>SNQJ01S0008260.1:262839-276759 GCA_010110895.2 Picea sitchensis
CCAATTACACCAGATCGTTAATAAAGTCGAAGCTCGCCTTCGACGAGCTCAAGAAGACACAGTGCAAGCCAACCAGGATTTGACACAAGTTGATCTAGGTGGATATCAGTGTCCACCCACCTTTTCCAGCTGGCTCAAAACAACTTTCTAGCAATTTTGATAATTTACTATTTTTAACAGTTTTTCGGGTCCTAAACTTCTTGAGCCGTTTTGAGGCCTTAAACGATGTTTTTTGGGGTATGTTGCAATCTCAAAATTTCATCATAGAATTTTGTGCAAGTGTTGTATTCCTTGGATATATATTTCCAATGGGCTATCATGTTCCCAAAACGGAGATCGTATGCAAAAGTTATGACCCCGGGAAGTTGATGTACTGACTTACCCAAACGGGGCCCACATGACTTTTGGCGCTTCATCTCCTAGGGTTAGGTTTTTGGATGTTTAGGTTTTTTGAAACTCCTGTTTATTGTAAAAATTCCATGAGAGCCTCATTGTAATCATCTTCTTGCGAATGAGCATAGTCGTCACATATCTTCTCAGAGATAAGATGCCACCATTCCAACAAGCTTGTTTTTTGCTGCATTTTACAGTTTCAGCTTATTTCCTTATTGAATGGAAAACCAGTTTTACTGTATCTCCGTTATTCTATGTTAAGAATATGGTAATAATATGTAGTCATTTATTTCTTCTCATAAAATCCAAATCAGTGGTATTAGAGTGGTCTTCTCCTTGTCATCTTAATGCATGTCCCCAACAAGGTCAGAGTACAAAGATTTCGGTCTCGAGCTTGTTTCTCTTGAGGACAAAATCTCTCTCACACCCAAGAAACCTCTCATGGAAGGAGAAAAGAAAGATTATGGGACAAGAGATCCTTTCAAACTGTTTATTGAGGAATCCCTCACACAACAAAGGAACAAGATGATGGATAATTTTGTGCAAATCCTTCGACGACTACCAACAGTCGATGCATCTTCTTCGAGTGGAGGCACCACCCCCTTCAAGGTACAAATAAAATTCGATATTCCTATATTTGAAGGTCATATAGATGCATATACTATAAACAAGTGGTTGAATCTACTAGAAGGGTATTTCTTTGTCCATAACTTTTCAAATAGAGAAAATATTACTTGTGCGCCCCTCAAAGTCGTTCCCCATGTCAAATATTGGTGGGAAACTTTCTATGAGCAAAAGGAAATAGAGGAACCCTCATTATTTACAGTCACAACCACCTGGGAATCCTTTAGGGATGATATTAAGGAACAATACTACCGTGTCGAAAGTTATGACAAATTGTATACCAAATGGACCACACTGCGGCAAGAAAAAGACCAAGCCGTGCCAGATTTCACAAATATCTTCCTTACCTTGCGCACCAAGTTGGGTATCAAAGATTCAGAGAGACATCTAGTGCTCAAGTATCATGATTCTGTGCATTGATAAATCTAGACCGAAATGGAATTTCTGGACATCTCATCCTTGGGCACGGACTACCGATATGCCGTCAAAATCGAGCAGAAGCTCAAAAAAAAGACACGACAATTTGGGTCGGGGAACCCCTCACAACAAAAGCCAGGAAAGGGCAGCCCCAACCCATAGAACAAAGAACAGAGAAAATATGGATAGTATCAGGACAGCCAGTCCAAGCCATAGGAAAAGAAGGACACTGGAAAGAAAAATAAAGATACCAGGAAGTGGTGTGACTTCCATAAGAGCCCTTGGCATAGCACTGTTGACTGTCACTCAAAGCAGACGCTCGTGGCCGAAGTGAGAGCCTTTGAATAAGATGTGGGTTTTGAATCTGAGTCAAAACTAGAAAGGGGAAGATGAATCATTGACGTAGAACCCAGTGCCACCATTTCTACCACCAAGCTCTAGCATGGTGAACCAGACGAGCCAGAAGAAGGAGAGCGCCTCTTCCATTCACAGATGTGGGTAAAAGGCACCCCACTACACTTCATCGTTGATAGTGGTAGCTAGAAGAACCTCATCTCAACAGAGGTCATCAAGTGGCTAGCACTGCTAACAATGCCGCACCCACAACCCTACACTATTGGATGGCTCCACCAAGGAAGCAATCTCCGCGCCAGCCAATAGTGTCGATTGTCATATGGCATCAAGCCCTTGAAATACGAGATATTTTGTGATGTTTCTCCTCTCGAAGTTTGCGATGTTCTTTTGGGCCAACCTTATTTATGGAAACATCATGTTGTATATGAGTCTAGGCCTCGTAGTGTTATTATTACTTTGAACAGGAAATTATATAGGATACCCGAGGTTGTCCAACCTAGTGCTATTTCCTTGATCTCTGCTAAGCAATGCAAGAAGGTCATTTCTCAGACGAGGAAGTTTGTCTTCTTCATAATTCACTCTCAGAATGAGAGAAAAATCACAGCCACATCCAGGGTCTCTGCGGTCGACCTCTCTACACAACAGAAGCAAGTACATAAGGTCGTGGAAGAATACTCAAATATCTTCTCCTCACCTATCGGGGTACCTCTGCACTTCCAGCTCAAGCACCCCATCGATCTGACCCCCGGAGCACTGTTTCCCAATGGGCCAGTCTATCATCACTCTATACTAGAGAATGAGGAGATCAAGAAATAGATCCAAGAATTTCTTCACAAGGGTCACATCCGTCCTAGCTCATCACCTTGCGGGAGCCCAATCATGCTGGTACAGAAGAAAAATGGAACCTAGTGACATTGCATTGATTATCGGGCTCTGAATAAAATCACAGTCAGAAATTGGTACCTGATTCCCCAAATCAACTACCTTCTTGATCAACTCATGGGGGACAAATACTTCAGTAAGATTGATCTGAAGTCTGGCTACCACCAGGTCCCAATAGAATAGATAGATGTATGGAAGATCGCCTTCAAGTCAAAGGAAGGCCTTTTTGAATGGTTGGTCATGCTATTTGGTCTGACAAACACTCCAGCCACTTTCATGAGGATGATGGACGATATACTGCGACCATTCACCAATACTTTTGTAGTGGTGTATCTTGATGACATTCTCATTTACAACAAGACTTGGGCCAAACACTTGCAGCATATTCAGCAGGTTCTGCACACCCTGCGGCAGCACAAGCTATACACCAACTTGGAAAAATGTTTCTTCATCATGGACAGGGTCCATTACCTAGGCTACATCATTGATCAACATGGAATACGTGTGGATCCATCCAAGATCCAAGTCATCCGTGACTGGCCAGCCCTAACCACACTCAATGAGCTTTGGAGCTTCTTGGGCCTTGCCAATTTCTACCGCAGTTTTGTGTTGGGTTTCTCCCATATTGCATGGGCCCTCAGCCAAATAACCAGGGGTGGTGGTAAGGTGAAATTTTTGTGGGTTCGGCCCCAACAACAGGCGTTCGATGATTTGAAGGAGCGTTTGTGCTCAGCCCTAGTACTTTCACTACTAGACCTACAACAACCCTTTGTGATTGAGACTGATGCTTCAGACTATGTTGTGGGTGTCATTCTCATGCATCACGGCCACCCCGTTGCCTATCATAGTGTGACACTATCAGATGGTGTTTGTAAGTACCCTACTTACGACAAAGAAATGTACTCCATTGTGAAAGCCTGCCGCCAGTGGAGACATTACATTCTTGGGAGGGAGACAGTCATCCACACTGATCATAATCCACTGCAGTTCATGTAGACACAAGGAAAATTGCAGAATGACCACCATCAAAAGTGGTACACATACTTGCAGCAATTCCACCTCAACATCAAGTATAAAGTAGGAAGCATCAACTGCGTCATTGATTGCCTCAGTAGACCACCAGTTGTGGCACTCACCACAGTGCTAGACTCCTATGGCCATGAGACCTATAAATGGCTCCAACTCTATGAGACAAACCCAGACTTTTCCACCACCTACCAAATGTTGGGTGCAAAGGAAATTGTCGATAATTTCCATATTCAAGATGGCTTGTTCTGTCGTTTGGGACATATATGTTTTCCCTCAAGTGAGTGAGCGAAGATGATCTAGGAATCCCACTATAGTTGGGTGGCAGGACACTTCAACATCGAAAAGACAATGGTGATGATACAAAAAGATTTCTACTGGCCGAAACTTTGACAGGAGGTCAACAAGTATATCAGGTCTTGCATTGCATGTGCTATTTCCAAACCAACCACTAAGAAATAGGGCCTATACACCCCTCTTCCTACTCTTGACAAAACATGGGAATCCATCTCAATGGACTACATATCGGGCCTCCCATCCACCAAGAGGGGAAATGACTGTTTTTTTGTGGTTGTCAATATCTTTTCTAAGATGGCAATACTTGTTTCTTGAAAGAAGAGCATCACAACAAAAGCCACTGCTGAGCTCTTCTTTGAACGATTCTGGGTACATTTTCGAATCCCACAAACCATTATCTTAGATCAGAACAATCGATTTCTCAGCACATTGTGGTTGAGCCTCTGGTCACTATTGGACACCAAGCTCACCAAATCCATGGCCTTCCACCCCAAGACAGATGGCCAAACTGAGGTCATAAATCGAATGATCGTGCATATCCTGAGCATGTATAATTACAAGAAACCTCGCACATGGGATGAGAGTCTTCCCTATGTCCAACATAGCTACAACCGAGCCTTGTATAGCTCAACCGGCCATATCCCCTTCTAGGTGGGGTTGGGATTCCGACCATTGGGTCCCATAGATGTTGCACTTCCCCTTGCGGTCACCTAGACCAACTCCTCTCTTGCTCCAAATGAGGATAACAAAACAACCCATTTCATTGAGAGGATCCAACACATCCACCAATAGGTTCAAGATATCCTACAGAAGTCCAATGATAAGTACAAGAAGCGCCATGATCAACATCAGGTTCCACATAAGTTCCAGGTGGGTGACAAAGTTTGGTTGCACTTGCAAAAAGAACTCCTTACAGGACCCCATCAGAAGATTTTCCCACTCCATTATGGTTCGTACACCATCACCAAGGTTGTTGGGGATAATTCTTTTGCACTCAACATTCCTCGTTTCCTTGGTCTGCACCCAGTGTTCAACGTGGACCTCCTTCGACCTTATTTCCCACCATTATTTGACACCTCAGACGTAGCAGAACAGCTTACACCAATAGATCTCAACCCCGATTGCATACAATAGGCATCCAATGATCAGATTGTGGAAACACATATCAAGGGAACTCAACAACAAAGGATCTATCTTTATCAAGTCGTCAAAGCAGGGCAGCTCCTGCACCAAGGCAAGTGGCTCACCTGGGGCCAAATTCAGCAAAAATTTCCTCATCTGATGGGGGAACTCAACGCAATGGAGACCATTGCTTCCTAAGGATGGAGAATTGATCCAAGTGGATATTAGTGGCCACCCACCTTTTCTAGCTGGCTCAAAACAACTTTCTAGCAATTTTGATCATTTACTATGTTTAGCAGTTTTTCAGGTCCTGAAAGTCTCCCAATGAATTCAACCAATCCAAGAAAAGGCATGTCCATTGTTCACTGAAGCTGAAATCCAGGGAGCCGAGATTGAACAGGTTGTCTTCACCATAGCAAAATGCCTGGAAGGGCCAGTAAATAATGTAGTGATCTAGGATTTCACTGAGAAAGAGGTTGTCACACTACATCAGGTTGAAGTAGCTCGAGCCAAGCTCGAGGCATTTGAGGCAGAATTGATCAGACCAGAGTGACTTGGGACGAGTCAGAAGTGAGTGTTGGGGGCCTGTTGGCCCTTGACCAAGTTTTGAGGAACACTTGGTCATATTTGACCATTTTTGGACTTCGACAGCCTATCAAAGATGGAGCGCTAGGTGAAGCAAAGGTCACAGGATCTCGATCCACTTTTGGTCCCTTTTAGGGTTTTGGGTTAATGTAATGGGAAAGGGATGTTGGCCCGTGGGTTTACCCATGCTTATGCCCACTTTTGTAATGTATAAATAGAAGGATAGGCAATGTAAGAAGTAGTAGATATGCTTGCTTAGTGAAATTGGTAGTGCATCTATGTGATGTTGAATAAGTGCTCTGTGAGAACTGTGTAAGGCTTGCAAGGCTAAGTGGAAGTTACTGTGAGTTTTTTATAGAAAGCTAAGTGTTGTGATGCAAGGAAGAAGGATCTAGCGAGATGCACAGATCTTCGATCCTATACGAAGAAGGTTTTTGGAGGCTTTGTTCTTGTCACAGATTGAACACGATAATAAAGAAGAATATCTTGTGGACGTAGCCCCAGGGTGGGGGTGAACCAAGTAAATCTATGTGTTATTATCTGTGCTTGGATTCAACGTGTTTTTTCTTATGCTATGTGCTTTGATATATCCACTTATGCTCTGTGCTTCTTAGATATATATTATTGTTATATCTAATGTGTATGAGGATGCTTAGTGTTGATCTATTGGATCTGATCTGGGTTACTATGGTTAAGTACTAAAATATTGTAGACCTGAGTGTACACCGCGATGCTCTGTGCTATCTGCAAAGTAGAATAAGGGTTGAATATTAAATGATTGATTCTAAGTGCTTTGTAAATGATATAATCACAGATCTGTGTCTTGTCTAAGGTTGCAGACACCTGAGTCTTGCAACCACCCCTGCCTCTACCTTGGGTGAGACTTCATATGCTTCACAGGTGTTACCGAAAGGGATAGTAGTTAGTTCTTTGTTGGTGCACTCTAGGTCTTCCCCTGTGCTAACAATATTCTTCCATTTTCTATCTATACTTTTTTTCACAACTCCTCATCTAAGACCTACAACTATGTAAGTAATTCAAAGTTCTTAGGGTGGGAAAATTGTTCCTCCATTTTCCTTTTGTTTTCTTTTTCAATTACTTTGTGTTGGGATCTTCCTACTCTTTTCCTTGAGAAACCTTGGTTAGGCTTCACCCTAACCTTTTTTGATACATCAAGATTCAACGTGCTTTACTATCAACTTTTTCTCACAATGAAATATGAACCTGTGCATTCTACACACTACCATTTAGTTATCAGAATGCTCAACATTCATTTGTTAGTTTTCCACTCATACATTTTGTTGAAAAATGAAATCCATAATTCATACACACACATACACACACACACACACACACACACACACACACACACACACATATAATATTGCATACCATTTCTCAATTTCCATCAATAAATAGGTTTGTGACTCTATTCTCCTAACAGATTATTTACACAGTTCCTTCATAGGGAACTTCTTTAGCATGAAACTTCTTTATTCCATATCCTTCACTATCTGTGATAGCCTCAACCTTGAGTTAGTTCAGTTTTTTAATCAAATATTCCATAAGGAATATAAACCTGCACCTTTATTATGCATCCAAATTATTTGTCCACACATATTTCTTGTTTTGTTAACTTACATCCATGATGCACTTAACCACATGCACAATCATAAATCCTTTAACCCATAATTGTTCACAATTGTTCTCATGCAATCCTTAAAGGATTAATCATGTTTCCTTTTGTCATGACAATAAAGATTCCTTGCTCATTTACTCTCTCATATGTATATACTAGCCTTTATTTACAGAATGGAACACATTCCCCTCAAGCTATCATTAAAAACCAAACTTTCATGACTCCTCAGAATAGAGTCAGCCATGCATCCATGGTATTCACTAAATCTTGGCAAGTGTAATTATTTCCTTACATTTCACTCATTTAGGAAGTCACATCGTTCCTTTAGTATACATATTCTCATACATTATATATGTGCATCACTTGCACATTTAATATCATTCATATCTACTTTTTCTTAATATCCTCTTTCATATCAAGTAACCTCACAATGCATTAAATTTATGCAGTAAATCATATACTGACATAGCCAAACATTCATCATGCAAACTCATCGCTTGCACCCTTTCCATTTCATACATGAATGTGGACATATAAGACTTCCAAATCCCCCTCCCAAGGGTATTGTTGCCATCCTTATGACAAGCCTCATAGAGACACTCATCACTGAGCTTCCTTATCAATTGAGGGCTTGCATTCATTTCATTCTTTTAAGCATGTATACACATATATGTAGGTGCATCTCTTGCACCCCTTTTACATTGATATTTTAGTTTTAATATTAGTGTTTTTTAGTGACATATTACAGTAACTTATATGACTAGTCTCATAGTCATAATTCATATTGATGTTTCCCCTTATACATGGAAATAACAAACAAGGGTCACCTTTTTTTCCTTTCTACTGTAAAAACCTTCCATAATCTAGAATTTAGATGGGCAGTTATTGTATCACTCAAGGAAGTAATATAGCCACTTCTAGTCTCTTCTTCAAACCTCAATTCACTCTTGGTCAATAGACTTCTGGAAGGGGATGTTTTCCTAACTCCCTCTTATAGCTATCTGATTACACCAATCCATCTCCATATGGTTACCATCCACCTATGGATGTCAATATGATCCAATGTGTTGATGGGGCCTAAATCCCTTGACTCGGAAGAAGGAACCAAACCCGCCAGCCAGGCCCAATTAGACTCTACAGCATTTGGAGTGGAATGGTTCTCTAGATATTGCGATCTAGATAGATTATTGATGGGCTTTTGTATCTTCTATTGGAGGCTATTCCTCAGTTAGGAAATTCTTTTTTTGTATTTCTCTTGGGTGGGGCTGGTGTGAGAGATGCAAGCCAGTATAAACCAACTTGAAAAACAACAGGATAGAAGTTTAAACTATTGGGAAGATGTTGAACTTTTGATAACCCACTGCTCGAACATGCAAACAACGATTTTATGCCAAAAGGCCTAGTAATAATACATCAACGAAATGAACATCCAATTACTGTATGACAAAAATAATTAACAGAAAGAAAACACATATGTAATCAGGATCAGGGCAAGAAAAATAATTCATCTATCATAAAATTCATCACATAACAACACAATGATTTATCTTCATCATTTAAAGCAGAGAACATGAAAGAATTGCACTGGATAACTTGACAACATAATCAATTGCTCTTACTCATTTACTGCAACATTCATGGAACAGGAAAGGAAGTAATTCTTCTCCAACTCCAATCACATACATCTAATGAAGATAGTTTTTCTTTGGTCTAGAATCACTTCTCAATTCATAGCAGTCTCAAAATAATTATCAACAACCAAAAGAAAGAGTTCTTGCAACAACCATCCACCCTTGACTCATTGGTTGATGTCTCTATTTATAATATAAAGTTTAATAGTAATTAAGGGATAAATACAATTTGAGCTAATCAAAAATTGCCACATGGCATTATCATCTAACAATATTTCAACAGTCCACCCGAGATGTTTCTTGAAAAGGCTGGCTTCTTTCATAATCAGACCATCTGATAAAGAGTTATTCACAGGTGTTGGCAGATGGAAATCGGTGTTGATCCATTGGAGACACATATATCCCTCTGATGTCTGTTGCGTGCACCCAATACTTCGTGAGACTGAAGTTCAATTGGTGAAACATGGTTCGGGATTTGATCGGATGTCCTACAAACTGTTGCACTTGCCCTGGCTTTGTATCGGTGACCTTCGCACATTCTTTGGCCCATAATGCATCTTGTTTGGTGCACATCTTGATTATTTTGTGTATATCGGTAAACATATTGGGGGTACCGAGCTAGAGGGTTACGATATATTTCATTATTTTATTGATTTTGTCCCAGTGCTTCTAACATCTGGCACATTTTTCTTGGATTTATCTATGTGGAACTGGAAACATTTTAGCCCAGTATTCGGTCATTCACTCCATGTGATTGATACTACTTTTACTTACTAGCTGAATGTCATGGTATTCCTTTTCTCGGCCTTTGTGGATTGCCTCAATATACCCGAGCCTCTCCACCACCTACTGCGCCTTCTCATACCATCGCTCATTTTCCTTACATGTCGCAAGTTCCATGAGAGTGTCTTCCTGAAATTTGTCTATATTCGAGATTAACAGGTGTCTTTCCTTCTTGAACTCGTCGTAAACTTTACCGAATTCATTGTTTAGATACACAACGATCTGCGTAGCACAGTAATTGGAAATATTGTGCAAGTGTTCGAGCTCCTTTTCGGTGGTGAAAAGATCCTTTTCATCTCTCCTGGATCTATCCTAGGTGGCCTCTGAGAGGGTGCTTCCCACACCAATCAGCTCAGACGTACGGGAATTTATTGTATTGATTAAACTCTCCTCAGTGATGACTATGATGGAATGATCCAAGGTGATTCTTCTCTTCTTTGTGGTCCTCTGAAAGATATCCTTTCTCTTTTGATCATAGAAGATCACATAGATGTCTGCGACCTCGTCTACCGAGTCTGCTATCTACTGATCACCCAATGTCAGATTATTTCCCAAGCTTCCCACAATGTATATTTATCCGATATTGGACTCTCAAACTTCTTCATTCTGCCTTGTAGATCCAACTTCTACTTGTTTCTCACTGGGGATCTGAGTATTGGGTATAATAGAGGTGTCAGGTATAGACATGTCACTTACTTTCTCATCAACCATGGAACTACCGATTTCCTTTTRCGGAGGCTCGTCACTCGGGCTTGCATCTGTTTCTGGTTCATCGGACTTTCATGCATTGATACCATATTTAGCTTCAACTTCCTTTTGTGGGACCTCCTCATCACGGTCCTTGGGTCCAGGGGAAGAGGTATTTTCAAGACTTGGAGAAGTAGTCTTTTCGGGACATGATTCTTCTTGGACGCATACTAGGGTTCCACTAGGGGCCTCTTGGCTCTCGTCGTCGTTGTATATATGTATAAGCATGCTCAATGGATTGGGCGCTTGCGTTTATATCGACACCCGACCTATCTCTGGTTGAGTTGTTCCTCCATCCGAGGGGTCAATTGGTGGTCTCATGGATTCGGGACTAACTGAACCATTGGTGTTATCGGTACCTGTGGGACTGGGGCCACTTGACTCCATCGGGGCACTTTGGACGGTAGTTGGAATTAGAGGTCTTATGGAAAGATACGGGTCATATTGCATCCTCTTCATTAGTTTCTGAGATTGTTGGTATAAAAGTGTGCTACTCTCTCGAGCCATTTGATCTTTAGGGGAATCTTTGATTTGTACTGGGGATCCTTGATGAGTTTCAACAACCTCAATTCCTTCTTGGGGATTATTTGTTTCTTCCTCCAATTCATATGCTACTGCTTCTTCAGGGCGTTGGCCAATTCCTTGAACTCCCTACTACAAAAATGTGGTCTTCTCTTCGTAGTTCATAGCTACAAACTAGGTTCCTCTAGGATCAGCCTTCCTGGCTACCACCACATCCCAGTATTGAGCGTTCTCGATGAAAATTTCATCCTCAAACTGATCATGGGCATAGGGCCAATAGGATGATACCTGTGACGCGTGTTGTAGGACCAATCCCTTGGGATCGTGTTTGTGGAATCGACCAGTTTGGAATCGAAATTCCCATTGACCTAGCCCAAGTTGTTTAGCATGCGCGGTGTCTTTGACCATGCAGAAGCCAATATGAAACCCATACGGTATGAAATCTCGCTTCTTGTCTTTCACTAAAGTTGCATTGTATCCTTGTAGGATGGTTTGATAGTAGATTTCTCCTAACACTAGCCGGTTGGGAACATATATGGGCAATAAATGGGGTTCCCCTGTGGCGCCAAAAACCCTTATGTAGGTTTCTCGTTCATCTAAGTACCAATGACCAATTTTGACTATGAACTTCTTTGTCTCATCTGATAATCTAGGGCATTCTTTCCTAAAGAGAAAAAAGTAAATGGGAGCAATAAAATGATCATAGATAACAACATAGCATTTCTTGTACCTGTTTTCCCACAAGATGTTGAAGTATAGATGGACTGCAAACTTCGAAGGGTGCCAATTCAAGTTAATCCCAACAAAAGTGTTCCTGGCACAGATGACGTCCAGTAGATACGAGGCCATGTATAAGGCAGGGGTATCTCCCTCCTTTCGTTCATGAGCCTTCTTTATGCAGGTGCTCAACTGTTTAGAAATGATAGCACCCCAATTAAAATCGGTGCCTGAAATGGCGACTGTGAAAGCTAGAGGTCTCAAAGCTTCCAAAAACTGGGAGCAGTCTTTCTCACCATGCAACCTACAGAGAAGGGCCATGAGATAGGTGTATGGTTCCCTGAGATTGATTGTCGGGTACCAGCCAGAAGTCTGATTCGTGAATTTTTTTTCTTCCCTCCATCATGATGCCATTATTTTGCTAGTGTCATGTGAGGCATAGAAGCTCGGCACGAAATCAATGCTCAACTTTTATCCAGATTCATTGAGTTTGTAGTATTTTTGAATTTCTGATGACAGGCAAACCCCGACGCACTCACCATTGTCATCATTAATCAAACATTTATGTGCATCAATGTCATCAATGAGCCACTTTAAGAGCTCGACACAAGGAAAAACCAGAGACCATCTTGCCACCATGTGAAGATAATCCATGCAAATATTTGGGAGGACCTCATCATCGAGCTTCCTTGTTTCAGGATCACTATGCAGAGTATATTCGAGGGGTTCTTCTTCCTTGATATTCTTGAAAACTTCTTCCAAGAAAGGAAAAGTTGTCTTTGCTTTGATGCTTGCCTCTGTATCTCCAAACGCTAGGGGTTGGACAAAGGGCTCCTTGGTGATTTTCTTAATGACAGACATCGTCTTAGAAGAGAACTCTAATTGTCTAGCAATTGTTGGGGAGGATCCTTCTCCTATTTCTGATTCTTGCAGCTTTGGTGCCCTTGGTGATTTTTTGGTGGATGGCTTCTTCGGAGGCATTGTTCCTAAAATCAAATCCACCCTTTAAACACGTATACAGAGAAACATTAGGTGAGAACGTATAAAAATGAAGCGTAAAAATGTAAGCGGACCCATACCTATAACGCTTGTTAAGATAATTTTTTAATACTCACTGGGCTTCGGATGCTTCCCCTAAACTGATAGCTTCATTCTCCTGTTTGTTTTGAATTCCTTGCTGTGTAGGATGGGATCATAAAAAATGGATTGGAAGAATATAACTAGGAGATAGTACCAGTCATATCAATTAGTTAATACAGGTGATAAATGCATATTTCAAAATAAACCACTATTGGATCTCTATTGCTAAGACTTAACTGATTGACGATGGGGGCGTGGATGGAGATGCATTGTATCGGTGAGTTTAATGGTTCCTTTTTTTATTTTCGCACGAGCTAGTAACTAGTGTGCGATGTACAAATTAACTAAACATTTGAATGCGGAGTACTTGACACAACTAGGGGTTAAACGTCATGTCATGTGTCCCCTTCATAAAGATCGGGGATCGACTACTACTTAGAGTGTTTATAAATATTGCTATATTCTTGATAAAAATCCTGATACCTATGACATTGGGCTTGGTGATCAGGGGAATGTATCGGGCATCGACAACCGGCAGTGGGACTCCTCTTTTCGTGAGGTGCTTATGATTACATTTTTCTGCCGAACCCAAAAGGATCGGCCTTCGGAGAAATATTTTCCGAGGATGTATTTGTAAGAAAGAGATACTCTTATCGGCTGACACCGAAGAAGGTCGGAACTCGGTTGCTTTGACTTCCCAAACGATTTTTGGCACCTTAATCTTTCGCCGATGCCTAACTCCTCAAGTGAGCCGGGAGAATTCTAGGTCGTTGAATCCTTGAGCAGTCATTGTGTCTCTTAAGATGGTTCTTTGTTGTATGTTCAAGAGATACTTAATACATGAAACATATAAGATAATCGGATTATCATTTTTAAACCAAGGCGAGAACAATCAAAGGTAGAAAACAAAGTGGTACCCAAAAGGAAATGGTCACAGAACTTTTAGGGTGTGTTGAGCACTCAACAAATGGCGATTCATTGGGCAAACGCAAAATTTCTATCCCATAAAATAAATATCTTTGATCCTTCTTTTATTCACGCTAACCAGAATTATATATGTATATATGTGTGTGTGTGTGTGTGTGTGTGTGTGTGTGAGTG
>SNQJ01S0008260.1:276809-293854 GCA_010110895.2 Picea sitchensis
GTGTGTGTGTGTGTGTGTGTGTGTGTGTGTGTGTGTGTGTGTGTGTGTGTGTGTGTGTGTTTATTAGAAGTATTTCTTTATGGCTTGACCATTCACTGGGAGGGCGTCAGGCTCCCCTCTCATATTTTTCAACCAATAAGTACCTACCCCAATCTTCTCAGCCACTTGAAAAATCCCAAGCCATAGGCTCTGAAACTTGGAATGCTTCCCTTTGGGTTCATTTACCCTATCTCACTTTATAACTAAGTCTCCTACTTCAAAATTATTTTCTTTATCTTTATGCTTATCAAACCATCTTTTCACTATCTGTTGATGGGTTGAAAGATTAGAATTATCCTTTTCCCTCTGTTCCTCCATCATGAGCAGAGTGGTGATTCTTTGTTGCATGGTCAAGGATGTTTCATCATTAGAATCTTGGGCCAATCAGAGAGATGGAAGATAAATCATGTTCAGGAGAATGGCTTCTTGTTTGTAGACAAGGAAGTATGGTGAATTCCCTATGGCTTATTTGGGTGTGACCCTATCATCCCATAGGGAAATATGGAGTTGGTTATGTCAATTTATATGGTTATCCGCAACTGTCTTCTTTAGTATCCTTACCAAGTTCTTATTGGTTGATTTTGCCACATCGTTTCCCTGAGGGTAATAATTTACAGAGTACTTGATTATGATTCCTTTGTCCAGAGAAAACTCTGTCAATAGGGTAGAAGAGAAGTAGGTTTCATTATCAAAGACCAGAACATAAGGGATGCCAAACCTCATAATTGTTTGTTGTTCTATAAATTGGATGACTATTTTCTCATTTACATGGGTCAGAGGAATGGACTCAACCCATTTTATGAAATAGTCAGTGGCAGTAAGAATGTACTTGTGCAATTTCAAAGATTTGGGCGTAATTGTTTCTATGATATCCAACCCCCACTTCTCAAAAGGTCTAGAGACAGTCACAGGCTAAAGTTGGATTGTTTCCCTTCTCTCCTTGCCAACACTTATTTGACAAGTCTTATAATTCCTAGCATAAGCATGAGCGTATTTGAACAAAGTGGGCCAATAATAGTCGGCTCTCATTATTTTATGAGCGGTGGTGTTCCCTGCAAAATGTCCTCTAGTGGGACCATCATGGAGTTCCTTCAACACTTTATCGACGTCTTCTCGTTCGAGACATCTCAGCAATACACCGTCATAGTTGATCCGGAAGAGTACCAAATTTATAAGGCGGTATTGCGCATATTTTAATCTAAGGGCTCTCCTTTCTTTGGGGCTGAGGTTTTCGGGACAAGTACCGTGGTGTAGTAGATAAGCTAAATCCTTGTATCAGGAGTCTTTTCCTAGGGAAATGTATGTTTCTTCTCCACACCAAAGTGTTATTTCATTCTCCCACTCGAGATCTTCATTTACTTGATCTTGGGCTTCAACTGCGAGCTTGCACAAACCTTGCCCCTTTACTAGGTTGGCAGGTTTTATATCTAGATCAAATTCCTAGACTACGACCATCCAGTTTCCTCTTCTTTCTCCCATTTCTTGTTGGGTAAACAAGGATTGGACCGCAGGGTGTGGCACAATCACCCTAGTGTGATTCTTGAGGATGTAAGACCTAAAATGTTTTACTACCTTATAGACCGCATAGGCCTGCTTGTCTATGGTGGGATAATTGAGCTCAACTCCTTGAAGGTTGGTACTCATAAATGACATCGGGGCTTCGTTGTTCTCGTCGTCCTTCTGAGTCAAAATAGTGGCTAGGGATTGGTCAGAGGCGAAATTATAAATATTAAAGTATTTATTGAAATCAGGACTTCACAACACCGGGGCTCGGGATATGGTATCCTTGATGTTGTTGAAATCATTTTTCATTCATCATCCCACTTAAATTTGACATCTTTTTGAATCATCTTTTGTAACGGTTTGATAATTTCAGCGAAGTCGGGAGTGAATTTCCTCACTAAGTTGATTTTCCCGATAAAGGACTACATGGCCTTCTTGTTATGGGGTAGCGTAAGTTGAGCTATGGCTTTAATCCTTTTAGGATCTATACGAATCCCTGCTTGAGATATAACATGACCCAACAATTTACCCTTCTCGACACCGAAGATAGTTTTCTTAGGATTCAGTGATATACCGTATTTCCTGCATCTCTCAAAAATTTGAGTTAAGTGTTGGATGTGTTCTTCTATATTCTTAAAATCCACTGTTACATCATCTAAATATACTACCACACACTTATTTATAAGTCCCAAAAAAGCCATGTCCATGGCCCTCTCAAAGGTCACTCCCATGTTAATTAAGACGAAAGGCATGTGTTTATAAGTGAAGGTTCCCCACTTGGTTCGGAAGGTAGTCTTTAATCGATCTTCCTCTAAAAACAACACCTGATTGTACCCTAAGAAACCATCCAGCAGAGAGAAAATTGATGAACCTGACGCAGTCTGTAGGAGTTTCTCCATCAGCGGGATGCGATAATTGTCCTTCTCCGAAGCTCTATTGAGGTTCCAAAAATCTATGCACAGTCGAATTTCTCCCGATTTGTTTCTCACCAGAACAAGATTTTCTACCCAGGTGGAATGCTTGACTTGGAAAATTATATTTTCATCTAAAATATTCCTTAACTCTTGATACATGAGAGGGTCCAGGGATGGATGATACTTTCAAAGTTTCTATTGGAAAGGCTTCATTTCGGGCTTCAACAGGATGGTGTGCTGAATAATGCGTTTCATACATTTTTAAATCTTTATAGGATCAAGAGAAAACATCCTAGTATTGTTTGAACAATTTGAAGTAGGATTTCCTCTCTTCCTTAGATATATTTTTGCCGAGATTTACACGCTTTGGGTTTTCTGGGGTCCCAAGATTTACCGTTTCATGGAGGGGACAAGAGATACTAGTCTTTGTGTTTTTGGGTTCTTTAAATCGTTCCTTTAGATCAAACAGATTCTCTACGTTAGCTATCGCTTTCAGGATTATGTGAGCCTTTGATTTATCCATATGATGGCCTGCCCAAGAATCGGTTTCTGTTAGTTTCTCTTGGAATTCTTCATCGTCGATGGCGAGATCTTTGAAATTGTCTTGATTGGTTAAGAAACTTATGATATGTTCATATCCTTCAAAGACTTTCCAATTAGAGATGTTATTAGGTACCAATGGCTTGTAGAGAAGTTCCACAGTGAATAGGGAGGCTTCATAACCCTCTAAAGGTGATAGTCTGGAAGCGTTTGTGGCTAAGGAGTCATAAAGAACATTCTTTTCTTTGGGAACTATAGTGATATTGAATACCTCAAAGCATTCTATTAACCGATGGATCTCCTATTGGTAGTTCTTAAGATGAGGTGAATTGCAATGTATAGTGTTCCTTACTTGTCTAATAATGATTTCAGAATCTCCAAAAACTTTCAGTTCCTTAACACCTAGATCTATGGATTTCTTTAATCCTTGTACTAGAGCTTCATACTCGGTGGTATTGATGGTGCACTCAAATTCTAGTCTAAAGGACAAGAAATGACGTTTACCTTTCTGATCAATAAGGATTCACTCTGCTCCTTACCCTTCTTGCAATTCGGATCCATCAAAATAGAGGGTCCAGATTTGCGAGCAACAATCGCTCCTTTCTCCCCTATCACCAGGGTTTTGTTCTCTGATCTTTTCTTGTAGTATTCCTAGCTTGAGGCTTTGACAAAAGAGAAAATCTTATATTGGCATCAAGGATCCTTCTTGGAATACCATTTCGGAGTTTTTAGTAAGAGAAACATTGGATAGGAGAGGAGCAAAGTTTCTAAAGTGGGAATCACAGGAATAATTTCCCAATATGGGGAAACCGATAGAGGCAGGTTCGTTTGGGGTTTCCAAATCAGTGACCGTATGATTTAGATATCTCTCCCTATCGATCTTGATCATGTTCTTATATCCTTTTAGTGGTATCCAAAGGTGTGCCCAGTTTGTGCTAAAATATTCGTTTAGTTTTTCGAACCAATCTTGGCTCAACAATAACCCATATACCTCAGGGATATCCACAACAATGATGACAATCACCTGCACAAAATTAGGATGAGTGGCTATCCTGATCATCACATCTTTGAGTTCCCCCATGATCTTGACCTAGGTCCTGTCCAATTGTATGACATGCTTATCACTTTTTAGAGGGACGACACCTAATTTATTACAAATGGCCAAGGGCATGACATTAGAAGGTGCCTTAGAATCCACCAGACAATTGTGGAGATTCCTATTGAAGACCTCAAACATTAAAAGGAAAGGTAGTACGAAAGGCCTCTCTCTCCTACCTCCTGAGTAGGTGTTTATGGTTCGTTTTCTTGCTAAATCTATAGGGGGTAGATTCTTCCTCTGACTATCGTCGGTGGTGAGGTTTTCTACTGAATTCAGAGCTTGCAACAAAAGGTCTTTCTACTGAGGTATTATACATATGTCCATAACTGACACATTGGCTTTCAGATTCTTCAAATATTCTACTACATTGTAATCTAATTTAGGAAAATCCTGAGTATGGATTCTTATAGGATTTTTACCGTGAGCGAAAGGTATTTTCGAGCGATCAAGAGTTAACTTACTTTGCGAGGCACGAGTTGCATCGATATCTTTTGGTCTTGGTTGACCCTTACTACATGTATGTATTGTCGATACCTCTATGGGTTGTTCCCAAGACTCAAACATATCATCCAAATATGTGATCACATAGGGATCCCATATCAACATGGTTGTGTCTTGTGGTGGGTCAGCCCCTTCTTGATCGACAATATTCAAGGCCAAACTGTTGGATGGTTCGGTCAGGGAGACTTCATCCAGAAAATGATTGGACATTAAATTCATGGCGTGCGCCCATTGAGGGAATTCCCTTTCCGAGTGGTTCTCTTGGTGGTAAGTACAGAAATAATCAGATGCAACATTCCCTAGATCAATGTTTAGGTTGGTTGGGGGAGGTTCAATTTCTTTGAAAGGATGTTTTTTTTTAAAGAAAGGCTTATAGGGAATTTGACCTTGGTTTCCCTCACCTGCATTTATTTTCATATCTATAATCTCAATTGATAGTTTCTTGACCATGAGTTGCAGGTCTTCTACATCTCCATTACCCTTATTGGGAGTTGGTTCAATCGGCTTCCCCGATGGTCTCATCAAAAGGTGTCCTCTCCTGAGAGGGGGTTGGCTTTCCTTTCTCACTAGAGAAGCTTGGCCTTGTTTACATCCTTTCATCTGGAACTCTAACGTCTTGGAATCTTTGAAATTCTTCGCAAGGGTTTTCCTAGCGGCTCTTTTAACGAACATGGGAATAGAGGCTGGAAGCGCGTTGGCATAAACCTCGATTTGAAACTCTTGAGTTGGTTTCACCACAGGATGAAATTTGTTTAGGATAGTCGTGAATATTTGATTGAAATATTTGACCTTCTCTTTTAGGGTCATGGTGGCTACGAATAATTTAGCCATTAAGGCTCCCATGGTAGTTTCCTCGAAAAATTTGTCTAGAAAATCCTTTTTGAACTTAGTCCAGCTGGTTATAGATCCTACTGGCAAATTAAAATACCACGTGGAGGCTGAACTCTCAAATGTGTAGGGGAAACATCTGCATAGTACATCTTCATGTTGAACATTCATGAGCCTGATCGCGAGTATGAATTTTTTTATATGATCTTCATGCAATCCTGACGTTTCAGAATCATACTTGGGGAGCAGCTTCTCCGGGTGTCGAGGGAGATTGTGTAGTCATCCAGGGACGTCCACGGTGCCCCCGACCAACCAAGGTTGGTTGTCTTGAAGTGGAACTTCTCTTTCATCCTCATGACCATTGTTCCCTTCCATATCTTCAGAGTCGGAGTTAGGATCTTCCTCTTTTGAAAGGTCATCTGGCTTGAAGATGTTGTCGGCTCGCATCTCAGGTATTAGATCAAGAGGTTCTTGGATTTTGATAATGACAAAATATTTTAAGTCTTTGACGGAGTGTACAAAAACTTCATCGGGAGTGTTGACTACTAGCCTGATTTGTTGTTTCCTTTGAGGGAGGATAGGAGTGAAGGGAAACGCGTCGATTTGTCGGGTGTAGGATCTGGTAATTCTCCTAAACTAGTTCACTTCCTCGTAAGGGAGGGAATAAGGTATTTTAGGGTTAAAAGGTTCTCCCTCAGAATGGGGTGAGCTATCCGCTTCAGGAGTACTCAGTAAATGTGGGTTGTTTGTAGGATGATTAGCCATGCATGTGGGTGGTTATGAATATGTAGGCTGTTTGAAATGTTTATATAACTTATATACTCAACCATACATTCTTCAGGCCCTCCTTCTAGCGCCAGTTCTGTTGATGGGGCCTAAATCCCCTGACTCAATAGCAGGAACCAAAACCGCCACCAAGGCCCAATTAGACTCTGCAGCGTTTGGAGTGGAATGGTTCTCTAGATCTTGTGATCTGGATAGATTATCGATGGGATTTTGTATCTTCTGTTGGAGGCTCTTCCTCAATTAGGAATTTTTTTTTTCTATATTTCTCTTGGGTGGGGCTAGTGTGAGAGATGCAAGCTAGTATAAACCAACTTGACAAACAACAAGATAGAAGTTTAAACTATTGGGAAGAGGTTGAACTTGGGATAACCGGCTAGTCGAACATGCAGACAATGATTTTATGCCAAAAGGCCTAGTAATAATACATCAACCAAATGAACATCCAATTACTGTATGAGAGAGCTAATTAAAAGAAAGAAAACATATATGTAATCAAGATGAGGATAAGAAAAATAATTCATCTACCATAACATTCATCACATAATAGCAAATGATTTATCTTCATCATTTAAAGCAAAGAACATGAAAACATTGCACCCGATAACTTGACAACAGAATCAATTGCTCTTACTCATTTATTGCAACATTCATGGAACATGAAAGGAAGTAATTCTTCTCCAACTGCAATCACATACATATGATGAAGATATCTTGTCTTTGGTCCAAAAGGACTTCTCAATTCATTGCAGTCTCAAAATAATTATCAACAACCAAAAGAAAGAGTTCCTGCAACAACCATCCACCCTTAACTCATTGGTCGATGTCTCTATTTATGATATAAAGTTTAACAATAATTAATGGCTAAATACAATTTGAGCTAATAAAAAATCTCCACATGGCATTATCATCTAACAGTCTTTCAACAATCCACCCAAGTTGTTTCTTGAAAAGATTGGATTCTTTCATAATCAGACCATCTGATAAAGATTTCTTCACAGGTGTTGTCCCATGGAAATTTGTGTTGTTCCATTTGAGCCGCATATATCCCTCTGATGTTTGTTGCATGTGCCCAATACTTCACGAGACTGAAGTTCAATTGGTGAAACATGGTTCTATATTTGATCGGATGTCCAACGAACTGTTGCACTTGCCCTGGCTTTGCATCAGTCACCTTTGCACATTCTTCATCTTATAATGCATCTTGTTCGGCACACAACTTGATTATTTCATTTAGATCGGTAAACATATCGTGGGTACCAAAATCAGGGAGTCTAATATCTTTCATTATTTTATTGATTTTATTCTAGTGCTTCTGACATTTGGCCCATTGTTCTTGGATTTCTCCATGTGGAACTCGAGACATTTTAGCCTAGGATTCGGCTGATAGCTTCATGCGATTGAGAATACTTTTACTAACTAGCCGAATGTCATGGTCTTCCTTTTCTCGGCCTTTCTGGATTGCCTCAATATACTCGAGCCTCTTCACTGCCTACTGCGCCTTATCATACCATCACTCCATTTCTTTACATGTCATGAGTTCCATGAGAGTGTCTTCCTGAAATTCAGCTATATTCGATATTAACAGGTGTCTTTCCTTCTTGAAATCATCGTAAACTTTACCAAATTCATCTCTTAGATGAACAACAGTCTGCGTAGCACCCTTATAGTAATTGGCAAGTTTGCGCAAGTGTTCAAAATCCTTTTGGGCGGCGGTAAGCTCCTTTTCATCTCTCCTAGATTTGTCCTAGGTGGCTTGTGAGAGGGATCTTACCACACCAATTAACTCATATGTATGGGCATATTTTGTATTGATTAAATTCTCCTCAGTGGTGAATATGATGGAATGATCCAAGGTGATTCTTCTCTTATTTGCGATCCTCTGAACGATAGCCTTTCTCTTTTGATCATAGGAGATCACATACATGTATGCGACCTCATCTACCGGGTCTGGTATCTACTGATCACCCCATGTGAGATTGTTTCCCAAGCTTCCTGCAGTGTATATTTGTTCGAGAATGGCCTCTCGAACTTCTTCATTCTGCCTTGTAGATCCAACTTCTACTTGTTTCTCACCGGGGATCTGAGTATTGGGTATAATACAGGTGTAGGGTATATTCTTGTCACTTACTTTCTCATCAGTCATGGAACTGCCGATTTCCTTTTGAGGAGTCTCATCACTCGGGCCTGCATCTGTTTCTGGTTCATCAGACTTTTGTGCATTGAGACCACCTTCAACTTTAGCTTCCTTTTGTGGGACCTCCTCATCACGATCCTCGGGTCCAGGGGAAGAGGTCTTTTTGGGACTTGGGGAAGGAGTCTTTTCGGGACCTAATTCTTCTTAGAGGCATACCGGGGTTCCACTAGGGGGCTCTGGGATCTCATCTTCGGTGTATATATGTATAAGCGTGCTCAAGGGATTGGTTGCTTGTGTTTCATTGACACCCGACCTATCTCTGGTTGAATTGTTCCTCCTTCCAAGGGGTCGATTGGTGGTGTCATGTATTTGGGATTACCTAACCCATTGGTGTTATCGAGACCTGTGGGACCGAGGCCACTTCACTCTGTTGGAACCCTTTGGATGATAGTTGGAATTGCGGGTCTTATGGAAAGATATGGGTCATCCTTCATCCACTTCATTAGTAGCTGATCTTGTTTGTATAAAAGTGCACTACTCTCGCGAGCCATTTGAACTTCAGGGAAAACTCTGATTTGTACCAGGGATCCCTGATGAGTTTCTGCAACCTCGGTGTCTTCTTGGAGATCATTTGTTTCTTCCTCCAATTCATATGCTAATGTTTCTTTAGGGCGTCAGCTAATTCCTTGAACTTCCTGCTCCAAAAATGTAGCTTTCTCTTCATAGTTCATATCTCTAAACTAGGTTTCTCTAGGATCAACCTTCCTGGCTACCACCACATCCCAATCTTGAGCGTTCTCGGTGAAAATTTCATCCTCAAACTGATCATTGGCATAGGGCCAACATGATGATACATGTGATGGGTGTTATAGGACCAATCCCTTGGGATCATGTTTGCAGAATCGGCCAGTTTGGAACCAAAATTCCAATTGACCTAGCCCAAGTTCTTTAGCATGCGCGGTGTCTTTGACCATGCAGAAGCCGATATGAAACCCATACAGTATGAAATCCCGCTTCTTGTATTTCACTAAAGTTGGATTGTATCCTTGTAGGATGGTTTGATAACATCTTTCTCCTAACACTAGCCGGTCGAGAACATAAATGGGCAATAAATGGGGTGACCCCATGGCACCAAAAACCCTAATGTAGGTTTCTCTTTCAACTAAGTACCAGTGACCAATTTTGACTATGACCTTCTTTGCTTCGTCTGATAATCTAGGGCATTCTTTCCTAAAGAGAAAGAAGTAAATGGGAGCAATAAAATGATCATAGATAACAACATAGGATTTCTTGAACCTGTTTTCCCACAAGATGTTGAAGTATACATGGACTAGGAGCTCTGAAGGGTTCCAATTCAGGTTAATCCCAACAAAAGAATTCCTAGCACATATGACGTCCAGTAGATACGAGGCCATGTAGAAGGCAGGGGTATCTCCCTCCTTTGGCGCATGAGCCTCTTTTATGCAGGTGCTCAACTATTTAGAAACGATAGCACCCCAATTGAAACCGATGCCTGAAATGGAAACTGTGAAAGCTAGAGGCATCCAAGCTTCCAAAAATAGGGAGCAATTTTTCTCCCCATGCAACCTGTAGAGAAGGGCCATGAGATAGGCATACGGTTCCCTGAGATTGACCATTGGGTACCATCCATAAGTTTGATTCGTGAATTTTTTGTCTTCCCTCCACGAGGATGCCATGATTTTTCTAGTGTCATGTGAGGCATAGAAAATCATCATGAAATCAATGCTCAACTTTTCTCCAGACTCATTGAGTTTGTAGTATTTTTGAACTTTTGATGGTAGGAAAACCTCGATGCACTCACCATTTTCATCATTAGTCAAAAATTTATGTGCATTGGTGTGATCAATGAGCCACTTTAAGAGCTCGACACAAGAAAAAAATGGAGACTGACTTGCCACCATGTGCAGATAAGCCCTACGAATATTTGGGAGGACCTCGTCATCGAGCTTCCTTGTGTCAGGATCACTGTGCAGAGTATATTCGAGGGTTTCTTCTTCCTTGATATTATTGAAGACTTCTTCCAAGCGAGGAAAAGTTGTCTTTGCTTCGATGCTTGCCTCTATATCCCCGAAAGTTGGGGGCTAGACAAAGGGATTCTTGGTGATTTTCTTAATGACAGACACTAGCTTAGAAGCAAACTCTAATTGTCTAGCAACTACTGGGGAGGAACCTTCTCCTATTTCTGATTCTTGCAGCTTTGGTGCCCTTGGTGATTTTCTAGTGGATGTCTTCTTCGGAGGCACTGTTCCTACAATCAAAGATTCCCTTTAAACACGTAAACAGAGAAACATCGAGTGAGAACATATAAAAATGAAGCGTAAAACCATAAGCGGACCCATACCTGTAATGCTTGCTAAGATAACTATTTAATACTCACTGGACTTCAGATGCTTCCCCTGGAATGATAGCTTCGTTCTCCTGTTTGTTCTGAATTCCTTGTTGCGCAGGATGGGATCATATAAATGACTTGAAATAATATAACTAGTAGATACTACCAGTCATATGAATTATTTAATACGGGTGATAAATGCATATTTCAAAATAAACCACTATCGGATCTCTGTCGTTGAGACTTAACTGATTGATGGCGGGGGAGTGGATGGAGATGCATTGTATCAGTGAGTTTAATGGTTCCTTTTTTTATTCACGCACGAGCTAGT
Source organism: Picea sitchensis (assembly GCA_010110895.2). Taxonomy (NCBI): domain Eukaryota; kingdom Viridiplantae; phylum Streptophyta; class Pinopsida; order Pinales; family Pinaceae; genus Picea; species Picea sitchensis. The sequence goes on from SNQJ01S0008260.1 coordinate 287,835, forward strand.
AACTAGTGTGCGATCTATGAATTAAGTAAAGCTTTGAATGCAAATTACTTGACACAGCTAGGGGTTAAACGTCACGTCACGTATCCCCTTCATAAAGATCGAGGATCGACTACTACTTAGAGTGTTTATCAATATTTCTATCTTCTTGATAAAACAATTGATACCGATGACATTGGGGTTGGTGATCAGAGGAACGTCTCGGGTGTCGACGGCCGACGGTGGGACTCCTCCTTTTGTGTGGCACTTATGATTACATTTTTCTGCCAAAACTGAAAGGATTGGCCTTCGGCGAAATATTTTTTGAGGTTGTATTTGTAAGAAAGAGATACTCTTAGCTGCCGACATCGAAGAAGGTCGGCACTCAGATGCTTTGACTTCCCAAATTATTTTTTCCACCTTAATATTTCGTCAATGCTAAACTCCTCAAGTGAGCCGGGAGAATTTTGGGTCGTTGATTCCTTGAGCAGTCGTTGTGTCTCTTAATATGGTTCTTTGTTGTATGTTCAAGAGAAAATTAAGACATGAAACATATAAGATAAGCGGATTATTAGTTTTAAACCAAGGCGAGAACAATCAAAGGTAGAAAAAAAAGTGGTTCCCAAAAGGAAATGGTCACAGATCTGTTAGGGTGTGTTGAGAACTCAACACACTGGTCATCCAAAGGTGTTTGACACTTCCTTAATAAGACCTTACATCGGTCTCTCATAAATCCTTACGGTCCTATCGTATTAAGGCAAGAGGATGTAACATCATCAACTTTCATTCTTGTTGTTAATTCTTAATGTCATAAGGTCATCCTCATCTAAAAGTTCCATTAGTAGACCACACCTTACCACCCAACACAAATTATAACATGACTAATTTGCATGTTCAATATTTTTCCATATGCATTCTTATGCATGGACATGCCCTTGATTTTACATGGATACACACTCCATTAGTATAACCATGAGCCTTTGAACTTTCTCTTGTCGACGCACTTATACCTTCATGAAGGCTTCTCTAAATCTATAAGGTTCATTTTAACTGTTTACTGGATTATTCCAGCAACAATTTTGGGTCAGTAAATTGATCTTACCATTTCCATTAATCATCTGATCATGAGGGGTCATACACATATACTGTCTTTAATCCTTTATTAAAACAACAATTATTACTGCTACAGATCCATTCAATCCATTGAAATCCAAGTCTTTATATTAGTGCTCATCAACATAATCCCATTCCTGTAGGATTGGCCATCATTTCCGAAAAGAAATGGTAGGATCCCTCTACCACAAACTAGCATGATTCAATGTTGCTGGGTAAAATCCCAACTGAATTTTAAATTTGAATTCTTCTACTCGAGTAACTTATGAAAATGATTTCCATTTGGCTGTAATATTCTCAACGGGCTCATCTTAGCCTTAGTAACCCAATCTTATGTCTGTACAACAACACGTACGATTGCACAGTGAAGTCAACTTATTTATTTGAAAACATTAGAAACATACAATGCATATTTACAAAACATCTATAAATAGTAGAAGGTTCCATCCCTTGCTTCAATAGAGGTTTACTAAGCCTATTAGGAATGGGTAAAATAGGGTGTTACCCCTTAAATTCCTCTAATAATATTTTTTTATATGACTCATGCATGAGCCCAAGCAGGCCAAGTGTTCTTTTCATGCTCTAATACAAATTTGTAACACACCCAACCCCTAAATACTCCTTTAAGGGATGGGGCATAAAATTTTGTTTTCCCTAAACCATGTCACATCCTCCTTCCGGGATCTCCATCACGTTTTGCTTATCAATATCTTTCCAAACACTATCGCCATGCTCGAATCTGAGATCAGGATCGAGTGATAGGCCCTTCCAAATTTCTTCAGGCATTAATATCCAAGGGCTATGTGGCATCCACGTGGGTCCATCTCATACATATTATCTAGAATCCCCAAAAATCTCAATGCTCTGAGCGTTCCTATATATATGGTGGAGATCGATCCACCATTAATTCCGACGATGGATCTTCCTCCTCGTTAAGCCATAGAATTAAGGGTAGTTCAGTGTTCAGTTCTTTGKCACTAAGCACCCCTTTTCTTTATACGCACGAAACCTCACAGAGTCTCAAACTACCAAAGTCCCGTAAGCTTGCCACATGGCTCCGGGGTTTGGGYCCTTCAGTCTCTCTACAACACTACACCCTAACTCTTCCAAATCTCATATCTCTTGAACTTCCAAAACGATGCCAGGTAGCTTTGGCCCTTCTAGCTTATCCTCGACACCATGCTCCAAATGTCTGGAGTCCCAAAGTCCCGGAGTCTCGGATTCCCAGTCACATGACCAACCAATTTGGATAGGCGGGCACATACCAGAGGCTGAAATGTAGCAAGGGATAAGGAGGACATTTTCCCTCATCAAATATGATATGTGTCCCACTCTAATAAGAATAAAGGGTCTGCAAAATGTCAATATCCCGGTGACATGTGTCACCTTAGTTGCAGGTACATGTCACCCTGTATGATGTTAGTGAGCCACGTTAACCCCAAACAAACAATCTTCTAACTTCCTTCAGATCTCACGGTTGATATCTATCCATGTTGATCCATAGATCCATAGTTCTCATTTCTTCGCAACTCTGGGATTCAAAGTTTATCAACTCACCAAATCTCGAATCCACTAGAATGTGAAGTCTTTGGACTATAAGATATGGGGCCATGTGTCCTCTACCCGTAAATGATTGAGATTTACTTCTCCATTCACAACTTTAGGATTCTTCACACTTTGAAGACTCTTGACCAAGTTCCTTCAAAGTGTCGGGTCTCTGAACCATAGGATCTCCCACCACATAGCCTCCCATCCAATGGATTTGGTCCAATGAATGACATTTGACAAGGGACAAGAGGGGGGCATGGTTTTCTCCATGACGTGTCCTAGTTAGTTAAGAAGGGTTCTTGATGGAGTCCTTTTATTGACAATTGAGAAGGATCCTGAGGGATCTGAGGATCGACGGTCCACATCACTTTGTAAATTAGGCCTTCGGGAGCTTTGTAGGTGCAACACCTTTGTTCTCCCAGAGTGGTCAATGCTAGAATGAACTAACGGTCAAGGAAATTACCAAGTGTCCTTATATCTACGGCCCATGTCACTTCGTGACTAGTAAGTGGATCGAAGTTTAATGAGGGGACGAGTCCCATGGTAACGGGTAAATGACCGCCAGTTGTTGGCCCACTATCAAGCCACCAAATCTACAGGTTGTCTTCAACACAGTTTGATATTTGTAATACTTATTTCCCCAGGGCTCTAGAATCCCGGAGTCCCAAACACTTAGCTCCCTATGAACTTAACCTAGGGTTCCTAGACCTTGGTCATATGAGTCCTCTAATGAGTCTCCGGAGGTAAGATCAAATATTAGTTGAGATTTGGTTAAGGTCATGGAAATGAACCTGTGGTCTCTTAGGCTATTGGTTTGAAGGAACCACCCTCCACTCATAGAAATTAGGTTCTAACACAGGGAAAACCACTTTCGAAGGATCTATAGAACTGTAGCAGTCCCGTAGAGTTTTTCCCAACTCTAGAACTCTGAAGGTTATCCATCGAAAGAATAGAATACCTTGAGGATTTCCCAACCAGGCAAAAGGCCGCACTGATCATATTATAACCATTCAAAGGAAACAATTTATAGAAGAAAATTAATCATTTTCCTTATGAATCAAACCCTACAAATCTTAGTCACAAACACGAAAATTCAAATCATACATTCCAATTTAAGTGCACAGGGAATAAGAAGTACTTATATATTATAGGATACAACCAACCAATTGACTGTGGGTGTTCAAATTTCCACCCAACCATAGGCTTAGAGGAATTCACTCTTAGGAATCTAGCCAACTCCTTTCCAATCCATGATATCACCAGGTAAATTTATGTTGTTTCTTAGATATCCTCTCTTTTTCACAGAAAACCTGTGAGGTTTATCAGATTCTTCCTCGACATCAAACTCACGACCTTTCTCTTTTCTTATTCACATATGGGTTGTACATTCCCCTCTATGCGTGCACTCTTTTCTAGTATCTCTCATGCTCTCTCTAGAGCCTCCCACACACACCTCTCCCTGAACTATCTCTCTGTGTATCTTTTTCTACCTTTTTTCCCAAGATGATTCTCCACTTATCTAGTTCCTTCTGTCAGAAGGAAACTCGGGTCAGCCTGAGTTTGCAAGACTCTATGGTACTTCAGGCTGACATCCTCTTGTCTCCTTATCCATACCATGCTTCCATTCATGAGGGTGTTTGATCATTCAACCACCATTCCTTCATTCATTAATTGATTCCTCTCCTTGGGAGACGAAGGGGCTTTGTTATTCCCAACAAGAGGAAATTTGGGGTCATTTGAAATAATGAACCATCTCTTATAGTTTCCCCATTCTTTCCTCTAGTGATATCATGTCCAGTACTTCCATGCTTAACCCCCATAGCCAGTCATTGGAAACCTAAACAAAATATATTTACATTTTTCACATGCCATAGCATGGCAATATTAATTAATGATTAATTAAAATCTAGGGGAAACATGGTTATTACATGGACCCAGAGTGAGCCTTATCTCAGAGGGATAGCCATAGGGGGATTTTCCCCTTGATTCAGGTGGGAGAGAGACATCCTCATGGACTAATAGACATGTGTCATGAATCTAGGGAGAAGTTTGTATACTTTAGAGACAAGCTTGGCATGATGCATAATGTCTCCATTTGAGAGGGAGTGTTGATGTTTGGACAACATTTGGAAGACATTCTCCTATATTAATAATTAATAATATAATCATTGATTATTAAATATTATATATAATAAGTAATAATAATAAATAGTTATTAATTATCCAAGGGACACATCCTTTCATGGATGGTCACCATATGTTTTCTATATATCAAAAACTAATCATTGTAATAATATATCATCTCATATGAAAAATCAACAATTAAGTCACTCTTATCCTGCATGAACAAAATACATTGTAATTTCAAGCATATGTTGACTTTGATAATTTAAAAAAAAACATAGAATTAATACTAAAAATTTCCAAAAAATACACGGCAGAAGAAAAATAGGTTATCTACAAGTATACAAGTTTTTGGAATGAAATTCCATCGTTAAGGTAATCAACACCTACACGAAAAAAAAATATACATTATATTTTGTTGGAAAAATAAGATACCACTGTTAGAAAAAATCGAATTTGACATAGTTATTCACAATGTATATGAATACAAGTTGTATATTCGGAAATTTAATTGAATTTCCTACGTTTCATATTCTTACAACATATTCAAATTCATTGTAACAATACCTTGAATAATCCCTCCAAGTTAACAGATTGTTGTTTTTCCAGGTTTGCATTGCCATTAACACGTCATGAGATACCATCATTAGCTTGCACTCACCCATTAAATTAATTCATGGGATCAAAAGGTTGTTGTTAAATTTTTCAAAAATTTGCAAAGATAAACATTTAATTAAACACATATTTAACACATTAAATAATATTAATAGTTTCTGAAATAAATATCATTAGAAATACTACATGATTCCCTAGAGACTGGTTTTTCACTATACATCAAAATTCACAAGGTGTATATGAGTTGTGAGGGATTCAATTTAAAAAACATGTAAAATGTAAAATTTCCTTTGCCACATTTAACTAAAACATGTTACCCATCTTCATGGATACATCTTTAGAATTTCCTAGGAACTCCCACATTAAATCTCAATTTCAAGACAATTGTTACAATACAAACTTTCCTAACCTTTTAGCTCATCAAAACTATCAAAACTATGGTGATTTAGAAATGCTTCTCTTAAATATTTTCAAACACCCAAAACCTTTTTTTAGTATCTCATAAACCAATATTACATGAAGTAGACATTAATAACCATAATCATAATCAACTTTACTTTGAAAGATAAAAACAATAAATTCCATGTATAAAATATGTATATTTAAAAACATTTCAACAATAATTTTTAAAATTTTAATAAAAT
>SNQJ01S0008260.1:293930-307253 GCA_010110895.2 Picea sitchensis
AATATACTATATAAAACAAATAAAAAATTTTAATTATTATATTTTGTAATGTTTTAAAGGACATAATATATTGCTTTCCTTGAAAAGTTTCATGATGTTTTTATATTTGAAAAAAAAAATCATGAAAATATTTAAACTATTTGAAGGACTTAAATAATGGAAACTTTCTTTTATTTTAGTTTATTGAAATATATCTTTCATGGTTTTGTATATATGTGTTTTTTTTCAATAATGTTATCTTTTTTCCAAGAAGAAAATTGTCGTTTTTATTCATTAAAAAAGGAATTCACATTCTTTATGTTATCAACAAATTAAATGAAAAAGTTTATGTTCAAATGATAATTGAACTTATAAGATTTTAGGTGCAATATACATTTATAGGAATGAAATTACACACGTAATGTACATTTATAGGAATGAAATTACACATGTAATGTACATGCCATTTATTTCCCTTAAAAAAAGGTCACAAATGTGTCCCCTTTTACCCTTATTCCTTTCAACCACTTGAAATCCCTCTGAAGAAGGATTCACAAAAACTATATGTAAGTCAGAAGATGGAATATCAAGATTCATAAAGGGAACTAATTATTTATCTAAATTAGATATATGAGTTTTTTGAAGTTTGTTCGTTCCACCTAGAGAGGCTTGAAGAACAACTAATTCCTTTAAGGAGAAAATATCGGTATCCATGTCTTGATTCTTGTGATTGATGATTAGTTTTTCTTGCTAAATTGGTTTTTCTTCAAGCCTCTCTAGGTCGAACAAAACTAAAGACTTAGGATAAAAATTTGGAAACTAAGGAGTTATAAAAAGTCTCATGTTTCCTAAAACTAGGGACCATCCTCTAAAACAGTATGATACTCAACATGATCTTATAATTGAACATTAAAAAATCATTTGGGACAAAGAGATATCTCATAATTATTTGTCCAATATTGTAAATGTGTTGAACTTGCACATAATAGATATAGATGTTGGCATATTTTCAGATAGAGGTAGAGTATGCATGTTTTGTCATTGTTGGCAAAGATCAGCACGTTCAACAGAGCGATGATGGCATGACAATGGCAAGATTAACAATGATCGTTGGATCACCCATCCCAAATTACCGATGACCGTCAGATCTGAATATAGATAAGAGGAACGTGTAAAAGAGGAGAACAAATCTCATACGTTGGATMTGAGCGTGACGACTGCCATCATTGGATCCAAAAGAAGGAGCACGGTATTTAAGTACAAGATGAAGCAGACTTACAAAGTCCCGAAAGCAGGAGGGTCATCCATCGTCGAGGAATACACGTGGTGAGGGATTACCATTTCGCTGACTAGAACTTCAAAGGAATGCAGTGCTCTAACCTTCCAACTCACGATATGCAAAATCACGATAAGATCTAGATCGTTGATCCAAGAGGGACATGTGGCGATAGATCTGAGCATGACAAAGGTTACGTTTTAGAGTTTTGTATACCGGGGGTTGGAGGAGTCAAGGAAGCAACTCACGGCAGGAACTCGCGATATGTGAGATCATGAAAATATCTAGACCGTCGAATAATCAAGATTGTGGATCGTTGATCTGACTCCATTTAGAAGTTTCGAATACCGGGAGTTGGAGGTGTCAAGGAAACTCATGACAAAAATGCTGAAACGCGAAATTGCGAAGAACCTTTTGGCACAGCCTGTGGTGACTGTCTAGTGGTCATGTGAGAGGGAGGAGCTAGTGGAGTTTAGCCCCTTTTCAGAGATTGTAACATGAAGAGTCAAGACTCTTCACCTCTGGATTATCAAAATGCGAAATGTGAAAGGCATTCTGATTAGGCCCGTGTTCATAGCCAGTGCACATATGGAGTAGGTGCGAGATCCATCATTGGTAATCCAATGGTGCAGGTTAATCAGGAATATGATCGAAGGGTCATCATTTATTTTCATGATTAATAAGTCCAGTTACAATTCAGTTAGAAAATCGAATCATGGTTCTTGATCGGTTGGTGATACAGTTGCAGATGAATTTTTGACTTTGCCCAAGGAGATTCAAGGTGTAATTGATGAGGCTGATGAGTATAAAAGTTGAGATGCAGCGACTTTGTAAGGTTAGTTGTTCTAACATAAACAATGAGATGAACTGTAAATAGGATAAAATGAAAGAATGCAGAGCATAAGATAAAACTGAGAGATGAGTAATAGTGGTCGAAAAGACAGAAGAAAGAGGAGAGTAGCAGAATAGCATGAAGCAAGAGTAGAATAACATAATAGTGTGAGTCAAAGCAGAACTACAGAACAATTTTTGAACCAGAGAAGAATTGCAGAACAATGAACAAGGGGTAAGAATTGAAATACATGTATTGTTTGTTTGTCAATCATTTATTTATAATCAGGGAGGAAGGGTGGTGCTAGGGAGGACTTTGGTCCTCTGATATTCAATTTGATGCTTGAATATTGGGAGTTGTAGCTTCCATCTAGTTGTGGCTAAGACAAAAGGGTGGCAGGGTGGTGCTTCGGAAAACATAGAGTTTTTTGTATGCAAGTTGGTGCTTGTATAAGTGGAAGTAGGTGCTTCCATCCAGTTGGTGATGGAACACCGAGGGAGTTGGTGCTTCCTTCTAGTGGGTGCTAGAGAAACCAGAGATTTGGTGCTCTCAAACAAGTTGGAGCTTGTAAAACAAAGGTAGTAGCCTCACATTGAGTTGGTGCTAAACTATAGATGATGTACAGAACTGAAAATACTGCTTATCATTTCGAAGAAGAAGAGGTTTTATCCCTTTATGGGTTTCCTCGTGAAAAATTGTCTCTATTTATATCTTATGTGTGATTGATGCTCATTATTTATATTGTTCATATGTTGTATAATATTGATGGTCACTTGGAGAAAAATTAAAAAATGTTTAAGCACAGTAACAACTTATTCAACCCCCCCTCTCAGTTGTCTTAGTAATTTCAACAATTGGTATCAGAGCATGTTCCTTTTATCTAAAGGTAGATATGTAATCTTAAACATGACAAGTTATGAAGGGACTTTAGCCACTAAGCCTCCTCTGTTTGATGGAACAAATTTTTCCTTCTGGAAGGTTAGAATGAGAACATACCTAATGGCCTTAGGTGTTGATGTTTTCCTCCAAGGGTGATAAGTTAGAATTTATCTTTAATGCTAAGGGAATGAATGCTATCCTGAATGGACTCACAGAAGCTAAGTTTGTAAAGGTCATGCATCTTCAAACTGCCAAAGAAATGTGGGATAAACTTATTAACAGTTATGAAGGAAATGAGAAAGTAAAAGATGACAAACTTCAAACATATAGATTGACATTTGAACAGCTAAACATGCATGAAGATGAAATAGTTAGAAAGTATTTTTTAAGAGTTGAAGAACTTGTGAATTCCATGAAGGGTCTTGGTGAGAAGTTTGAAGAATCATTCTTAGTTCAGATATTTTAAGATCTCTGCTTGATAAATTTAATCCAAAAGTTTCTGCAATAGAAGAACTAAATGATCTTTAAACTCTGTCCATTGATCAACTCCTAGGAACACTAAATGCATATGAAATGAGAATCAACAAAGATAAATACATTACTATAGAATCATCTTTTAAATAAGACAAGAATATTAATTCATATTCAGATGATATTGAGGCAAAATTTGTGAGAAGGTTAAAGAAAGGATCAGGAAAATATCAAGTCAAGCTTCCCTTCAAATGCTTTAATTGTGGTAAGATAGGTCACTTTGCATCTAAGTGTCCCCACCAAAAAAAGGATGAGAACTCTGATGATGAAAAGAAGTACAAATTCAAGAAATATAGTAAAAAGAAAAGTTTGTGTGCAAACAATGAAAATTCCTCGGAACACATAGATAGTGATTCATCATGTAAAAACAAAGTGAATGATTTTATGCTTATGGCTATGGGATATCTTGATGATGAATACACAAGAGGTGAAATGGATGATGAATAAGTTGTGGCGGATATGGAAGGTGAATTAATCAATGCTTTGGAAGAAATTGACAGACTTAGATGTAAGAAGAGAAAACAAAAACAGTTGTTGATGCAGTTTAAAATGAATGGTGAAAACATGATGAAACCTTTTCTCTACTAAAAGTGGAGTTATAAGAGGCAAAGAAAATAGAATACATACTGAAACAACAGCTGTCAAAGAAGAAAGCGAGGTGTGAAGCCTTAGAAGAAGAGATAGTAAAAATCATAAAAGAAATGGAGAAGTTTAAGGCATTATATCACCAAAATCTGCCAAGTATTAAAGCCTCAGAAGAATTAACTTCCATTCTAAATCAGCAAAGGAATCCAAATTTGAAAGCTAGCTTGGGCTATGAGGAAGGATCAAGTAGTGATCATCCAAGTAATATAGAACCCATCAAGTTTGTCAAATCTAAAATCATTGACAACAACCACTCTGTAGAAACAAAGAAAGAAAATCAACCACCAAGAAGGAATGAAAGAAAAAGTACCAGAACTGAATCTGTTGATCAAAGAAATCATCAGCATGGAAGAAATCGACTACAACCGTTTTTCAGGTACAAAGGTTTTTTCTATGGTTATTGTTTTTTCTGTTCTAACTTTGGTCACAAAGTTGTAAACTATTCTTTAAGATCTAGATATTTGAAATCAAGATACTCAAGGAATAATTATCTGCCACAACAAAGATTGAGACAACCAAGAAACAAACAACTACATACTATAAATCATGTGATGAATGGAGGAAGGACGCAGGTGAAACATAACAACATTTATGAGCATAAAAATCATTATGATATGTTATTCAGTGAACCAGAATGTTACATCTTTCATAACTATGGACATAAAGTTGTAGATTGTCTCTTAAGGAATTTTAAGCCAGATTCAAATCCTACTGTTGAAAATTTCAAGATTTGGAAGAAGAAAGAAGATGACAAGTGTGGACTAGTGTTATCAACTCAAAAAAAAAATAATCCTTGGTATATTGATAGTGGATGTTCCAAACATATGACTGGAGACAAAAGTAAGTTTCTAACTCTAAGTGAAAGAAAATCATGGAATGTAACTTTTGGAAATGATGCACCAGGAAAAATAAAAGGTAAAGGAATGGTAAGTTTGAGTAATGGAAAAGGGAAAGATCAAGATGTATTGTTTGTAGAAGGTCTGAAACATAATCTTCTTAGTGTCATTCATGTCTACGATCGAGGATGTGTAGTTGTTTTTACTTCTAAATATTGTAGAATAAAATGTGTGAATTCAGGACAGCTAGTTGCAAAAGGGATAAGAATAGAAAACAATATCTATGTGTTAAAAGAAGAAAAAGAATAATGCCACTCAAGAAAGTATGATGAAAGTTGGATATGGCATAGGAGACTTGGACACTTAAATTTTAATCATATAATCAAGCTAAAAGATAGTGGGGCAGTAAAGGATCTTCCAAATATATCAAAGCCATATGATTATGTTTGTAAACCATGCCAGATAGGAAAGCTTACTCAGACACAATTCAAATCTAAAAACTTTCCTTCAACAGAAAAAACTCTCCAATTAGTACATATGGATTTATGTGGACCATCAAGGAAAGAAGGTATAGGAAAATAAAATTATTTTATGTTGATTATTAATGATTATTCTAGACTAACATGGGTTTCCTTTTTGAAAGAAAAATTTGAAGCATTTGAAAAATTCAAAGTGTTTAAGGCTCTAACTGAGAATCAAACAGGAAAAATATTGAAGGAAGTAAGATCTAATAGAGGAGGAGAGTTTATCTCATGGAACTTCAAAGAGTTTGGTGATAAACATGGAATCAAAAGAGAGTACACAATTCCAAGGACTCCACAACAAAATGGAGTTATTGAGAGGCAGAATAGATCAGTTCAGCAAATGGCTAGATCAATGATGAATGAAAGGATCATACCTCATACATATTGAGTGGAATCAATTCATACAACTGTTCATATCCTTAACAAAGAACATCTTAGACCACACAGTGACAAGACTCCTTATGAACTATGGTTTGGAAGACCTGCTTCAATCAAGCATTTTAAAGTCTTTGGGAGTAAATGTTATATTAAGAATAATGATGAAAATATTGGCAAATATGATGACAAGGCTGATGAAGGTATCTTCTTGGGTTATGATACAAACAGTAAAGGGTACAAATGTTACAATAAGAGGCTACATAAACTGGTTGATTGTATAGACATAAAAGTTGATGAAGAAATCCTGGTCAGAAGTGTAAGCAGTGCTGAACCAAGCACATAAGATATAGTTGAAGATGAAGATGAACAGGTCCAAGGATCAGAAAGAGAAGAATCTGAATCAGATAAAGATACAAATACTCAGGCTAACATAAATCAGCAGAAAGAAACAAACTCACCTCTCAGAACTGTTAGAAAGAATCATCCTGAAAATCAGATAATTGGAGATATAAATAAAGGAGTTCAAACAAGAAGGAATATGATTAAAGACTCAGAATGACACAGGCGCACCCACTAGGCACGTCTATTCACAGGATCTTTCTTCATTCCTTGGCCTGAAGAACTGAGAGGTTCTTCTGGTTCCCTATCGGGAAATTCTCACCCACAGTAATCTCTCTCGTGGGATCTCCCCTTCTTCTATCGGGAAATCAATGCTGGTCTTTTACTATGTTATTGGGGTTCCTTCCTATCGGGATTTTGGCACTTGAAATGTCCAAACAAATTACATTACCGATCCCCGATATGCTCCTTCACTCCCTTATCCCTTCCTGGCAAAGCCTTTAGTCCATGTGACCGCTTTCTATAAGACCACAACCTTATATCCCTTTCCGTCGGGGTTTCTGACTTCAAAAATCTCCATGCACTCAAATTCCCGTTAGGCCTCCAGGCTAAGCTCTTTGTCCACGTGACCTCCCCTTATATGACCGCAGTCATATCCTTTATCGGGGTTCGGGGTTTCGAGTGTCGAAATGCACCAAACCTCTTGTCAACAGAATCCTCGATTTCTCGATTCAGAGATTCCCGGTATGACGTCACAATGACGCCTTCCACCGTAACCAAAATCAACGATGGTGAGCAGTCGCTGAGATCAACGGCTCCATATATCCCGCGGGGTTTCGTGAATTCAAGTGTCGAAATACTTTGACCTTCGATTTCCCCAATTTCACTAATGTCGCTTCCCCGATCACTTCAATCTCGACCACGTGTCCTCTAGGATGGACGGTTCTCGCTGCTCCTCGCTATTTCGCGATTCACGATTTCAAAATGCGTAAACACCTCGTCACCAGGATCCCCGATATCCCGATGACCCAAACATTGATAGATGATTTCCTTGTCGGGACTTTTCCCGATGGTTCCGATTTCTTCCATGCGTCCCCTCAAGATGGATGCTTCAGGTTAACTCTCAGGATTTCACGATTTATGATGTCTTGGATACCTTGTCCCTAGGAATTGTGAAATGTTGAACTCTGAATCCCTTCAAATATCTGACACGCATCCCCTCAAGATGGATGGTTCAGGGTTCTCCTCATGGTTTCGAGACTTCTGATGTCCCGATTTTCACGACCTCAAGAATCCCGATTTCCCGAGTGCCGATATGTCGACTTTCTTAGGATTTCCGACACCTGTACCAAGTGGATGGACGGTTCAGATTGGTCCTCACTGTTTCTCCAATCTACAAACCAAAACATTTACCTATATGAGTCCCGATGACCGAAATTTCGATGGACTCCCGATCGCCACCACATGCCCTCTTAAGATGGACGGCTCTGGTTCAACCTCAGGATTTTGAGACTTTTGATGCCTGATGTCACGATTCCTTTGTCAACTTAGAAACCTGATCTTTGAAATGCCGATGGGCTCTCGATGACTGCCACCTGTCTCCTCAGGATGGACGGTTCAGATTGACTCCAGGATTTTCACTATGAAAATTCCCGATCACTCGCCCTTGTGACTCCCGATTTCGCGAATGCTGAAATTCCGATGGCCACGCCTCTCGTCGGAACTTTCCCCCTCCTGTTCACGAAGATTAAACTCCATGCAACTCTTGGTTGATCCAATGGCTGACGGGTGTTTGAATGAGATCTGACGGTCCACAATATCTGGATCTTGAACTCCAGACACAGCCGTAAACCCACTCGCTCCTCTGGCAGATCTAACGGCTGACGGGATTTCGCTAATCCTCCCCGTCGATTCCTGACTGTCGATCCCTTCCCTTGACGAGCTTGAAAGCCTTATCCCTCCTGAGCTTCCACCAACTCTGAATCTTCACGAAGACTCTTGCGCGCAATCCTTGTGGCGATTTTCAACCACTTCCTAGTGTTGAGTTCTCCCGACTCTGTGCACACCTGCAACAACAGTCCTTCAATACATAGCTCAGATTCACAACTTAGACTCTCCTTAGCCTGCGCACTCCTTGTACGGCTCGTATAACCCAATTTTACTTCTCGATGAGTGAGAACAAGAGTTAAACTATCTGAGCCTTCTGTCAACGCACTCCTTGCGGACGACTTCAACTGCACTCCTTGCAGGAATCCTTGCTCAAGTAGAGAAATAACTGAAACTCATTTCTTCTTCCTTCCAGACTTCAAACTCAAACCATGAAATCACATACACAACATATAAAAGCAAATGTATACTAGGAAGCAAATATTCAAGAGAATAATATCAATACACAGAGAACAACACAAACCATGAATTTGAATCAATCTTTCTCTATTAATCCAAATATCAGTACATGGGTGTTTCTACACAGCTCTTTGCTTCTCTTCTATGCTCCAATGCTTCTAACTATTCATGAATAATGTTACAATGCACAATGAGGGTGTCTATATCCGTTTTCCCTCCACTCCTTCTAAAACTGTCTAATCTAATATTAAATTCTACCTACTTACATAAATGCCTTCGACCTACTATGGACGAGAACGAATCGCTCAAGGTCCAATACAATGCATAAGTACGCCTCTTCTTAACTATCACATTTAAGTTTGGCGCATCCCTTTTTCAAAAGTTTAAACAATTTAACATATGCTCAAAATGTGTGGCGCTTGCCCTCACGCTCGCTTGATGTTGACGATGCTCCTACATCATACTCCCTCGATGCAAATTTTCATGGGCTCCTGTCCATGAGCTCCTGCACGATCTATCCATGCTTCAGAATCTCTTCTTCAGTCTCTCAGCTGGCATCTTCAACTGAGCGGCCCTTCCACTTGACCAAATATTCAAAATATTGTTTCCTTATGGTCTTCTTACCCACTCGTTTATCCAGTATCTGTTCCATCTGTGGATTCTCTGCAACTGGAATCTTCTTTTTCCACTGAACCTCTTGTTGTTCACCACTTTTTCCTGCTTCCTCAACTTTGTATGGGTATAAATATGAGACATTGAATATCGAAGAAATTCCGATTCCATTGGGTAATTCAATCTCATAAGCATTCTCTCCCATTTTCTTCAAGACCTTGCATGGTCCGATTTTCCTCATTTTCAATTTATTGTATGTTCCTCTCGGGAACCTTTCTCTTCTCAAGTGCACTAGAATTAATTCACCAACCTCGAACTGAAGTTGTCTCTTCCACTGGTCAGATCTGCGCTTATATTCGTGACTCGAATCTAGTAGTCGTTGCTTCACTTGGCCGTGAAGTTCTTTCATCGCCTCTACGAACTCTTCGGCACTTGCGCTCCTAGTCGCAGTCTGTTCTGAATCCCTTAATTCAGAAACTCCTCTCGGCTGCATGCCATATACAATCTGAAATGGACTTTTTCCTGTGCTCCTGTTCACTGAGTCGTTATATGCAAACTCTGCCTGCGGAAATATACTATCCCACCGGATGTGGTGCTTCATCACAAAGCTTCTTCGCAAGTCTCCCAGACTTATGTTCACCACTTCTGTTTGCCCATCCGTCTGAGGATGATAAGCAGAACTAAACATCAAGTTAGTCCCCAGCTTCTTCCATAATGTCCTCCAAAAGTGCCCTAAGAACTTTGTATCTCTGTCCGAAACAATACTCCTTGGTAAGTCATGAAGTCGAACGACTTCTTTGAAAAACAGATTCGCGATGTGTGTCGCGTCACTGGTTTTCTGACATGGGATAAAATGTGCCATATTGGAAAATCTATCCACTACCACAAAGATCGAATCAAATCCTCTTTTCATCCTTGGCAATCCCAATATGAAATCCATGCTAATTTCATCCCACGGCCTCTCAGGTATGGGCAATGGTTGATAAAAACACGCATTTTGCTTCCTTCCCTTTGAATGCTGGCAAATTCTGCATCGGTCTACAAATCTCTTGAACTCTACTCGCATCCCTGGCCAAAAGTATGACTTGCTCAGTTTTGTGAATGTCTTATCATGACCGAAGTGTCCGGCCAATCCTCTGCTGTGTTTTTCCTTTAAGAGATTCTCCCTCATGGAGCAATTTGGAATACACATTTGATTGCCCTTAAACAACAATCCTTCCTGGATCACGTACTCTATCCACTGGCTTCTGTCTCTGAGAACTGGGTTCTCAGCTGCTCCGTACACCTCTTTAAAATCCTGATCATCTACATACATGTCCTTGAGATCATCAAAACCTAACGTCTTGACTTTGAACTCCTGCAACAACAAACACTTCCTGCTCAAAGCATCAACAACATTGTTAGCAGTACGAGAAATATGTTTTATCACAAAAGTGAAATTCTGCATGTATTCAACAAATTTAACATGCCTCTGATTCAACTTTTCCTGTTGATTCACAAACTGCAATGCATGGTTATCACTATATAAAATAAATTCCTTTGGGATCAAATAGTGCCTCCATTTCTTCAATGCCTGGATGATGGCATAAAACTCCTTATCGTATGTAGAATACTTCACTTTCGCTTCATTCAGCTTCTCGCTGAAATATGCAATTGGTCTATCATCTTGAATTAAGACTGCTCCTATTGCAAACCCGCTTGCATCACACTTTACCTGAAGTGTCTTTTGAAAATACGGTAACACCAGAATTGGTTGTTCCGTAATATTTTGTTTCAAGAAATTGAAAATCTTCTCAGCCTCTTTAGTCCAATGAAAAGATTTATGTCTTTTCTTCACTGTATCCATCATTGCTGCACTAATTCCACTGAACTTCCTAATGAATTTTTGGTAGAAACTAGCCAAATCATGAAAACTTCTCACCTCAAATATGTTCCTCGGTGATGGCCAATTTTTGATTACCTCCACTTTATCTGGATCCATCCTCAACTCATTTGCCGAAATAACAAATCCCAAGTAAATGAGTTCTATCTTCATGAATGAGGACTTCTTCATGTTTATCAACAGCTTCTCTTGCTGTAATCTCTTCGTCACAATGGCTAAATTCTTCAAATGTTCAGCTTTCGTTTTACTGAAAACCAGTATATCATCCAGATATACGATAACAAATTTTCCGATGAAATCCTTCAGGACTTCATTCATCAACCTCATAAAGGTGCTTGGCGCATTTGTTAAGCCAAATGGCATAACAAGCCATTCATACAAGCCTTCATTTGTCTTGAATGTTGTTTTCCATTCATCACCTTCTCTCATGCGGATCTGGTGATATCCACTCTTCAAATCAATTTTTGAAAACAAATTTGCTCCACTTAAGCAATCAATCAAATCATCCATTCTTGGAAATGGGAATTTGTACCTGATAGTTATCTTGTTAATCTCCCTTGAATCAGTCCACATCCTCTAGCCTCAGTCTTTCTTCGGACTGAGTACCGTCGGAACAACACATAGACTCAAGCTTTCCCTGACCAAACCTTTGTCCAACAACTCCTGGACTTGTCTTTTGACCTCTTCATTCTCCTGTGGCGTTAATCTGTACGCGGATTTGTTTGGCAAACTGGCTCCTGATATGAGATCAATATGATGACTCACACTCCTCATCGATGGCAACGAACGAGGTAATTCTTCCACTACTATATCAGCAAACTCTTCCAGCAGTCCCTGAACTTTTTCTGGTAAATCGTCCACTCTTGTGCTGGTCAAAAAAATTCTCAGTTTTCTAACCACAAAGAATTGTGGATCCTCCTTCTTCTTAACCTCTGTAAGACGTTCCTTCCCACTCATGAGAAGTACTTTATTTCCATGGTCTACCAAATATTAGATGACAAACATCCATAGGAATAACATCACATAAAATCTTATCATTATATCCTCCTATCTTAAATTCAACTAAACATTGTTTAGTGACATTTACCTGATGTCCTTTTTGTAGCCATAAAACTTTATATGGACTTGGATGATCAATCATCTCCAGCTCCAGCCTTTCTACCATCTCGGTTGAAACGAGATTATCCATGCTATCGCTGTCCACAATGACCTTGCATGCCCAACCCTTGGTCTTGCAAGTTGTTCTGAAAAGTCTGGTCCTTTGGAATGAACTTTCCACTTCTTTCTCTGGTGTCAAAATGAATTTTCGCATCACCAACGATCTTCCGCCTTCAACGTATTTTTCCTCAACATCTCGCCTCTGTGCCTCGGAGATGTGAGTCTCTCCAACCTCTTTCTTTTTATCAGGACACTCATAAGACTTGTGCCCATTTTTTCCACATGTGAAGCATGTGATTACTCCACCTCTTCCTCTTCCTCTACCTCTAGTACGAGGAAACCTATTATTATCAGCATATCCTCCTCTCTTCTCAGTATGTTGTTCTCTTTTCTTAGCATATCGCCCTCACTGTGAACTTCCACCTCTCTCAGTACGAGTCTGAGGTTTCTTCCAGTTGTCCTTGGGATTCTGGGTTCTTTCCTGGGCAACTGCTTTGCCTCTGGGCTGACTTCTGCCTCGGCCTCTTTGACGCTTCTTTCGGCCCAGCTTCTCTTCCACTTTCAAAGCCATTTGATAAGCATCATCTACTATTCAGATGGTTTCCATGCTCATTTCATCCTGAATCGCATATCTCATGCCATTCATATATCTGGAAACTTTCTCATCATTGCTTTCACGATGACTTGCCCTAATATTCAACCTGTAAAACTCTTCAGTATATTCCTTTACTGTCATCAACTTCTGTCTCGGGTTTTGCATCCTCCTGAACAGAGAAATTTGATAGTCCCTGGGAATGAATTTTGCTTTCATTTTTGCAATCATCTTGTCGCAACTCTTAATTTTCTGCTTGCCTTGGCAACGCCTGTCAGCTTGTAGTTCTTCCCACCACAAGGCTGCATGTCCTTTTAATCTCGTGACGGCATGCCTGAATTTCTTGTCCTCTTCGACATCTTCATAGTCTAAGTAAGTGTCTAGAGATCTAATCCAGTCTAGAAGCTCTTCCACATCCAGATGTCCCTCATAAACTGGAATGTCCATTTTTACCTTTGTACTCATTCTTGCAACAACTTTAAGTAAGAATTCACTTGCTACATCTTCCACTGGG
>SNQJ01S0008260.1:307263-323983 GCA_010110895.2 Picea sitchensis
GAATCCATCAAAATGTTTCTTGCATATTCATGTCATAAGAACTTTAAAGTCTATCAGATGAATGTTAAATCACCATTTCTTAATGGAGATCTAGAGGAAGAAGTATATATGGAGCAACCTGAAGGATTCTCATTGACAAATAACCTTGATTATGTCTACAAACTAAAGAATGATTTATATGGACTAAAAGAAGCACCACGAGCTTGGAATTATAGACTAGACAAATTTTTACAAGACAAAGGATTCAAGAAAGGTACTATTGATAGCAATCTCTACATAAAAACTGAAGGTAATGATTTACTAGTTGTTTTGATTTATGTAGTCAACATTATTTTTGGCTGTAATAATGATTCCTCTGTTCAGTGGTTTGATAACTCTATGCAAACAGAGTTTGAGATGTCCATGATAGGACAATTGTCATATTTTCTCGGCTTACAAGTAAAACAGAACTTTCAGTTAACTGCTTATTCAGATGTCGATTGGGCAAACTGTGTTGATGAGAGAAAAAGCACCAGTGGAGGAGCATTCTTCCTGGGTGACTCATTAGTAGCATGGCTTAGTAAAAATCAAGGATGCATTGCATTATCAACTATAGAGGCATAGTACATTACTGCTACTACTTGCTGCACACAGATTTTATGGATGATACAAATTCTTGCATATTTGAAGGTCACTTATACTGATCCAGTTCCACTTCACTGTGATAACACCAATTCCATCAGTCTCTCTAAGAATCCTATACTTCATTCCAAGTCTAATCACATACCAATAAAATACCATTTTATCAGAGAATAGGTTCCAAACAGGATTGTTCAAGTAAATTATATTCCTTCTACAGAACAGATTGTTGATATCTTTACTAAACCATTAACAGCGACACCTTTTGGATATCTTCCCCAGAAGTTGGGCTTGAACTCACTGTCAAATCAAGAGGGTCCATCCTGTCAGGGGGAGTTTCTGTTGGTTGAATCTCTAATGCCTCAGAATAATACCGCAACAACACAGGGGGAGTATATGCTTGTCACATATCTGATACCTTCGAGATGTACTGCAACAGCTCANGGGGGAGCTTGTTTTTTTTCTTTTTTTTTTTTAGACATTGATGTCAAAGGGGGAGAAAGTGTGTTAATTTCAATACTATGGTAAATATGGATGTTCCTCAAGAGGTTTCCACCAATGCCAAAGGCAGATATTGTTGGCATGTTTTTAGACAGAGGTAGAGTATGCATGTTTTGTCATTGATGGAAAAGATCAGCACGTTGAACATAGCGATGATCGCATGGAAATGGAATGATCAACAGTGAGGAGAAAAAGTGATCATTGGATCATCCATCCCAAATTCCCGATGATTGGAAGATATGAATACAGATAGGAGGAACGCGCAAAAGAGGAGAACAAATCTCAGACGTTGGATTTGAGCACGAGGACTAACCATCGTTGGATCTAGAAGAAGGATCACGATCTTTAAGTACAATATGAAGTGGGCTAACAAAGTCCTGAAATCAGGAGGGTCATCCATCATCGAGGAATACATGTGGTGAGGGATTAACATTTTGTTGACTGGAAAGTCAAACGAAGGTAGTGCTCTAACCTTCCAACTCGTGATATGCAAAATCATGATAAGATCTAGATCATTGATCCAAGAGGGACACATGGCGATAGATCAGAGCATGACAAAGGTTTCATTTTGGAGTTTTGGATACCGAGAGTTGGAGGAGTCAAGGAAGAAACTCACAACAGGAACTCTCGATATGCGAGATCATGAAAATATCTGGACCGTCGAATCATAAAGATTGTGGACCATTGATTTGACTCCATTTCAAAGTTTTGGATACTAGGAGTTGGAGGTGTCAAGGACACTCACGACAAGAATGCAGAAACGCAAAATCGTGAAGCACCTTTTGGCATAGCCTATGGTCATTGTCTAGTGGTCATGTGAGAGGGAGGAGCTAGTGGAGATAAGCCCCTTTTTGAAGATCGCAACATGAAGATTCAAGACTTTTCACCTCTGGATTTTCGAAATGTGAAATGCGAAAGGCATTCTAATTAGGCCCGTGGTCACTGCCAGTGGGAATATGGAGTACGTGCGAGATCCATCATTGGTAATCCAATGGTGTAGGTTAATCAGGAATATGATCGAAGGGTCATCATTTATTTTCATGATTAATAAGTTCAGTTGAAATTCAGTTAGAAAATTGAATCATGGTTCTTGATCGGTTGGTGATACAGTTGCTGAGAAGTTCTTGTATTTGCCCAAGGAGATTTGAGGTGTAACTGATAAGGCTGATGAGTATAAAATGCGAGATGAAACGACTGTGTAAGGTTAGTTGTTCTAACAGAAACAATGAGATGAACTATAAATAGGATAAAATGAAAGAATGCAAAGCATATGATAAAAATGAGAGATGATTAATAGTCGTCAAATAGACAGAAGCAAGAGGAGAGTAGAAGAGTAGCATGAAGCAAGAGCAGAATAGAAGAATAGCATTAGGCAGAGCAGAATTGCAAAACAGTTTTTGAACCAGAGAAGAATTCCAGAACAATGAAGAAGAGGTAAGAATTGAAATACCTGTATTGTTTGTTTTTCAATCATTTATTTATAATCAGGGAGGAAGGGTGGTTCTAGGGAGGAATGTGGTCCTCTGATATTCAATTTAATGCTTGAATATTGGGAGTTGTAGCTTCCATCTTGTTGTGGATAAAAAAAAGGGTGGCGGGGTGGTTCTTGGAAAAACACAAAGTTTTCTATATGCAAGTTGGTGCTTGTATAAGTGGAAGTAGGTGCTTGCATCCAGTTGGTTCTGGAACACTCAGGGAGTTGGTTCTTCCTTCTAGTGGGTGCTAGAGAAACTAGAGAGTTGGTTCTCTCAAACAGGTTGGATCTTGTAAAACAGAGGTAGTAGCCTCACATTGAGATGGTGCTCAACTATAGATGATGTATAGAACTTAAAAAAATGCCTATCATTTCAAAGAAAAAGAGGTTTTCTCCCTTTATGGGCTTCCTCATGAAAATTTGTCTCTATGTATATATTATGTGTGACTGATGCTCATTATTTATGTTGTTCATATGTTGTATAATATTGATGGTCACTTGGAGAAAAATTAAAAATGGTTTAGTTGACTTAAAATTGTTTAAGCACAGTAACAACTGATTCAACCCCCCTCTCAATTGTCTTATTAATTTCAACAATAGCTAGCAAATGACATACACAATTTGTAGAGAAAATATGAGAAAACAGAAGTAGGAGAGAAATAATGGAACAATTCTCATTAACCAAATGAATGAATGATAATTTACACATGATATACTATGTATAAATAAACTAATGTGCACTCAATGAGAATCCAATGTGCCATAGTGGTGGTCTAGAGTGATCTAGACATACACCAGCAGTTACGGTAGTAAAATTCCACCCAATCTAGTCTCTTAGGAAATTACTGGAGTGAACTGCCACCTAGTCTGAGTTAATTAGTCTCTTAGTCTTCAGTTAACTGACTGAAACAAAGTGAATTGAGGAGGATATAAGGGAATCATGATTAATGCGCTAGTTTGGTGATGATACCAAATAAAATGCACATTATCTAGTGATGATCCCAATGATGCATGGCGATAATCCCAATGTGGCATCTAGACTCCACTCAACTAATCAAAGTGAACTGTGAACTGAAGAGAATATTATCCTAGAGGAATATTCTCCCTAAAATATAGGAGACTAAATAATGACTAATAAACATAGGGAAAACCTTAGGAAAAATAAATCCTAGGTGTTTGTGAAGTATCTCCAACACCCGCCCTGAACATCATTATGGTGAAAATAATGAATGGGTCCTGGAAATGAGGCTATGTTAGGTACCCAAATACAAAAGATACACTGAAATAAATGAGGAAAGGGGGAAAAAATCATGGGAAACCGCCCCCCCTCAAAGTATAATGTATGTAAAAAGAAGAATTGACAGTTTCTAGGAAATTGTGTCCTTCACTCCAAGACGACTACGTAGAGAATAGAACTTCTTCTCAGTGAAGGTCTTGGTGAATATGTGTGCATTATGTTCTAATGAAGGAAAAAACTGTAGGTCGATGATCCCCTTGTGTACTAAATCCTAGATGTAGTGCATGTTCATCTTGATCTGCTTCGTCTACTTCCTTTGAACCAGATCTCTCTAGAACTTTAGAGTGCTCTGGTTGTCAAACTAGATGACGATTGGATGATGAAATTGGATGTCCAACTCAATGAGAAAATTTTGTAGCTACATACCCTAAATGGTTGTGTTAACTACCCCTCTGTACTCTTCATCGACTGAAGATAGAGAAATAACAACATGTTTCTTGTTCAAAAAACATATAGGCCCAAAACCAAGACTGAGTGAGTAACTAGATGTGGAATTCCGATCAATTCTATTGCCAACCTAGTTAGTATCAATGAACCCGATGAGGTCCAATGTAGAGTCTGTTGTAGAGTGAATCCCAAAGGTGATGGTACCCTGTATGTATCCAAAGATACGCTTTGTATCCTTCCAATGTGTCTCAAGCATCTCCTACATGAACCTGGAGACTGCTTCAACTGCATAGAAGAGGTCTAGTCTAGAGTGTGTGAGATACACAAATCTCCCCACTAGCTATCTATACAGTGTGTTGTCAACCATGTTGAATTTTTATGCTTTTTCAACTTGTTAACATTCTATTAATTTTTACAATAGAATAAGCATCATTAAGCATAAACCCTCACCATAAATTGCATCATAGAAATATCCAATATGAAAAAAATATAACCATGCAAAAGATACACAAGAGATATCCTATGAAACCCTTCTTCACAAGGGAGAAAAACCTAGCTGCAACCTTTCACTAGATAATAAATTGTCCAAGAGAAAATCCCATCACCAAGAAGAAGTGTGCTAGAATATCAAGAGGCTAGTGCTACACAAGAGAGAAGAATAGTCCAAGTGTGTGATACTCAAGAGAGAGAAAGTGATCCAAATGTTGTGAAAAAATGAGATACAGTTGTCTCTATTTATACAAGTCCAATGTGAACTTATCCTGTCCAAAAGGAATCTCTTCATCCAAGACGACTTTAGTTGATTAGGTATTCTACACAAGATGTTGGGATTTTGATTAGATATTCTACACAAGACATTGGGCTTCTTCTTGTCTCTGGGAATCATAGTGAAATGATGCATCAATATGTCACACATGGATTCACCCAGTGTGGATGCCCTCATCTCTTCTGGGGGCTACAACCCACTAGAAAAAGTCATAATCATCGTCAAGGGATGCTCCGTCATGATGTGTCCACTTAGTCAACTCCCAAGTGACATGTCCACATGGTATGCTCCCATGGGACGTTGGGTACCACCCCAAGACAACTTGGCACTCCTCTGACAAGTGTCATGCTCAACTCAATCTCATAGGAGCATTCTCCAAGTCAACGCAACCTGATATGGGGAGAAGATAAGGGATGTCCCCATAGATCAACCCAACCCATAAACCTAGGGAGAAGACACATATCAAGTCAACCCAGACCAACACAACTAAGGATAAGACCCATCTCAGGTAAAACCAACTCATTCCATCAGTGAGAAGATAGGGAAAAGGCACATGTCGACCCAACCCATTTATCTAGGAAGAAGACCTGAAGAATGTCTCACAAAGTTGCAATCATCAACACTCCTTTTCAGAAAGAGGTACATTATCTAGCATGCCAAGTTTATCAAGAAAGTACACGAACTTCAACCTGACAAGGGGACTGGTGAGAACATTTGTGATCTTCTCATCGATAGGAAGGTATTCAACTCGAACTTCCTTCCTATGCACCATATTACGAATATAGTGATACTTGATCTCAACATGTTTGGTACTATCATGAGATACTAGATTCTTTGAGAGCTTCACATAGCTCTGGTTGTCACAATGTATCATGGTGGGATCCAACATCTGACCAAACAATCCTGCAAGGAGCTTGTGAAGCCACACTGCTCTCCATACTACCATACATACTGCAATGTACTCGGCTTTTACGATACTCAGGACCACATAAGTTTTCTTCCTGTTGCACCAAAAAACTATGGTAGATCCTAGGCTGAAGCAACATTTGAAGGTTCTCTTTCTGTCAATTGTGCTTCCTGCCCAATCTAAATCAGCATATCCCTGCAATCTCATGTCAATACTAGAATAATATCTTAGTCCATGTCCAACTATTCCTCTTAAGTATCTCAACACATACTTCACAGTCACCCAATGTATCTGTCTCGGTTGAATCATGAATTGGCTAAGTGCATTCAGTGCATAGAAAATATCAAGTCTGGTATTAACCAGATACATCAGTGATGCAATCAGTTATTGATACTCAGTCAGATCAATCAACTTTGAATTAGAAGAAGACTCACTCAACTTCTTCATATTCATCACCATCAGTGTGGTCATGGACTGACAGTCTGTCATACCAAATCTTCTTAGAGTTTTTAGAGTAGCTACAATTGTTGGAGTAATCATTATGCTCTTCTTCTTCTTCTCAATGCCACTGTCCAGGACGGTGTGTTCTTTTGAATTTCTCCTTTAGGTAAATTATTTTACCATGGCCAGTCATTGCCCCTCCAACTTCCTATAGCACCACTAGATGATGTTGATATCGCTATTTCTTTTCCACATTCTTCTAATGTCCATGGACTCAAGATTCCATAATACGTCTCTACCTTGAAAAAAAATTAAACCATACTTTTCTACCAAGGAAAGTACTCTAATACCACTTGTAGTATTCCAAATATAAAATAGTATGCATAAAATAAATATTTTAGCTAGAAATGGCACAACAACAATGACATAACCAAAAACAATACCAGAACAATACCATAATAATACCAGAATAACACCAGAAAGAGAACTTGGATTACTGATAGCAATGTTCAATTGCCTCTTCGGGATGGAAACCTCTAGTAGAGCAGATCTCTATTACAATAATATCCAAGAAAAAAATTCTCATACCCTCAAATCCTATTTATATTAAATGTGTCTATTCAAAAGAAGAATCTAGAGGAATATCCTTGTAGAAGCGGAAGCTTCTATTAGGTTATCTTGCATTTGACTTGTTCTTCCTTATTGATATGGCTTATTAATATTGGCCTTTATTACATGGAAATATATTATCCTACCTACATGAAGGGTTAGGGAGGTTAGGTCCCTAATAGATTAAATGAGAATGTCATCAAAGAAACCAAGACAAATTTTTGAAGGTAAGGTTTCAATATTTTATTCATGATACTTTGTAAGGTGGATGGGGCATTGAAAATGCCAAAAGGAATGACCAAGAATTCATAATGTCCTTCATGATTTCTGAAAGAAGTCTTCGAAATATATTACTCCTTCATATGAATCTAGTGATAGCCCGAGCGAAGGTCTACTTTGGTGAAGACACAAGCACCTTAGAGCTCATCCAATAAATCATCAATGATATCAATGGGAAAATTACCTTCAATGGGAAATTTGGTCAGGGCACGAAAATTCAGACACATATGCCAAGTACCTTATTTATTTAATACCATCACCATGGGGGAAGAATATGGGATGGTACTAGGGAGAAGTATCTCCACCTCGAGTAATTATTGTACCATCTTTTCTATTTAATTTTTTTGAGCAAATGGATACTTGTAGGGATGTACAATGAGGGGTTGACTTCCCAAAAGGAGATGGATGCTACAATAATGCTCATCCTTGGAGGGCGGTAAGTTGGTGGGAACTTCAAAGACCTTGTGGTACTTTTCCAAGATTACCTGCAGGCTAGGAAGAACTACCATAGAGGCATGATCAGTGACATGGATGGCATGAAATTGAGAAATCACACCATGGTGGCCTTTCTTCAACATTTTTTCCATCCTGTGAGAGATGATGATTTCAGAGGATCCCTCATGGAGTGATAGAAGGGTATAGGTGTGAGCCTCTTAGGTGAATCTCATGCATAATTCTTGATAATACATTGTGATAAATCCTATAGTGCGAATCCATTACATGCCCAGCACAATATCACAATCCCCCATGGAAATATAGAACATGTGGGTTTTCAGATGATAATCCACCATTTGGAGTTTGACATTCTCATAGCATCACCCACACTTCATTGTACCCCAATTAGTGATGAGGATTTTAAAATTAGAAACAGGTCAGAAAAAACAATGGGTCTCCTCAGCAAGCCTGCGGTGAATAAAATTATGGATGCTACCACTATCAATCAACACCGGAACCGACTTATATTTGATGTATCACTTGATATTCAATTCTTGTGGGGCTGAAATACCTGAAATGGCGTGAAGTGATATGATAGGTTCCTCTAGTTCCACAGAGTTTGCAACAAAATATTCAATGTGCACACTTTGTTTAGCATCCTCTAGGTTAGGAGTCTCATCTGATGGTATGTTTGCATAGGAATATGAAGTTGATGCATAAGTATACAAGAACGTTTCTTTCCTACATTTATGTCCCGTTGAGTAATTTTCATCACAGTAATAGAAAATTCCTTTATTGCGACTCTCCACCATTTTTGTTGGAGAGATCTTTTGGACCTTTAAGGTTTGTGTTGAATCTAGGTTAGCCTTAAGGTGAGGACAATTTGGGAATGTGGCCTTTACGGGTGGATCCTGAAGTATGGTCTCTGCTTCCAGTGATAATTGGGATGCCTGCAACCGGGGAGTAGGATGATGCATGCTCACATGAGCCATGATGACTTCCTTTAAGCCACTGATAAAGCGTTCAAGGTAAAAGTCATCAAGTAATCCATCAGTTCATGTAGCCAACTGTTCAAATGTCATGATTAAGTTTGAGACTTATCCCATTTGCTGTAGCTTAGTGAGCCTTCCCAAAAAATGTGAGTACCTATCAAAATGGGCACAAATTGCTTTAGTGAACATGTTCTAGGTGGGTAGTCCTCGATAACATTTCTTATGCCACTGCCACCACTTCTAGCATTCTTGATCCAAGTACAAAAACCCTACATGGAGTCTAGTCTCATCATCCCAAATATCATGAAGGAAGAAGTATTTTTCCATTTGAGAAAACCACCCTGTGTTAAAAATCATTAAAAAGTACCTAGGCAAGTGCTTCTCATCACCTAGGTGCTTAAGGGGTGAGAAAGTGTCTAATATGGACCATAGTCATTTAATTTTTGAGATGCAAATTAAAAGGTGACTTTTTGAGACTTAGGGAAAGTCGGTCAATAAAGTGATTTTATCTCCACCATTGATCTCGTCTAATCTCAACCGTTATATAAGATGACTTTTGAGATTCCCTCATGAGGTCAATTAGGGTAGAAGGGCGCACCCATTCTTAGGTTGTTGAATTTTTTTTTGAGAGAGAAAGAGAAGAAATTTGAGTTTGAGAAAGAGGCCATTTTTACAGAGATAGTGCATGCATTCCAAGGCTGAAAACTATCACAAATTTCGAGGTAGAAGTTACATCATTTATTTAAGTTTGTAATGTACAAATTGAGCAGGTCGTTTAACATTAAAAGCTAGCACATAAGTCGAGGTAGGGTAAAATTCAGAAAAGAGGTCGTACTGTCTGGATTTTCAGGTTCTAGACAACAAGAAAGAGGCATGAAAATCAAGGTAGAAAGTAAAGTTGAGTGAACAGTCTGTACTTTACGGATTTTTTATAGTTCGTATGTTTGATTTTCTTGCACATAAATTGCGGAAAGTTTCTATGGTATTTTTTTGGTGGTTTTGGCACATTTTCCAAGGCAGTCGTACAACATTTAATGCTCAATTTTGAGTTGTAACAGTTGGCATAGATTTCAAGGCATTCATACAACAAGAAGGCACATAAAACGAGGAGCATACTTGTACATGAGTGTAGGAAATTTTGGCAAGAATTTCAAGGAGTTTTGCTCAGTTTTTGTGTGAAGACTTGGCATGGTTTTTGAGATAAGTTTGTCATTAAATTTATGAAAATGAATATGTTGTAAAAGACATTTTCTCTGAAGCTCTAAAATAATAAAACTCCTTCTCTCATTTGTTTTCCCCTTATGGGTTTTTCCAGGGTCGTTGTTAGACCAAAAATCATTGTGTTATTTTTCTGATTTATATGTGTTATTGATATGTTTTATTTTTGCGTTAAACAATGTTCAAAATCCTCATGTTTCAGTTCTGAAAATTTATTTTATGCTGAGTTTAATTGGATGTCATAAAACTAGGTTTGGGCATTAAAATTTGGCTGGAAAATCCGTGAGACTTGAAACTGGGTGGGGTCTGAAATTTTACATGGTATCAGAACTAAGTTAAAGAGAAACAAAAATATTTCAGCAAGTCAGAAAATTGGGACAACAATCACTTCACCGAACAGAACTTTTAATTTTTCATTTTCAGTAGAAAGGGGTCAATGGCTATAGGTTTGAGAGTTGAGGACATACTTGATGGGGAAAAAACTTTGGTTCTTGGAAA
This sequence comes from Picea sitchensis, assembly GCA_010110895.2. Lineage (NCBI taxonomy): Eukaryota > Viridiplantae > Streptophyta > Pinopsida > Pinales > Pinaceae > Picea > Picea sitchensis. The sequence goes on from SNQJ01S0008260.1 coordinate 317,686, forward strand.
GAGAGGATGATCTTTCTATTGCAAGAAAATGAGTTGTGGGACATTGTTGAAAATTCCACAACACATCCCATGGTTGTACCTACTGATGCTACTCTTCTTGCACCATACACTAAGAAGAGTATCAAGGTTAAGAGGATGATTCTTGATTCCATCAAGGACCATTGGATTCCTCACTTGAAAGGGAAGACAAATTCCTATGAGATGTGGGAGTCTTTGACAAAGTTGTACCATAGTACAAATGAAAACCGGAAGATGGTTTTGACGGAAAAACTGAAGAGCATTAAAATGACCAAGGCTGAAAATGTGGTCACATATCTTACCAGGTTGACATAGGTGAGAGATGAGCTTAGAGTTGTGGGGGAGGCCATAGTTGACAGTGAGCTTGTGAGGACAACATTGAATGGAGTTTCTAAACAATGGGTTGTTTTTGTTGAGGGCATTGTGGCTAGGGAGAAGCTTCCCAATTGGGAACATCTTTAGGATGACTTTGTTCAGGAGGAGACCCAAAGAGGTTACGTACATGGAATTTCATATAAATTTCATGATGAGGAGAATGTGGCTCTTGCTGCCAACAACAAGAAGAAGTTCAAAAAGGTTCCTAAGGGAGGAAACAAACCAAAGGGTGAAGAGAAGAAGGACATGAGAAAAGTCAAAAGATTTGCATGCCACAAGTTTGGGCACTATACAGGTCAGTGTCTAAACAACAAGAAGAAACAAACAACAACTTCAGCAGTGGTGGAGGAGTTTACCCCCAAGTTTGATAAGGATTTTTCCTTATTTGTCTGCCTTTCCATGAGGACCACTCATTCAAATATGTGGTATATTGACACTGGTGCCTCCCACCATATGATAGGGGTTCATGAGACCTTGAAAGATCTTACTCAGATTGGTGATGTTGAGGTGGTGCTTGGAGATGACCAGGTGGTCAAGGAAATTGGTTGTGGGACAGTATCATTTCATAGGGAGTCTTTTCCTCCCATGTTGTTGAGAGAGGTCCTATATGTTTTGGGCTTGAAGAAGAACTTAGTTTCAGTTTCTTCTATTGAGGAGAAGAGATATGAAGTGTTGTTTTTTGATGGGTAGGTGCTCCTTTTCCCCAAGGGGTCTAGTATCACTTTAGCTAAAGTGATTGGGAATAGACATGAGAAGCTTTACAAGCTTATGTTCGAGACAACAAGAGAATTGTTTCATTCTACCAGCAACAATGACCTATGTGAGCTATGGAACAGGAGGATGGCACATTTTCACCATGGGGATTTGAGGGTACTGAGGGAGATTGTGACTGGAATTCCATATTTCAATACAGAGCACCAAGAGTTGTGCAAGGGGTGTGATTTGAGAAAGTACACCAAGATTGTGTTTCCTAGAAGTGACAATAGAGAAGTAGGTATCCTTGCTCTTATTCATTTTGATGTATGTGGCCCGATGTCTTCGACCCCATTAACTAGTTGTTTATACTAGGTTATATTCATTGATGACCTCTCATGGAAGTCTTATATTTTCTTCTTGAAGACCAAAGGATAGGTCTTCATTCGGTTCCAAGAGTTCAAAGCTCTTGTGGAGAACCAGAAAGGGAAGAAAATAAGACTTCTGAGGACAAATAATGGGGGTGAGTATACCTCCAAGGAGTTCATGGAATTTTGTGTAGGAGAGGGAATCAAGAGAGAGTTGACTATTCCTTACAACCCACAACAGAATGGGGTTGCTGAGAGGAAGAACGGGGCCATAGTTGGGGCTGAAAGAGCCATGCTACATGATTAGGGAATGCCACTATTTGAGGCATGCTACACTACAGTTTATTTGCATAACAAGAGTCCAGATAGGGCAGTGGGGAGCATGACTCATGAGGAGGATTTTCTGGGAAGAAGCCTGAGGTGGGGCACTTTCATATTTTTGGGTGCATCACATATTCACATGTCCCTTTTGAGAAAAGGAGAAATATATATACCATGACAGAGAGAGGGATATTTGTTGGGTATAGTGAGAATTCAAAGGCTTTCTATATATACCTTCCTTCCTTGAGGAAGACTTTTTTGAGGAGGGATGTGAGATTTGAGGAGGACGAAACCTTTATGAATTCATGAGGGACAGAGAGGGGTCAATAGTCTTGACCTCATATTTAGGTGAGTCTATAGAATACTACAGTGAAAAAGAGATCGGGGCCACCAGTTTTGGTGATGATTGGCCCATAGGTGACTGGGCCATCGATTTCAGGATCGCAGGTTACTGTTCCATAAGTTTCAGAACTGGGTACTCCACATTCTACTTCAATATCATAGTCTTCAGGATATGGGATTGAATAGGGATATTTACCTCCATGGGACACTATTTCAGAGAGGAGGAATCCTAAGAGGCTTCAGGATACTTAGAGGGAGGCACAGGGTTCAGTGGGGAATCCCAGGTAGGAAATGAGGGAGAGTAAACCTCTCGAGAGGTTTTGCAGCTACATCGCGAAGGTGAGAAGTATTCGGGAGTGTGAGCCTTCCACTTTTGAGGAGGCTACTGGTAGACAGGTTTGGAGAGATTCTGTATTGGAAGAGTACAATTCCATCATGAAGAATGATGTTTGGGAAGTTGTTCCTAGACCTGAGGGGAAGTCAGTGGTGACTTCCAGGTAGCTCTATAAACTCAAGCATGTTGTAGATGGCAGTATTGAGAAGTACAAAGATCACTTTGTAGTTGGGGGATTTTCATAGGTTGAGGGAGTTGATTATGATGATACCTTCATGCTAGTTGATAGATATACCTTGATCAAGTCGGTGATTTCCATTGTAGCAGAGATGGGTTGGAAGATCCACTAGATGGATGTAAAGACCACATTTCTAAATGGTCTTATACAGTTTGAGTTATATATTGAGAATCCATTAGTCTTTCAGGTGCATGGCAGAGATTCTCATGTGTGTAGACTGAATAAGGCATTGTATGGGCTTAAACAAGCTTCCAAAGCTTGGTATTCAAGGATTGATGTCTATTTGTAGTAGTTGGGCTTTGAGAAGAGTGAGGTAGATCCCAACCTATAATTCATTGTGGTTGGAGAGGTTCCTCACATAATATTTCTATATGTGGATGACCTTTTCATTACAGGGGCAGAGAGACTCATCACTAGCTACAAGGAGAGCCTTTCTTCAGAGTTAGAGATGACTGATATTGGACTGATGCACTATATTTTGGGATTGGAGGTTTGGTAGGAGCCTGGACACATATTCCCAGGACAGGGGAATTATGTGTATGAAATTCTAAGGATATTTCAGATGGAGGATTGTAGGACCATGATCACTCCCATGATTACCAACTGGAAGAAGATTCATGCTTCTGAGTCACATTTGGCGGATTCCACTTTATATCATCAGTGGATTGGGTATTTGATGTATTTGGTCAATACAAGGCCAGATATTTGTTTTGTTGTCAACACTCTCAGTCAGTTCATGGAAGAGCCTAGGAGAGTGCACTGGTTGGAAAAAAGACATGTGCTTAGATATCTTTGTGGAATGGTAGATTATGGTCTGTACTATCAGAGAGGAGATGGAGTTCATCTGGTTGGCTATACAGATTCAGATTGGGTAGTATGTGTCAGTGACCAGAAGAGTACTTCAGGGTGTTGTTTCAGATTGGGCTCAACAATTGTGTCTTGGTTCAGTTGGAAGCAAAGGTCAATGGCATTGAGTTATGTAGAGGGTGAGTATATGGATGTCAGTCAAGCCAGTTGTGAGGCCCTTTGGCTTCACAATTTGCTGGTGGGATTGTTTGGTGTGCAGTTGAGGCCTACCTTGATTTACAATGATAATCATAGTTGCATTAAACTCTCGAAGAATCTAGTATTTCATGACAGGTCTAAGCATATTGAGATTATTTATCACTTCATATGTGATTATGTTCATAGAGGAATAGTGGAGATACAATAAATATCTAGAGATGATAAGGTTGCGGACATACTCACCAAAGAATTGGGAAAAGGCAAGTTTTTTATTTTTCATGGATAAGCTTGGAGTGATGAGTAACACTTTCCTTGATAAGAGGGAGTGTTAAAAATAAGTAAAAAGTACCTAGGAAAGTGTTTCTCATCACCTAGGCGCCTAAGGGGTGAGAAAGTGCTTAATGTGGACCCTATTCATTTAATTTGTGAGATGCAAATTAAAAGGTGACTTTTTGAGACTTTGGGAAAGTGGGTGAATAAAGTGCTTTTATCTCCACCGTTGATCTCATATAATCTCAACCGTTAGATGAGATGACTCTTGAGATTCCCTCATGATGTCGATTAGTGTAGGAGGGAGAACCCATTCTTGGGTTGCTGAAACATTTTTTGAGAGAGAAAGAGAAGAAATTCAAGTTTGATAAAGAGGCCATTTTTGCAGAGCTAGGGCACATATTCCAAGGCTGAAAACTAGCATGCATTTCGAGGTAGAAGGTATAGCATTTTTTGTAGGCCATACTGTATGGATTGAGCAGATCGTACAAAATTAAAAGATGGCACAAAAATAGCGATAGAATACAGTTCATAAAAGAGGTCATACACTATGGATATTTGGGTTCCGTACAATAGGAAAGAGGCACAAAAAACAAGGCAAAAAGTATAGTTGAGTGAATAGTCCGTACTGTACAGATTTTGTACAATCCGTATGGCCTGTACGACTGGTTTTCTTGCATAGAAATTGAGGAAAGTTTCTGTGGTATTTTCTGGGTAGTTTTGACACATTTTCCAAGAAAGTCACACAACATTTAATGCTCAATTTTGAGTCGTCAATTGGCACATATTTCGAGGAAGTCTTATGGTAAGAAGGAGGCACAAAAAATGAGGAGCAGACTTGTACATGAGTGCAAGAAATTATGGCACAAATTTCAAGGAGTTTTGCTTAGTTTCTGTGTGAAGACTTGGCATGGTTTTCGAGATAAGTTTGTCATTAAATTTATGAAAATGAATATGTTGTAAAAGACATTTTCTCTGAAGATCTGAAATAATAAAAACTCCCTCTCTCACTGGTTTTCCCCTTGTGGGTTTTTCCAGGGTCGTTGTTACACCAAAAACCACTATGATATTTTTCTGAGTTATATGTCTTGTTGATATATTTTATTTATGTGTTAAACGATGTTCAAAATTCTCATGTTTCAGTTATGAAAATTTATTTTATGTTGAGTTTAATTGGTTGTCATAAAACTGGGTTTGGGCATTAAACTTTCTAGAAAATCAGCGAGACTTGAAACTGGGTGGGGTCTGAAATTTTACACCCTGTTGGGTTAGATCCATCAAATTTATGCATGTCAACTTTGGGCACCTTATTCCAAGACTGTGGAGAACCCCAAGGGGATCGATATGAATGATAAGGCTCATAATGGGAGGCTTGAGGGTCCTCTAAATTAGGATCAACATACTTAGCCTTGAATATATGTTGCATTGTTGTGTGGATGTATTCTTGTACTATTGTGCTTATGGAAGCTTGGACTTATGTTTTGAGGGAGGAGAATTGTTGTTCTAAGATAAACACTTTAGGCTCCTATTATTATTGTCTCTAAAAGCAGGTGGTATACAATGGGGTGGCCTAGGTAGCAGATGAGTGGTCGGGACGGAAAATATGGGCCAAAACAATGATAGGCATCAGTGTGATTAGGACAAATAGAGGATTGCAAAGGGATAGGTTACAAATAAGGGTGTCATGGAAAGGGCTGGGTCCGTGAGAGAAAAAAAGGCTTAAAGTGAAGGGTACCACTACGATCATAATGAAGAGAGGAATCCAATGGAATAAGTCACAAATAGGGGTACGATCAGGACACAATTTTTATTTATTTCTTTTTTTTACTCCTACGGAGTTATACTTTGACCTGGATACTTCTACAGTGGTGGAATTCCCAAATTCTCAATATATTTCTGCAACGAAAAATTTAGCAGGGGTCAATTTACACTATAATAGATCAGTTGTTTTTGTCCTAAGGGTTGGGGTTTGCAGAGTATCTATAGGTAAGTTTTTTCCCTTTGTTATAGCTCTTTGATATACATGCAGGGTCAAACAATAATACTTGGCTTAATATCTCAGGGCACCAACTAAGGAGGCTAGATCATACCCTTAGTCATACTACTTGATTACCCATGTACTAGAGAGTATCTTACCGAGTGTTGTTATTGGTTACAATATAGAAATCAAGAGGTTGATCGATTTATCTATGGAGGGATTCAGGATATCTAGGTTGATCTGTATACATGAGTTTTTTGATGCACTACCACTCGAAGGGGTACGAACAGGGGTTACAAGGGTGGTCAACAATGTGCACTGGAGTACCACTTGCAATTCCTGTGTGTATGATTCCA
>SNQJ01S0008260.1:333207-344572 GCA_010110895.2 Picea sitchensis
TATATATATATATATATATATATATATATATATATATATATAGTGATTAGTAATTAGTTAGTTATTTCATTTCTTTTATTTGTTTCTTTTAGGACTTTTAGATTGGCTAATGGAGCCATTAAACCTGTTAGAACGAGTTACACCAAACGACATGGGTTATTTAGACAACCCTGGACCAGACTCGTTCTTCCAGTTGACGGACGGTCATTTTCGCTGGCCAAAAAATGGCACTAGAAGGAGGGCATGAATACAATTGATGGCATGTGGAGGTAGAAAAACTCCACCCCCACACACTCGCTCCCCCGTAGTAACATGTAGTCACTGAGAAAACAACATTATTTCTGAAACAACAAGTACCTCGAACGAAAATCATGAGAATTCTGAAGATGTGGTTGAAGAAGAAATAGTTGAAGAAGAGGAATCATCTCCCAATGTCTTTGAACATTTTTCCGACAGTATTTTTCAAGACAAATTTGAAATTGTCCATCCATACAACACCAGAAGCAAAACTTAGAGTAAACCCTCTTCTGAAATAAGTACTAATGTGCCTTCGAAACAATTAAACAAACTGAAACAAAAGAAACTTAGAGCTAATATTTATGTTTACGAACTTTTGAAGTTTCCTCTTCTTTTGCAGAAAATGTTCAGAACATCGTAGAAAATAGCAAAAACAACAATCTGAATAGCAATAAAATTACATAAATCAATTCTAAAACAACTCAAAAGTTCCCTGCTAAAACAACACCTGAACTCCCAGATAAAATGGATCTTACTAAAAAAACTGTATCAAATGTAGATAAAATAATTTCAGGGACAACGACTAAAAATCAACAAAATTTTGTTGTTAATAATTGCAAAAATGTCCCACCTTTCTTATTAACTTTTAAAATTTTCAATAGAAATGTACATAATTGCATGGCAGATTCTGGCATATCATCAAATGTGATACCCTTGTCTGTTTGCCAAAAAATCAATGCTGAAGTTCAACCTTCTAGTATTAAAATCATTCATCTTGATTAGATGAATGTTAAGGTAATTGGTGAACTAAAGAATGTGCTCGTTAGGATATCTTATAATCCTAAGGTTCAATAAATTATTGATATCATTGTTGTTGACATCCCTGAAGTTTATGGTTTATTCTTAAGAAGGGATTGGTTTGAACAACTACATGGATACTTTGCAACAAATTGGTCTCATTTGTGGCTACCAGAAAATGGAAAGCCAAACCAAATTAGGATTAATCGTGAACGTTACCTCAAGCACACCGTGATGGATTTGAATGATGCTAATGAACCATTTACTGCTTCCACTAATTCACTTGAAATGCATGGAATGAGCACCTTCTTTGGTAACTTCATGGATGAAACCTCCCCCATCACCGATCCAAAACAACAGTTGGAGATCATGACATGTACCCATTCAACAACTTTACTAAATGTGCCAAACACTGCCAACGAAACTAACATATGGTCACTTTACTTCGATGGATCCAAATCCAAAGAAGGAGCTTGTGCATGATGTGTAATCGTCTAGCCGACAGTTAATAAAACTTTTATCACCTATCGATTAGAGTTTGAATGTACAAATAACACCGTCGAATACGAGGCACTTTTGCAAGGACTCAGGAAAGTTGTAGATATGAACGTAAAGAACTTAATGGTATTCGGTGATTCAGAAATTGTGGTCAGACAGGTAATAAATTCCATACATTACCTATAACCACACCTGAAAAGTTATCAAACAGAGGTATGGAATCTAATGCACATTTTTTCCGCATTTAACATCAAGTCCATTCGTAGATTACACATTTCTGAGGTTGATTTATTAGCTAACGTTGCTTCCAAACTTTACCCACAGAAGGTATTTATACAAATTCATTTTCAATTGAGTTATTGTTCAGACCATCAATCCCATACAACGTCACTAATTGGAGAGTATTTGATGATGATTAGTAGATCATCAGTTTTTTGCACATGGAGGACACCTTTCAAGGTGCGATTATTGGTGAAGGCACCCACGATGAAAATATATGTAATTTTACGGTAATATCAGAGCCGAGGTATCCTGAATCAACATCTGATCTGGTAAATTATATCCCTAAATTTGTGGTAAGACTAGAAATTTTTTATGATTTGCAAGATAAATTTAGAAAATCGGTAAATGGTAAAACAAACAGTTCTTCCTTGAATCATGAAAAGGTAAATCTACGGACTAAAGATAATCCACAAAATATCAATATGGGAATGGTATGTTTCAATAAAGAGCGACCTGCTTCTATAAAACTATTTAGATAATTCAAGGATGTCTTTTCTTGGGCATACGATGATTTAATAACTTTTGACCCTAACATAATACAACATATCATCCCCATGAAACTCCAGACTCAACCTTTTTAGCAGAAGCTGAGAAAGATGCACCCTAATATGGAACCAACAGTCAAGAAAGAACTAAATAAATTATTGAATGCAAAGATAATTTTCCCAGTAAGACACACACAATGGGTGTCTAATCTGGTTCCTGTAAGGAAGAAAATTGGCGAAATTCGACTTTGTGTCGATTTTCGGAACTTGAACCGAGTGTCTGACAAAGACAATTATCCTGTTTCTCCAATGGAACAAATCCTTTAGCAGGTATTTGGTTCCGAAAGACTATCACTGCTAGACGGTTTTTTGAGATACAACTAGTTCCTCATGTCTCCCCTAGACTAGTTAAAAACCACTTTTCGTACCTCATGGGGTACTTACGCCTATAGGAAAATTCCTTTTGGGATTATAAATGCCTGGGCCACTTTTGAGAGAGTAATGGATATTTCTTTTCATGGTCTCATGAATCAATACATAGTGGTCTATCTTGATGATGTTACTATTTTCTCCAAAAACAAGAAAGATCACTTGTCTCACCTTAGGCCTGTCCTAGAACAATGCTGCAAGTATGGCATATCTCTCAACCCTAAGAAGTCTATATTTGCAGTGGAACAAGGAAAAATTCTCAGATTCATAGTATCCAGTAATGGGATGATCATCAATCCTGAAAGAACTCAAGTCATTGCCAAACTTCCTCCCCCCTCCAAAAAATCTATGCAATCGTTTTTAGGCCAGATCAATTTTGTCAGAATGTTTGTCCCGATTTTATCAGAAATGGCAATTCCATTGAAAAAATTAATTAAAAAGGATGTTCAGTATCATTGGGGACTACAGGAAAATCAAGCTTTTGATTCCATCAAAAAATCCATAGTGGAGGCCCCTTCCTTAATGAGTCCTGATTTTTCACAAGATTTCACTCTTTATACTTTCGCCTCTGATCGATCTAATGCCACTGTGTTGACCCAAAAGAATGCTAAAAAAAATGAAATACCCATTGTATTTATGAGCTCATCTTTCAAAGGGGCAGAGCTTAACTACCCAGTTGTAGATCAATAGGCTTATGCAGTTTTCAAAGCAGTGAAACATTTTCGATCATATTTGCTGAAATCCAGAACTAAAGTCATTGTGCCTTATCCTGCTGTCAGAAACCTATTAGTACAAAAGGAATTGAAACGGGAAAAATGGATGACATCGTTACAAGAGTATGAACTCGAAATTAACCCTACACAAATTGTCATAGGTCAAGGTCTGTGCAAACTAGTGGTTGATTCGGTTGAAGAGAAACATAGTCAAATTAATCTCTTAACTGTAAATCAGCATAGTCAAAATCAAATATGTTGTACACAAGTTGTTTCTAATTCTTGGTTTGATGATATTAAGTTTTATATAACACACGGTTCTACTCCTCGCCATATCAATCCAAAAAAGAGAAGAGCATTAAGACTAAAATCTACACCTTTCCAACTGGTAAATTGCGTATTATTCCGTAAAAATTTTGATAACGTCTACATGCGTTGTTTGGAAAGAGATGAAGCAGAGAAAGTATTATCTGAACTGCATGCAAGTGAAGCTGGTGAGAATTTCGGCTGAGACACCACTGCTCACAAAGTATTAAGAGTTGGGTACTATTGGCCCACATTGTTCAAAGATGCCCATGCATTATGTCGAAAAATGCATAATCTGCCAAAAGGCTGTTGGACGAGTATAGAAGGTAGCATTCCCTTTGCAGCCTGTTTTGGTAGATTCTCCTTTTCAAGAGTGGGGTATTGACATTATAGGGCCGATTAACCCCACTTCCTCGCAGCAGCATAAATACATCATTACAACAATGGATTATTTTACCAGATGGTCTGAGGCTGCACCACTAAAAGTAGTAAACACTAGTCAGGTAATATATTTCCTTAACTCAAACATCATTACTAGATTCTATATTCCCGAGTGTTTGGTCTTCGATAATGATTCCTACTTTTCATCCCTCGATATGAGTGTTTTTTCTTTAGAAAAAGGGATCAAACTGAAATATTATGCCAGCTATTACCCCCAAGGAAATGGCTTAGCAGAATCGACAAACAAAAACCTGATCAAGTTCATCAAGAGGACAGTTTTTGAAAGCCACAAGAATTGGCACAACGCACTTTTTAATGCACTCTGGGATGATAGGGTGACCTCAAAAACCTTTGTTGGTAATTATCCTTTCTTTCTCATCTACGGAAGAGAAGCAATTCTCCTTCCTCATGTTCTACTTCCCTCTCTGCAATTATCACAGAAAGTTCAGGAAGAGGATTGTCCTCCTCTTGAAAGTCGAATTAAGGCTTTGTTGAAATTAGAGGAAGTAAGAGCACAAGCAAAATAGAGACTGGATCAACATCAACATATTGTGAAAATATAGTTTGATTCAAGCTATGCTTCAGATAGAAACTTCGAGGTAGGAGATTTGGTTCTCAAATGGGATAAACCTCATGAAGGAAAAGGGGAACATACCAAGTTCCAGAACCTGTGGTTGGGGCCCTTCGTAATTGCTGAAAAACTAGGTCCCAGCTCTTTCCGCCTACAGAATTTAGAGGGATAGCCATACATCTTCCCAGTGAATGGCTAAGCTCTTAAGAGGTATTTTTCATGATAATTCCAGATGCACCTTTTGTACATATTTTTATGTTTTGATTTATTTTTATTTTCTGATTTTTGTTCTTTTCATTTTGTTTGTTTTCGCTTCTTTTTGGTTAAAATTATGTCTGTGTCACCTTTTAATTCATGGAGGAGAACTAGAATGCATCATTATGAAGCAATTGTTAAGGTATTCTCAAGAGCATCAATGCAGTTAATTGTTGAAGCATGGACTAACTAAAGAAAATTTATGTTTGAAACAAACTTCCTGGTCTCACTTTATAATTATGAGCATACACGATCATCTTTAAAGCTTTTAACGTTGTCCCTGTTTTTAAACAAAGAAACTCAAGTATGCCTTCATGTCCTCAAAAAATTGGTTTCATCAAGAAACTAATTTCAGATCATAATGAAGGTGATTAAGCAGAAAATTAAAGGCTAGAAAATAAGAAGTGTTCTAAAGACTGAAATTTTCAGCATCACCCCGCTCTTTTGAATATCTTTAAAATTATATCAGATTGTAAATAATTTCTCAAGAGTTGTGGGAAGTGTTTGTAAACCCGCCAAGATACTAAACAGGTGTGCTGGTAGCGGGTAAATTCATGCATGATGCCAAGACAACTTCGTTGACGTACTGAACAGGCCTGCAGGAAGCGAAGCATTGTTGGATTCAAGAAAAATATCATGTACAAATTTTGATATTGGCCTTAAGTATCCTTCATTTTGAATTGAAATTTCTTGGACATGATAGAGGCATCAAAATGGGTTAATTGAAATCCCTACCGAGGCTATGCATGTCTGCTAGTAGTAGTGGCCATGTCAACAATATTAAAGCCATTGACTTGAACATCGTTGCTCTCGTAGTTAAAATTTTGTCACCGTATTTCATTTGGACAGAAAGATATTTGAAGCTGGACTGTGTAATGATTGTTGAGATGTTTGATGTACTTTAACTATGCTTTGATCTATAATCATTCTAAGAAGTTCTAACATGAAATCGTCAGTAATGCAGAGATAACTGCTTCTCCCAATAAATCGCCATCATTGGCATCCCTACACGATTTTTGCCTTTTAAAGTGACAAATAACAATTTATGTAGTTGCCTATGCTTCGTCATGTAAATATTGCTATTTGAAGGTGACTACTCGGTTGTAAAGAAGATGTTTTGATTGTTCCTATTTTATTTTATTTTCGTTTTCATGCTTCATTCATGACTGAAAGCATGAATGAAACATTGAAACTTATAATAAAATTTCAATTATATCTAAGGCTTGGTCTTTATGGAGGGTCAATGTTCTTACAACTCATTTACTGAATGTCGGTTTTCTTTGAAGCTTATCATATATCAATAAAACATTTGTTTTTGAGTTTCTCCTGGATTATAAGTTATATCTTGAGCACTTTGTAAACATATAAAGAATAGATTGGTATCAAGACTACAAGCTTATTCATTAACATTCTTGATAGATCTTTTTCGATCTTAAAATCCTTTGATTGGTATTTTTATTTTTGGATCGCATCCTCTCCTAACCTTGGCAAATTAAGGTGCCCATTACATATGATGAGATTCAAACTCGGTCATACCCTATACTTTGTTTGAAGTGGAATTTTGAATCGACATATCCATCATTCCAAACTAAAGTCTTGGGTTTCGTTCTATACTCATGGAACTCATTACCCGAAACGCCCGATTTTCGTGGCTTGAAACCCCCTATGCTCTCATTTTGGTCGTCCTAGGGTAACTTTGGGTTTTATTCCTTGTTACTTTCTCTGGCCTTCCTCTGTCTTTGTTACCCCTTATGCTCACAGTGAGTTCTAGTCACCTTTGTGACTGCCTGTCCAAACCCTTATGGCCCTTGTCATCCGTGTTGAGCCAAATGGCTCCCAAACTTTGTTGTTGTATGATGACGCAAGTGCAAACCTTAAAATCCAGGGTTGGGTTGTGTTTCTTGAGAAGTTTCAGGTTTATAAATTACAAGGAGCCTAAGATTTCTCCCTCATATTCGATGGATACAGAGCTAAAGTGGGCGACATTCGATTGGAAATCATCGAGGAATTCCTGAGTGAGGCAACAGGTCTTCCCCTTACCGGCCAAAAATGGTTTAAAAATTCAAATCTGGATGAGGTACCATGGGGTTTGTTCGTCACCTCCTGAAAAATTCAATGTTATGACAAAGGTATGCCACTCTCTCTGTTGAAGGATAGATGGCATGGTTTATTGGCAGTGTTAAGACATTTTGTCACTTGTGAAGGCCGCTACGACCTCATATTCCTTTACCACATAAGATTGCTCATGCATTTTATTGATTTCTAGTTAAACATGCCTTTTTACTTATTAATAAGTTTATATAAGATGTCAAAGAGATATAAAAGGTAGAAATTGGATTCCATCTTGTTTCATCATGGGTTAATTAAGTTGTTGATAGTTCATCATATGAAACTACTTAATGATGATTGGGATTCTTTCGTGACTCGCAATGGATTTTCTACAGTAAACCCTGTGGACACTCTGGTGGTTGATAAAACTATGCTAGAAAATTCTCTCTTTCACTCTAGTGATAGGTCAATTTTCTTATGTGAAAACCCTTATGAAAGAGCTATGCCTGATTAGTCTGTGTGTGAACAACAAGATGCCAGCTCCAAGATTGTTGAAACTCCTGAGTGTGAGAAAGTCGTCGACCCTAACCTTAACATCAAATCGACCAGTGGAAACCCTTCGAGAGAGTCAAAGAAAAATCGAGATGTGTGAGGGTTTAATAACAAGACGGTTGGGAGACTGATTTCTAGGAGCCTACGAAATAGATAAAAAGATCATGTGATCTCGATCAAATCGATCGAGGTCCATGAGAGCTCTAATTCTGATATTAAAAAAATTCTGGCAGCTGAAGACCCAAATTACTCTAAACTGGATCTTGGTCAAGCTTTCGATTATGTGAATAACTTGTCACTGTGTCTGAAGCAGAACAAGTATTTTCCAGGAATTAAATTCGGTCAAAAGTCGACAGTGGATAGTGGAAGTGTTTTAAAACACAATCATGCACTTTCTCAACCATTTTCCTCGACTGTAAATTGTGAAGTATGTTTACACTGGATCGGTCTATATTACACAGACATTCCCATACTTCAAGAAAAGATCAAAGATCTTACGGCTCAAAACCGCTCATTGAAAATTGAAAACCGCGAGCTCAATATCAATGCATAGAGGCAAGGAAAATGCTTGAAAAGGACTAGCAATATCATAATAAAAAACGTTGATAATATCGAGGTTGTGATCAACTCTGAAATTTTGTGATTCGAATTTTATTTTCAGTTGAATGCTAAGATTTTTTTTTGTGTGTGTGCTTTATTGTTATTTTTCTAATTAATATAGAGTGATTTAGATTTTTGTTGTCAATAATAAGACTGGCAACAAAATCGTGAGATTTTGTAGCCAAGTCAAATTTCTCATACAAAAATTTGGAAATTGTTAGTTAAATAAATATCCAATTTGCACATTTCGTTTTGCTTTCAGGAATTGATGTATCTTGTGGTGATCTCATCAGATGGAGCATTGTTGGACTTAGTTGATTAGTCACCTCTTTTGGCTTATTTTGTAAATCAACACAAAACATGTGTAATTTTGAAGATACGATTTGATATTGAGTGGCATTTTAGACCCTCTATTGTTGCAATTTTGAGATCCTTTTGAGATATGATCCTATCTTAGAAGCTAGGATGCTTAGATTACCCGAACTCTTTAAATGCACAGTATTTTGTAATAGAAATCATCTTGGCCTGGGGCAAAAGATGGACGATTAATTCACAGACTTAAATGGAACAACAATATGCATTTTGGATTTAGCCTCTTGTAAATGGTGTTTTCATTTATGTTTTGTTCATCCTGATATACTAATAGGTTTTGATAGCTTTGGACTTCACAATCTGTTATGTTTTGGGATAATTCTTTTATAAATATCGTCCATATTTGATGCTTTAGATATGAACAGTGTGATCATCCATTCAACTTAAATGACAGTATTTCTCTTTAATTTTTAGTTGAATGATCAAATGCAATTTTGTTACAACCAGATTTATCTTAATGTAATCGCTTGCGATCATAAGATCACATGACCTATTCGTATCATCTATTTCCTTATTTAAACTCAACTGCCAACACATTGTTCTGGATTTATTTAGAACAATCTCAAGGTCCATTGCAGGTTTCCCTCTTGGACGTGGTAGTTGGACGTTCTCTAATCATGCAGATGCTTGGATACATATCACTAACTTACTAACAGGTTAGCTCATTTACATTTTTCTGTCATTTTCTTATCACTAAAACTCGAATGTATGGTTTAGCTTTTGACTATCCACATGTTTCTGTTTCATAGTATTTTTTTTATATTAGTTTAGATTTATAAAGGAAAAATGAAAAAAATATTTTTATGTGCTTTCTTTATCTTCTTCTTCGAAGCAATCATTTGTCACATTGAGTTTCGTAAGTTTAGATTAAAAATTGTAGTTTGTATATCATGTACATAAGTAAGATAAGTAAATCTTTCGTTTAAATATATCTACAATAGTTACATTATACGTATGTACATATATATATAGTGATTAGTAATCAGTTAGTTATTTCATTTCTTTTATTTGTTTCTTTTAGCACTTTTAGATTGGCTAACGAAGCCATTAAACCCGTCAGAACGAGTTACACCAAATGACTTGGGTTATTTAGACAACCCTAGACCGGACTCGTTCTTCCAGTTGACGGACGGTCATTTCCTCTTGGCAACAGGTGGGTTGGGGTTTTTCTCTCCTTGGTTTTCTTCTGATTGGTTTACATTGTCTCATGGTTCCATTTTATTATATATTATGCGACTTATTAAGCCATCACATGTAAATTAGGTTGGTTTTTTAATTATAATAGAAAACTACAAATTTATTTAATTTAGATTTTTGGGAGAAAAAGACTAAATTGAGAGAAAAATAAAAGAAATCAAACATACCTGGATAGACTGGGACACAGTGGAAAGATCCTCGCATTTTTTCTCCTCTCTAGCTCCTATCTATGTTCTCAATGAGAGTAAAATTGAGAGAATGATTTGTGAAAATGAGAACATATCGCGCTCACGACCCTTTAAAAAACATTTAACACAAGAATGCACACGTGTTCCTTCCATTAAACCTACGTGGCAAGATGAGTGGAGGTGCACACACTTCCAAACCTATAGGGTTAGGAACACGTACGCATTGCTGAGAACACACATATGTTCTTGCAAATGCGCGTTCATCTTGATCCCCTTGCCACATTTTCGGCCACCAACTTCATGTACTCACCCTAATGTTTCGCATATAATTTTCAAAAATCAAATCTATGAGTATAATCTACACACAATGTAGTAGATACTACAATTTTTTTTGGAAAATTATATTGTTTATTATTTTTTGAAGGAGACCAATTAATATTCAAATCACATTTTATAGACCTTTGTGTTCACATCAACTTTTTTCGAGCTATAAATAAATTGAAAACTCGAAAACTCTATTTTGAAGAGGTAACATCAAGAGAATATTGTTTTGAAGAGGTAACTTTTTTCCAACTTTTGTGCTACAAATGTTTCTCTTGGTGCCTTTCTAACTATGGAAAAAATATTAGTATATGTTTTAAGAGAAAATAATTTAAAAATATAATACGAAATTGGACGTGTGAAAATGATACACCATTGGATAGATGATTTACTAATGAATGTGGTGGCATCAACTCCACCACCTATGATGAAAGAGATGAAAGGATTTCCCCCATAGAAGTTTCAGTTGTAGAAAATATTGTAGGAATGGGGATAAAATTATATCAATAAAGGTATTTTAAAAATATTGATCGAATCCTAACGAGTACTTCCAAATACCTCAATCGAGTTTAATTAAACCCTTTATAAATACCTATGAGTATTTTCAAATACCTCAATCGAGGGTTAATTATACACTTTATCCAGGCCTTTGTGGTTTAGATAATATCTTGATCAATATATATTAGTCTTTGTGAGTTCACATCTTGTATTAAAAATGGGATCTTGATCGATATTTATAGCTCGATCGAGAGTTTCCTTAACCCCAACATAACACCTCGATCAAGGGCCTCTATGCCTTTCAAAATCCCTTAATCAAGGGATTATTTAAGAACTCAATTGAGTTCTTGATTGATTTATTAAGGGATCCACCTTGCCAAAAATTGTTACCGAACTTCATTGATTGACCTATAAGAGAATTTGTTTCCATATTCAATCCTCTTAGTTTCGTAAGGACCATTGTAGATCAATATTAACTCCAAAAATATCATGCATCAAGAGGTAGCAATTTCCTCCAAGTGTAAACCTTTCACTCTCCACGATACATCAAGATTTAAGATGGATTTATTTTGG
>SNQJ01S0008260.1:344622-379183 GCA_010110895.2 Picea sitchensis
ATATATACATGTCATGTGTCAACTCCATGTTGAGCAAGAATGAATTACAAATCTCCCTCATATTGAGCATGACACCATTGAAATGTTTTAACCATAAACATTTTCTTACTTTCAGTTGCTTTATATATATATATAATTGATATTGAAATATTTTACTTAAGGTGGACATTGAAATATTTTATTTATCATCCAAAGTGATTTTTTTCTCTTAATACTTTGTTAAATTTCATGTGTCAAATCCCTTTTGATCGTCAAAGGAATTACTCATCTCCCTCACACTCAGTTGGAAAAAACACCTGTCTATGCAATGGCATGTTCTTTTTACATGTGATATTTTAAGAATTTCCCAATGCCCCATTTCACAATCAAGCTCATGAGAGTTTGTTCTTATTTTAGCTATGTTGATTTTGTTCTCTATGTTGGTTAGAAAAGATAGATACTTTTGATCCTCTAGATGAGGGTTGATCACCTTCTTAAAGTATCTTAATTTTCTATTATCCTCTAATTCTTTATCCCACCACAATTTCTCCTTAATATTAGGTGTAATAATATTTTCAATATTATTTTTATTCTGCAAAGTGACCTTTTCCTTTATACCCAAATGATTTAGCCAATAATTGACATCCTTATACCAACCCCGCTTGATCCACAAGTGTTTTTTACTGGAGTTTGAAGGAACCTTAATAAGCATATGGCCTTCCATGTTCTTTATCTTATTCTTTTGAATTAAGTACCTAATCATAGAGATGCTCTCAATGGGGGGAATAATTGCGTCTATGAGAAGGATATTATATGGTGTATTGCCTTTAACTTTAGGTTATATGTTATAAAATGCTTCTGTATTTTCTCTATATTTCTTCACAATCCTATAGAGATGTTGGAGCCCCAAATTTAGCAACCATATAAGATTGCAACCCCAAATTTGACAACCATGTAAGACAACAAGAGTAATAAAAGTCTCACAAACGAGTTAAATCTTATACCAAAGGCAAAGTTCCACTAAATTACAAATATTTTTGAAGCCAATAATAAAATTTTCACCCTTTATTTATCCTTCTCTGAATACTTGTGATGAAGATCAATTGTGATATATTAGTATGAAGTCACTTCCTATAGTATGTTATCATCATACATGAAATTAGGGTAGGCAATCCTTTTCAATTTTATTATTGTAAGCTCTGGTATGTTAGTACTAATAGTCATATCTATATTGGGTAAAATTTCCTTTAGAATTTTTAGTTTCTTTTCGAGGCCATGGGACTCCTTACCATAAGAACACTTTCTCAAATATAAAGAAGAAGTACTATGACTATTTCACACAGATATGTGTTGACACGTGTTGCTTCTTCCAATCAACCTTCTATCTTGTCAATGTGTATAACAAAAAGGGTAGGGGTGTGGGACAACCTAGCTTAAATCTTATTATTACAATTAATTTCTTCCAAATATCTCTCAATGTTTGTAAATTTTCCAATAATATTGTCATTTAGCCTTATCACGATAACTCTCAACTTGAAAGAAACCTTTAGATCTTTTAATCTATTCTGAAATTTATTTCTTGGAACTATGTCAAGAGATTTTATAACGTCAATGAAGAAACATAGGAGATTGGTTTTATTATTGTGATGCTCCTATGCAATGATCCTAAGGATAACAAGGTCTTCAATAGTTGAATGATAGTTCCTAAATCCATACTACACTTTAGCTCTCTTTTCTTGATTTGAACCATACATTGATCTTGTTTTCCAAAATAATTGCATATAACTTGGCTACAAGAAGGATAATCATAATTGTTCTATAATTAGAGGGAGCTTTTTTACACATACATTTACGAATATAAACAATGAGCCTTTGACTCTAGGGTTTTGGGAAACCCTAATTGACTCCTAAATTGGAGATCTTGTCAATGTATGAGATGTATATATGCCCTCCAATTTTAGGTTTTTTATTGGTATTTTATTTCTAGTTGGAAGCCTTCAATGTCCTTATATTTCCCTTTTTCAAGTTGGTTAACTCCAAATTCCATGTATTCTAAATAAAAATATGTTTTCATTGTAGAAATGGTTTGAATGTCATCCACAACACTAGGGTATTTGTAAATGTTTTAAGGTGGCACTTCCAATCCATCAAATGAAGAATATTGTTTTCTTTAGTTTCACGAGTTATAATTTGTCTCTATGATTTCTTAGGATCTGTCTTAGTGAGGTGTAAAATCTTCTCTTGTTTCCTATTAATATGGCACCTTTTTTTTTTCTTTTAATAAGACATTTGTACTAATTTATCTTGCCAAATTTTGGGGACTCATTAGAAGCATCCCTAGTGGATTTTCTAGAAATTTTACACTCTTTATCATACCAAGGATTGGTTGTTCTATCTGACATCTTGATAGAGGACATGTTAATTAAAATAGATAAGGTTATTATAAATTTATGATATAGGTCTTCAATGTTGTCCTTAATTGATAGGAGACTCAATTCATTATTTAAATCTTTTAATAGAAGATCAAAATCATTATTTTCAAATAGAAAGTGCTTTTTGTTATCATAATTATCTTCTATGGGGATTTTGTTCTTGACAAACTTTAGAGTTAGGGTTAAAAGTCCATGATTTTAGTGAGGTTCATGCTCAAGATTGCTACCAAGCCTATGAATATGACCCATTAAGTTGGATTTAAATCAATTCATTATGTCATTGCAAATTATTAGATCTTAATAATTGCATACATCAATAAACTTGAACCTAAACAAATTCTTTGCAAGTATTTCAAGTTTATTTTGTATCTACTAGTTAAATCAGGATCCATGTCTAATTATAGAGGATTAGGTTTGAAATCATTCCTTAAGAGAATAGCTTGGTTACCTTATATCCTGGCTTGATCCTTCAGTTCTTAGACTATAAATATCCTATTCTAAACCATTGTAATGACAATTTTAATCCAGAATGATTTTCATATAATTTTTTCCTCCAAATAAAGATTGGACAACTTCCATTTTTTTTTTAAACTAATCACTCAAATTCTAAAGGATAAAAGTATTTCAATATAAAAATTGTTAAAAGTTTCTAGAAAGTATACAAAATCCTTACAAATTTGAATATTTTTACAAAAATATTGCAAAACATTTTATGGTTCACATTTTAAGAATTAGTAAGACTCACCAAGGTTTCTACACTTTAATATAAGTATGTATCCTTAATATTTCGAGATGTGTAATTCCTTAGGTGATCAACATGGAGTTGACATATCGAACTTAAAAACATTAATAACAATAAATAAAATATTGCGATATCCGCCATAAATAAAATATTTTTATAAAGAATAATTTTTTCAATGTCCATCTTAACTAAAATATTTTTATATCAAATTTATATATATAAAGAGAGAAGAAAATTTATTTATATTCTATGAGTAGGTGCTTTTTACATCCCAATATGAAAGAGATGTGTAAACATATATTAACAATAAATAAAAATATTGCACTGTCTACAAGAGCTAAAATATTCCAATATCAACTTCATATCTATATATAAACAATTGGAAGTTAAAAAAAAATTATGTCTTGTTAAAACATTTCAATGGTGTGTTTCTTAGTATGNCTTAACTAAAATATTTTTATATCAAATTTATATATATAAAGAGAGAAGAAAATTTATTTATATTCTATGAGTAGGTGCTTTTTACATCCCAATATGAAAGAGATGTGTAAACATATATTAACAATAAATAAAAATATTGCACTATCTACAAGAGCTAAAATATTCCAATATCAACTTCATATCTATATATAANATTAAATTTACATGGATTATATTAATCTCTTAATATACATTGATTATATTAATCTTCTTAATATTAATCTCTAAATCCCATTCCATGCATAAAAAGGAAACTAATAAATTTACATGGATTATATTAATCTTCTTAATATTAATAGTGAATTTAAATTCATTATATTAGTCTTCTTAATTTTCTATTATCTGAATTTATTAGATTAGGGTTGATGATCACCTCCTTGAAGTATCTTAATTTTCTATTATCCTCTAATTCTTTATCCCACCACAATTTCTCCTTAATATNTATATATAAAGAACTAGTACAAATCCATTTTAATTATGGATTTATCATATCTATAGATGGATCAAGTTTCTATGTGTGAAAATATTTTTTAAATCGAAAAAACTTAAGAAAATCTTAGCACCTTTTGATACAGTCTGAGTGGGCATTATCTAGATGAAGACTTTTACCGTTGATGGTGATGCATAAAAACATTTAATAAATTTACATGGATTATATTAATCTCTTAATATACATTGATTATATTAATCTTCTTAATATTAATCTCTAAATCCCATTCCATGCATAAAAAGGAAACTAATAAATTTACATGGATTATATTAATCTTCTTAATATTAATCGTGAATTTAAATTCATTATATTAGTCTTCTTAATTTTCTATTATCTGAATTTATTAGATTAGGGTTGATGATCACCTCCTTGAAGTATCTTAATTTTCTATTATCCTCTAATTCTTTATCCCACCACAATTTCTCCTTAATATTAGGTGTAATAATATTTTCAATATTATTTTTATTCTGCAAAGTGACCTTTTCCTTGATACCCAAATGATTTAGCCAATAATTGAAATCCTTATACCAACCACGCTTGAGCCACAAGTGTTTTTTACTAGAGTTTGAAGGAACCTTAATAAGCCTCTACCTTCCATGTTCTTTATCTTATTCTTGTAAATTAAGTACCTAATCATAGAGATGCTCTCAATGGGGGGAATAATTGTGTATATGAGGAGGATATGATATGGTGTATTTCCTTTAACTTTAGGTTATATGTTATAAAATTCTTATATATTTTCTCTATATTTCTTCACAAGATGTTGGAGCCCCAAATTCGACAACCATATAAGATTGCAGCCCCAAAGATATCATCATACATGAAATTAGGGTAGGCAATCCTTTTCAATTTGATTATTGTAACCTCTTGTATGTCAGTGCCAATAGTCATATCTATATTGGGTAAAATTTCCTTTAGAAATTTTAGTTGTTTTTTGAAGCCATAGGACTCCTTACCATAAGAGAAATATCTCAAATATAAAGAATAAGGATTATGACTATTTCACATAGATATGTGTTGACACATATTTCTTCTTCCAATCAACCTTCTATCTTGTCAATGTGTATGAAAAAAAGGGTAGGGGGTGTGGGACAACCTAGCTTAACTCTTATTATTACAATTAATTTCTTCCAAATATCCCTCAATGTTTGTAAATTTTCCAATAATATTGTCATTTATCCTTATTATGATAGCTCTCAACTTGAAAGAAACCTTTATCTCTTCTAATCTATTCTGAAATTTATTTCTTGGCACTATGTCGAGAGATTTTCGAAAGTCAATGAAGCAACATATGAGATTGGTTTTATTATTGTGATGCTCCTTTGCAATGATCCTAAGAATGATAAGTTTGTCAATAGTTGAATGATAGATCCAACCTACACTTTAGCTCTCTTTTCTTGACTTGAACCATACATTGATCTTGTTCTCCAAAATAATTGCATATAACTTGGCTAAAAGAAGGATAACCATAATTGTCCTATAATTAGAGGGATTTTTTTTACACATACATTTACAAATATGAACAATGAGGCTTTGACTCTAGGGTTTTGGGAAACCCTAATTGACTCCTAAATTGGAGAGCTTGTAAATGTATGAGATGTAGATAGGCCCTCCAATATTAATATTTTTATTGTTATTGTATATCTAGTTGGAAGCCTCCAATGTCCTTAGCTTTCCCTTTTGCAAGTTGCTTAACTCCAAACTCCATGTCTTCTAAATAAAAATCTTCTTTCATTGTAGAAATGTTTTGAATGTCGTCGAGAACACTAGGGTATTTGTAAAGGTTTTAAGGTAGTACTTCCAATCCCTCAAATGAAGCATGTTGTTTTATTTAGTTTCACTAGTTAGAATTTATCTCTATGATTTCTTAGGATATATCGTAGGAAGGTGTAAAAGGTTCTCTTGTTTCCTATTAATATGACACCTTTTTTTTTTCTTTTATTAAGGGCTTTCTATGAATTTATCTTGCCAAATTTGGGGGACTCATTAGAAACATCCCTAGTGTATTTTCTAGAAATTTTACATCTTTATCATACCAAGGATTGGTTGTTCTATTTTCATTTTTACCGGACATCTTGATAGAGGACATGTAAATTGAAGTAGACAAGGTTATTATAAATTTATGATATAGATATTCAATGTTTTCCTTAATTGAGAGGAGATTCAATTTATTATTTAAATCCTTTAATAGATGATCAACATCATTATTTTCAAATAGAATTTTTTTTTGTTATCATAATTATCTTTTATGGGGATTTTGTTCTAGACAAACTTTAGAGTTAGGGTTAAAAGTCTAGGATTTTAGTGAGGTTCATTCACTTGGATTTCAACCACTTCATTATGTCATTGCAAAATATTAGATCTTAACAATTGCATACATTAATAACCTTTGAAATCATTACTTAAGATAATATCTTGGTTATCTCCTATTGTGACTTGCTCCTTCAGTTCTTAAAGTGTAAATATCTTATTCTAAACCATTGTAATGACAATTTTTATCTAGATTGATTTTCATATAATGTTTTCCTCCAAATAAAGATTGACCAACTTCCAATTTTTTTTTAACTATTCACTCAAATTCTATACGATAAAAGTATTTTAATATATAAATTCTTGAAATTTTCTAGAAAATATACAAAATCCTTGCAAATTTGAATATTTTTACAAAAATATAGAAAAACATTTTATGGTTGACATTTTAAGAATTAGTAAGACTCGTTAAGGTTTCTACACTTTAATATAAGTAAGGATCCTTAATATTTAGAGATGTGTAATTCCTTAGGTGTTCAACATGGAGTTGACATATTGAACTTAAAAACATTAATAACAATAAATAAAATATTCCAATATCCAACTCAAATAAAATATTTTTATAAACAATAAAATTTCAATGTCCACCTTAAGTAAAATATTTTTATATCAATTTTATATATATAAAGAGAGAGAGAAAGTAATTTCTTTATAGTCTATTAGTAGTAGGTGATTTTCACATCCCACTATGAAAGAGATGTGTAAAAATATATTAATAATAAATAAAAATATTTCACTCTCTACCAGAGCTAAAATATCAACTTCATATATATATATATAAACAATTGAAAGTTAAAAAAAAATATGTCTAGTTAAAACATTTCAATGGTGTGTTGCTTAGTATGAGAGAGATGTGTCATTCCTTCCATCCTTAATATGGAGTTGACATATATATATATAAAGAACTAGGATAAATCCATTTTAAGTATGGATTTATCATATCTTGAGATGGATCCAGTTTGTACAAGGGAAAACATTTTTTAAATCGAAAAAAATTAAGAAAAGCTTAGCACCTTTAAGAATTTGATACAATATGAGTGGGCCTAATGGTTAAGAACATGTGTTTCCACCTAAGATGTCACAAGTTCAAGTTCAAATCCAGAGGGGGGTAGGGTATGTATATCTCCTTAGACTTTAGTAGTCATTGATGGTGATGTCTAAAAACTCATATTGTAATAATAGATGAAGCATTATCTAAAAGAAGATTTTAATATTAATCTTCTTCATATTAATCTTTGAAATGTCATGAACATATGATTGTTCTAACCATTATACTAACATACTAATAAATTTACATGGATTATATTAATCTTCTTAATATTAATCTCTGAATTTGCATTGATTATATTAATTTCTGAAATCCCATTCCATGCATAAAAAGGAAACTAATAAATTTACATGAATTATATTAATCTTCTTAATATTAATCTATTAATCTCTGAATTTACATTGATTATATTAATCTTCTTAATATTAATATCAATCTCTGAAATCTCATGAACATATGATTGGTCCAATAACTTGGGAGCAATCTTCTCTCCCCTGTTACTTTTAGGGCAGTAGCCAGCTTTTAAATTTCTGAACATTTCTGTTGGAGGCAAAATCTTTGAGATAAAGTTTTGAAATGCATGGAACTTGATCCATGTCAAACTCAAACAAACCTTGAAAATCTGACCGGATTCAGGCCCATTTTTTTACCTGAAAAACAAATATGTTTGCTCTGGAATTAGCTTACATATATAATGTCTAAAAACTCATATTATAAAAGTTTATATTATAATAACAGACGAGGCATTATGTAGATGAAGACTTTGACGGTTGATGGTGATAGATAAGAATTAAATAAGGCAATTAAATTCCAACTCCATTGAATCCTTACAGTGCTTGCATGCCCATGCATCAAAGCCATGGTCGCCTTCCATATTCCGCACAACTTCCAAGCCCACTGAATCCTTACAGTGCTTGCATGCCCATGGATTAAAGCCATGGTCGCCCTCCATATTCCGCACAAATTTCAATGCGGCATTCGACTTGTCTGTCTGTTTCCAACTTGCATATTCCGCAGAATCGTTTCCATGGGGCATTCAACTTGTCTCTCTTGTTTCCAACTTTGAAACATCTACGCTCGACACTCTACAATCGCTCCAAGTTGGTACCTCATTTCTCATCCACCCTTCATTATTTAACCTGGCTTGAAGAAGAAGTCATCGTGGACTAGAATCTTCTCAAGACACAGTTGTTCCGTTTACAAGAAAATTAAT
Source organism: Picea sitchensis (assembly GCA_010110895.2). Taxonomy (NCBI): domain Eukaryota; kingdom Viridiplantae; phylum Streptophyta; class Pinopsida; order Pinales; family Pinaceae; genus Picea; species Picea sitchensis. The sequence continues at coordinate 353,317 of SNQJ01S0008260.1, forward strand.
TTCAACGACCAGCATGTGATGGCCGGCCACAAAAGCCGGCCGCGAGCTTTCACGAATCCAAGGCTCGCCATTCGAGGAAGTCGCACTTGTGTACAGATGTCCATACTTTTCGAGGCAAAAAGAATCGCCAACGAAATTGGACACGAATGATGATTAAAGTATGATGATCAAAGTGTGAAAAGCCATCGACTGTATAAGCTCATTTTCAAGGCCGTCGCTGTTGGAAGTCATTTTATGCAAAATGGCCGGTGCTGCAATGAAGGACTAACTTTATGGATGAAAGGACGGCTCAGATACAAGACGGTACGGTTAACCAATGAACAGTCTCACATTTGGTGGAGGATATATCTGGACCAAGCCAACAAAAAAGATTAGTTTCATTTTGAAAGATGTATGATTTGACATCTTTTTTGTTTTGTATAAATGACTTTCTTTTTCAAAGTCTATGATTTGACATCTTTTTCGTTTTTTATTAAAATGAAATTTTATATTTGATTTGATTGGAAATTTATTTTTAAAATTAATTTAATACTTTAAAATATATATCAATATAGTATTATAAGTATCATGGTTACTTTTATTCTCCATTAACAATTAAATTATCATAAATTTTATCATTTTTAAAATAGGATATTTTCACTATTCCATTCCACATGACTCTTATCAAATCTTGCAATCTTTCATGTCTTGAGAGTGTGTGGTAGTGCAATGATTTTTACTTGGTTGCTTGGCACACCCAAAATATTTCGTTCTAGAGCATACTCATACTACATTCTAGGCTACACGCGAGTCACACTCCTACTTTAATGCAATTATTGCTTACTTAGACAATTGTTAACACAGTTTAACACTTAATCTTATTTAAGAATATATCCATGAACATAAGAATCTAAGAGAACAATTGTAGAACAAACGAGGACAAACACAAAAATAGTGTAGGCGACACAAATTGTGCCTAAAACTCGGCTAAGTCTTGGATATTGTGAGACAGTTACAATAAGAGCACTACCAGCTCGGTTTACAACATGGCATAGTCAAAAGACTCACCTCACCTCATCAAGACACTCAATAAACAGATTTTTCCCACCCAGACTCTTTGTCACAACCATCTCTGCAACCACCTGCAATGCACCTCAGATGTGCCCACAAGTGCAGACTTATTGTCCCTTTGTTACAACAGAATTTCACCAAGCTAACACAGATTTCGGTTCTGCCCCACACATGCCTCCACATACCGGTGTTTCCAGACTTGCCCAAAACCTCTCAAAGCATCTAACTCTTGGCTACTTGTCTCCCATCTTGGAAACTTTGCCTCAGTTTGTTTCCTCAAACTTTCCTCAAACTTGTTCTTTTCAAATCATTGCCAAAAATGTTATATCTTCCTTTGGTTGTGTGCCCTTGCTTTTATATGGATTCCAAGGGTCACTTGTGTGAAATGCCATGTCTCTTAGGTGTGTCGCACCCCTTCATTAACCCACTCTCAAATGCGTCATTTTGATCCTTCGTGGAACTTGTGTGCCCATCCAAGCCTGCATGCCCATCAACCATTTGTCTCTTGGATTGACATGCTCCATCCTCTCGCACACGACCCTTGCCTTGTGTTCTCTCTTGTGATGATCATCGTGACTCCTTTTGGGTGTGTCAATGGGGTCATCCAACCTCTCCAGTGCACCCATGTCACCAAAGGCATACAGGTCCACTCCTTGGGCATGCTCCCAAGTTGCCTTGCTCTTACTCGAACACAACCCAAGTCTCCATCCATCATTCTAAGGAAATTAAGGTGTCGTGTGCCCAATGTGCTCTTCCTCAAACCCAAACGTCTCTGTTCATCAAAATGATAACTTCTCCCTTGTGCTCTTTGTCCGTTCTTTCGCCGAATTTTCCCAAGGAACGCACATGTTGGGTGGGTGTCCTAAGAGACCTTACATCCTACTCCAATTGAAGTTGTTGCCGTCCTTGGAAACATCCGTCAATATCCAGGTGTCTCTGCCCCATATCCAAATCTCGTCACCTCTCAATGACTAGTGTCTCCTCAAATGTTGTTGTCAAGACAAACTCTTTTCACAAATTTTTGAAAAGTGTGCCCAACTGTTGGTTGATCTTGACCTATGATGGCTTATTTACTTCGTCTTTGTCGTTTGTGTGTCATGTACATTAGATCCTCTCACGTTTGGAACTTGTTGGGTGATAAATCCAACTGTCACATTCGTTGCTAGAGAAGGCATGTCTCCACATCCAACAAATTATTTTATGTTTGTCTCATCGTCAACCTGTCCAGCTTTTCTTGGTCTTGTTGAGTCGCCCACTGTAGTATCAACCTGTTCATATCACTTAGCCAAACCCCTTCGTTTTTGGACAAGGTCTTTCCCCTTGCAATAGTTTGGCAAGTTTCCCCCACAAGACATATGTCATTTCACAACTTCCATGTTTGAGTATTTTGATGACACCTCCACTAGGAATCACCATTGGTGTTGCTTGCTCCCGACAACATGTCTTTGTCTTCTTCGTTTGGAAGGAAGAGTGTACTCAATTCCACCAAGGTTATTGGCATACATCGTGTCTGACTTGTGCTCCATTCACAAGTATCGCATGACCAAACGAACTTCCTTCGTTGTACATTCCAACTCTTCAATTTATTTTTCAGTAAGATGGAAATCATGTATCCCCATGGCCTTCCAAGAAAATTTCACAATCGTTGTTCGATATCAGTCTCCATCTCCTACCTCTTCCACATATGTCTCCAAATATGGTTGAGTAAGTTCCTCCACGCACTATCTTGGCTCAACACTTGGAGTCTATGTGGTGGGTAAGTCTGCTACCCTATCCTCCACAACGTTCATAACCTATTGTTGATGAGTATTCACTTGGTGATGTTCCCCATTCCCCATGTCAATTGAAGAGTCCAAATGTCTCTTACCCTCATGTTCATGGTTCTACGGACTCCTCAACTAACCAACCTTTCCCATGGTTTTCTTCATCGACATCTTCGTCACTATCAACCATTTTTCCTATTTCCCTAGACTACTCAAAGATGTTTTGGTGTGGATTGCTTCTCATTGTTGTGTCACGTTGTAAGGCTTGTCAGTGATCCCACTGACTCATACCAACCTGATCACATAAATCTTAGGCACCCTCCCGAGATTCCTCTTCATCGTCAAGGGTGAGCTTGATGTTCTGGCATCGTCCAAGAATACTAAGAGACTTTCATGAATGAGTGGAGTCGCTTTCGAAAGTGGAAATCCAGGCCTAATATCATCACATGATCTTCCAATAAAGCTACCAATAGATCCATGTTTCCAAACCACTCCCCCTCTCCCAATGGTGTTTAATGAGCAATCCACATCACCGACATCATTGTTGACTTCAACACTTTACATGTTCCAGTGCATCTTTCATGTTTGTAATGAAGAAACTTTATGGCTCGTTCACTCAAAAAATTGTGCTTTTCTGCAGTGTCAACAAAGGATGCCATCTTCAGTCCACTTACCATTGTGTCCATGAAGCAAAGTCCTTCAACTACTTCAATTTGTGAAAATTGTCCTTGACATCTTGTCTTAAACTCTTGCATGCGTTCAACCAACGTCCCAATGACTTCGTTCATTTATTCCATTGGTTTCTTCACTTGAACCCTCTCTACCAAGGGTTCTGACTCTTCCACTGTTGGTGTCATTCCATTTGACAATTCCTAATAAAATTATTTTGCAAATAGAGGTAACACTCAATCAACCTACCTTTCCTCACGATCGGTTTGGGTTGATTATTTGTTGTTGTGGTTCCTTCATGTTAGATGCTCTCCTTCTTGAGTGCTTCCAACACGACCGATGAAAAAGTCTCAGTCCTTCTTGTCAATGCCTTCAACCTGTTTATATCGAAATTTGTCTATGTCTTGAATTCGTCCATCCTCTCCAAATCCCCTTTTACTTTCTCGAAATGATGAGTTACAATGTCTCTCTTGACCTTCCAAGCTTCGTCACTTGCACCATCCATTTTGTTTCTTGACCCTAATCACTCGTCCTTCTCAAGAGTTTTGTGCAACTCCTCCACACTATGGCAAGTTTGCAATGAGTCTTGCATTCATCTACACACTCAAGTGCTCAATTCACCCTCACAAAATTTTCCCTTGGTATGTGTATGCACATTGGGATGTTCTCAAACCACCTGTGACAGAACAACCCACCTTTTTGAACCATTCACCAAGGTTTGTGCCCAATTTCCTCTACGTTCAACTTTGTGTTCAGGTCTACGACAAGTTTTGCGATAATCCTGCATTCGTCCACCTTTCCTAAGTGCTTGGTTCACCCATGGAACTCTACGCTTTTCCTACACAAGGGGTTTGCCCAGGTACACATACAAGTCATGACTTCGTTCACAACCTGACTCTTCACTTCTATCACAAACCACCAAGTCTATGCACAGGTTTCCTATGCGATGGTCCTGTCCGTCAAATCCTCACCAAGACTATACCCAGACTATTTCACCAATAAGTGTGCACCTCCTCCACCACTATTATGACTACAACAGTGGTGAGGAGCACCAAACCATTTCTCAAGTTTTCTCTCATACCACCTGTCATGACCTCGCAGTATGCTTGATCATATGTTGTGATCATTCACCTCCTTAGTGTGTGAAACAGTGGGACGATTCTTACTTGGTTTCTTGGAACTCGAAGAATAGTTTTTCCATACTATTCCTCTTCACATAGAGCATACCCATACTCCATTCTAGGCGACTGACGAGTCAAACTCCTACTCTAGTGGAACTCTTGCTTACTTAGAAAATTGTTAAAACAATTTAACACTTATTCCTATTTATTAATACATCTAGGAACATGAGAATCCAAGAGAACAACTGCGGAAGAAATGAAGACAAACATAGAAATAGTGCAAGCGACATAAATCATGCCTAACACTCGACTAAGTCATTGCTATTGATAAATAGTTACAATAAGAGCACTAACCACTCAGTTTACAACATGACACAGTAAAATGAATCTTCACACCTCGCCAAGACACTCAATAAACAAATTCTTCCGACCAATATTATTTTCCGCAACCACCTGTGGTGCACTTCAAACGTTCTGAAAATCACAATTTTTTTCCCTTCATTACCGTAAACTTTCACCAAGCTAACATAGATTTCGGTTCTTCCCCACACATGCCTCCACAAACCTGTGTTTCCACACTTCCCCAAAACCTCCCAAAGCGTCCAACTCTTGAATATTTGTCTTCCATCATGGAAAATTTTCCTTAGTTTATTTGTAGATTAAAATGCTATTGTGTTCCCTTACTTTTATATGGGCTCCAAGAGTCACATGTGTGAAACATCATGTCTCTTGGGTGTGTTGTTCCCTTTCACGAACCAACACTCAAACGACTCGTTGTGCCCTCCATGGACCTGGTGCGCCCATCCAAGCCCATACGCCCATAAAACCATTTGTCTCTTAGACCAGCATGACCCATCTTTGGGCACGTACCCCTTTCCTTGTGCGCTCTCTCATGTCGATCGTTGTGACTCCTCGTGGGTGTGTCGATGGGGTCGTCCACCCTCTCTGGTGCACCCATGTTGCTAAGGGCAGATGGTTCGACTCTTTGGGCATGCTCCCAAGTTTCCCCACCTTTAACCAAACGCAACCCAAGTCTCCATCCATAGTTCTAACACAAGTAAGGTGTATGCCCCCAGGGTTCCACACATCACCATCGTGTGCCCAAGGTGCTCCTCCTCATACCCAAACATCGTCATTCACCCAACCAATCGTTCTTTCCTTATGCTCTTTTTCCATTCCAGTGTTGAATCTCTCCGAGGAAGGGAACACATGAGCTCGATAAGTGTTGTGGAAAATCTTACAAATAAAATGATGAAATAATTTTTTAAATTAATAAATAAAATTCATATATATTGTTATTTTAATTAATAAAAAAATTATTAAAAAAAATAAAATTATTATTTTCATATTAAATATATATGATTTAAATATAATTAAAATATTAAAATTATTAAAACTATAAAATATTTAAAAATAATTAAACAATAAACTTCAATAAAGTTAGAGAATGAACTAGCTTCATTAATCGTGGAACACGGATTTCCAAGAATAGCTGCTTCTCTTCTTTGTAATTGAGTCAATTAGGCTAAGTCCTCTATCTCCCTCCTTGGCTAGGGAGTTTGAAGGGAAGGCAATGGATAAAAAATGGCCAACCAATGCTATAAAGGAGGGGATTGATTGCTATCAATTAAACATTAATTGATAGCAATCAATCCCCTCCTTTCTAGCATTGGTTGGCCATTTTTTAGTTGATAGCAATCAATCCCCTCCTTTATAGCATTGGTTGTCCATTGCCATCCYTTCGTGAGGGAAAACATTTTACATTTTATTTTTCCTTTGGAAAAAATACTTAGATTGAATATACATGTTTTAACCAAAAAARTTGGCTAGCCTGGACTCTACAAAGTCTTCAAATGCTGATCCAGAAAACCATAAAGCGGCATAAGAAGAAGCTGCTGATGCAAAAAAACCATAAAACGCCATTTAGACTACATTCTAACTCCTCCCACCACTTTACATAAAACAAAAACATCACAGCTGCTAAACTACAGGAACAACAKAAGATCAATAATACCAATAGAGTATGCCAGTAAATATTGGCCTAATAATAGGAATAGAGTATGCCAATAAATATTCTCCTAGTTCTGGTTGAATTCTCTGTTACACACTATTACTACTTTTCTAGATAACGATACTTAAAGGTCGCCCAAGATTCGATGCAGCGTCAGTTGAAACTTCTGAATTCATTCCGTTGAAACTTCTGAAATATATCGCTGCAAATATCAAAGTCTTACATAGGTTTTCACATCACAAACTTCTGGTTCCTAAAACAGATGTTACAAACTTTTAGTTTATAAAAGTTTCTCTACAATGCTGTTAGGATAATGCTGTTAGGTTTGATTTAATAAAAAATTATTGTTATTGTATAATATATAAAATGTAATGTCTTTTTAAGCTAAGTATAATAAGTTAATATGATATTAGTAATTGGGATTTTGCAATTATTTAAATTTACTTTATTTTAAATCTAAAAAGCTTAATTAATTAAAAAAAAAAAAAAAAAAAATCTTGATACCTTTAAAATTGTATTTATTTTAATGATAATGGCTAACATTAATATCTTCATTATATAATAAGTTGTATCTTGTTCTAGCTATACTTTCCATCATTCGGTATAAGTTGCATTTTGTTCTAGCTATAATTTGCTCGAGCTAATCATTAGGACGAGAGAATCTACAGTTTCCTCTACACAATACTGTATTCCATTGCGCATGTTCCCAGAATGTATCCATTTTATACTAGAAAAAATATTAGTTCATAGAATTATGTGCCAAGGCCCTCCTATTTATTCCGTTCATTTTATGGTGCGTGGTATTGTGCACCTAGAAGAAAAAATAGTTCATGGAATCATTTTATGCTATTGTACACCAAGTAAAAAAATCAGTTCATGGAATCATTTGCCAAGGAGCTCTTTTTTTATATGTTCATTATAAAATTACTTTCAAAATTATATATTTCCTTTATTCACATTTTACTACAAAATATGTACTTTATTCACATTTTACAATAAAATATGTATTTTATTTAAGCATTGTTATTGTTATTTTAATCATATTTATTCTATTTACATTTTATTCTTATTTTAATTACATTTATTTTATTTACATTCTATTTTTTTTACATTTTTTCCATATTTATTTTCATATTTATATTCGCATTTTATTGCACTATGTTTTTTCTTATTCAATTTTTACATGTAATATAATTTAGTTTTACTTTTAATATTGAAGTTTTTTACATTGTATAATTTTTAAAATCAATGCATTCAGGTGTTATGCATTGTATAGTTGTTAAAATCAAACCACATTATTTTGTATTTTATCATTATCTAAATCAAATCAATATATCAATTTATTTGAATTTTGTATTTTCTCATTGTCCAAATCAATGCATCAAATTATTTGGGGTTATGTAGTGTTATTATTGAAATTTGCCTACTAAAAAACTATACTTATAGTTTTAGTAACATGAAAAACCCAAAATATGATGAATCTAATACTTTTGATTGAGTGATAACACCAACAAAGAAAAATACATTGACAAACTTAACCTTATGACAAACAAGCAAACAAATTGTAGGTCAATTATATAACAATTTAGAACATACTACTTTCATACTTTATCATTATTGTACTAAACAACTATTTATCACTTATATTGAGTATTAAGCATCCATTCAAAAGTTCTTATGAAATATCTTAACAATCTGTCATGATACTATTAAAATATTTTGTACATCTAATTTAACTTAGGAAAAAATTGATGTATTTCTAATTTATTTAGATTATATATTAATTAAACAATTCTATCAATTATTATTACATGTTAAATTCAAAACCAAATTACAATAAAAATAATGAAGCATAATTTATGATTAAATAGTATCTATATACTATGAAATTTTATTATTACAAGAAAATAATATTCTTTAAAAAATAAAACATTTTTTTCCTTATAACATTTCAAAATAAAGCATATATATATATATGACAATTCAATTTAATATTCCATGAGAATTTTTATAAATATGTCTATCATTAATATATATATATATATATGAAAATTCAATTTAATATTTTTATTTGTATATGAAAATTTCTATAAATATTTCCATTACAGTATATTTAATACTGTAATGTTAAGGATCAATAATTAACTTGTTAGAATAATGTCGAAACTTCTAGAATAATTGTGAATTTAGAATGTTGTTAGAGGTTTGTTAGTGAGTTTATTTTACCAGAGTCTGGATTTATTTTTTGGGTGGTTTGAGATCCACAATCTTAGCAATTTGATCTAATCCTATTGTTGATATTTTAAGTTATAAATGTAATGGAATTCTGCCGTTGAATGAATTTTTATTTATGAGCACTGTCTCACTTGAAGTGTGTGATCCTATTGGTCATAATTCTATGTTTTAATTTGGTATCAGAGCTAGAAATAACTCACAATCGCCAGTACGATTCCTGCAATCCAGAGCCCAAAAGCGACAGATATGTGACTCTCGTTACAGTTTGTGGTGGTATTGACTCCATTTCTGCAGACACAATTGACTCCATTTCTGCAGACACAAGTGAATGAATTGTACATCCCCGTGAAGCCGCATACACCTTTTCTCTACTCGCAGCTTACGCAGGTTGTGGGGAAATTGTTGTTGTCGAGGTTGAAGCTATACTTGAGTGTGATCCCATAGTTCCAACGAGTCGGATTAAAAAAAACAACTTATTTGACTAATAGATATGTTGTTGTATGTCGACGATCCTCTGTTCGCTGCTCATGAATGCCCTTCAATATTTATTTTCTTTAGTTTTAATTTAAATTGTTGCCTCTACTCTTTAATCAACCATTGTTCTCAGTTATCAGGAAAAGAGTCGCCTTGTCTTGGGAAGCTAAACAACATTAGCTTCTTGTTTGAAGATCCGTGAGGAGTTGTTCCCTAAAATTGCTGGAAAATCCCAACCTGTAAGTAAGTGATTTGCTTAAGCCGACATTAATATTCGAGGTATTAAATTTGTTTTTAGAATTTTTTAATTATAAAGTATGGTGAATCCTCTCACTGATTCTTATCTAAATGAATCCACCAAACTTGATGGTTCTCATATAAGAGAAAATAAGACTTCCAAACAAACGTGGGTGTTTTCAAAGGTTTGTATGAAACCTCTAATGAAAAGAAGATCTTATTTTTAAAAACTAAGTTTTTATCTATCAAAATGGAAGCCAATAAAAGCATCAGTAATTTTGTATCCCGAATTAAATATTTAAGTGATAAGTTGGGTGATATTGGTGAAAAGGTTTCCAGTTGTGATTTAGTAACTATCACTTTCAAAGGTTTAATGAAATATTATAAAGTTTTTATTTCATCACTCTCTGTTAGACCAACACCCCCTACTTTTGATGAATTGGTTGGAATTCTTCTTCAAGAGGAAGAGAGAATGAAGAATTATGATTTGGACTCAATTTGCTCAAATTTGGCATTGATTGCAAGAGGAAAAAGATCATACAGAAGTAAATTGTGGGACAAGAACATAGAAAATTTTCAAGCAAAGAAGAAAGGTATGGCACATCCTGATTCTTATGTTAAGACAAATATTGAATGTGAATATTGTGGCAAACCCAGACTTCTTGCTAAAGATTGTTATATAAGAAAGAATCATGAGTCCAATCAATGATATAAAAGGCATAATGGAAATTTTGTGCATAAAGACACTTCAGTCAATGATGGATTTAAAAATATTAAGTTATTTATTTCTAAAGCTGCATTGTCTGATGAAACTGATGATGAGAATGCATGGTTCATAGATTCTGGTGCTTCAGCCCATATTTCCTTTCATAAAGAATGGTGTGATGAATATTATGAGAACATTGATGGTGCAAACATTTATTTAGGAGATAACAGATCACATAAAGTTCGTGGCTATGCAGTAATAAGTGTGAACTTACCTAATGGACAATTGAGATAGATTTATGATGTGATGTATGTTTCTAGTATTAAAATGAATTTAATATATGTTTCAACTATCACTGGTAATAGTCCCCGAGGTGTAGGACATTCGGTGACGGAGTGTGCTGTTAAGGCGCTCCGTGATGTTAAAGTCATCGGTTCAAAACCTATGGGGACAAAAAATTCAGCCATGTTAAGGGTTGGTGTGGCTTAGGATGGGTGTGATCTCTAGGTGATTTTGATGAGTTAAATGCCCCTGAGTCACGGTTTCTTAGCCACAGGTTAGTCCCACATGTCACGGACAAACTAACAAACAAAAAAACAACTATCACTGATAATAATTTAAAAGTGGAATTTCGTAAGTTGATGTGTGTTGTAAAATATGTCTAGGATCACTACATGATTGTTTCCACAGGTACCAGAGTTCATGGATTGTATAAGTTAGATGTGACAATGAACTGTCATGTTGTATTGGCATCCAAAATAATGTCAACAAAAGAGTTATTCCACCACAGGTATGGGAACTTCAATTATAGTGATTTGATGTTATTGCAAAGAAAAACAATGGTAGAAGGTCTTCATGTAATGAAGAATGATCATTTCCAATGTGAAGCATGTGCACTTGGTAAGTAGTATAGAGAGGATTTTCTCATACATACAAAGAAAATACAAACTGATATACTTGAATTAATTCATATTGATGTATACAAACCTATGCAAACTAGGTCACTTGGTGGTGCTTCATATTTTTTTATTTTTGTTCATGATAGATCTAGATATACTTGGGTCTATTTCATAAGGAGAAAAAAGTGATGTATTTGAGTATTTTAAAGAATTCATAACTATGGATGAAAAACAGACAGTAAATGTATTAAAATTCTCATATCTCATCAGGGTGATGAATATACATCAGGGGCATTTAAAAGTTATTGTAAATTTAATGGGATCCAACAACAATTTACAGTACCTCATACACCTCAGCAAAATGGTGTTGCTGAGAGAAAGAACAAAACACTGGTGGAGTGTGCTCGCAGTATGCTTCAAGGTAAAAATATTTCTAATGTTTTTTGGATAGAAGCCATTAATATTGTTGTTTATTTAAAGAATCAAAGTACAACTAAGAAATTAGATTTTCAAACTCGTTTTGAGGTTTTTCATGGTTATAAACCTGATGTTAGTCACTTAAAGAGTGTTTGGATCCACTGTGTTTTCACATATTCCCAAGGATGAGAGAAGAAAACTTGATGCAAAATCAATCAAGTGTGTTTTTATTGGGTATTGTACTGATAAAAAAACATACAAATTGTTTGATCCTAGTACACATAAATTGTTTTCTAGTAGAGATATGGTGTTTCATGAGAATGGAGATAGAGGTGATACAATGAATGATGTTGATGCTTGTCATATTTCTAATGATAATAGTGATCATATAAAAATAGATGCAATGGTTAAACATGAACAAGAACAAGTACATGTTCAAGAACGAAATGAGAGTAGTATGGACACTTAAAGAACTCATGATATGCCAACTGGAGAAGAGTCACCACAGAGAAGGACAAGAGATGAAAGCAGTGAAGGACCAAAAAGGTCATCAGGACAAACTCAACCACCTATAAGGTTTAAAGATTATGCATTGATGTCATAAGTAATGAATGTTGTAGAACCTGTAAACTATGACCAAGCTAAAGAACATGAAGAGTGGAGAAATGCTATGAATGAAGAATATGACTCTCTTATGAAAATTCACACATGGGAATTAGTGGAATTGCTTGAAAATAAAGTACCTATTGGAAGCAAATTGTTGTACAAATCTAAATTTAAAGAAGATGGTAACATTTATAAATATAAGGCAAGATTATTTGCAAAAGGATATTCAAAAAAAGAATGAATAGACTATGATGATACTTTTTCACTAGTAGTTAAATTGAATACAATTAGATTACTGATTGCTTTAGCTACAAAACATAATTGGAAAATACATCAGTTAGATGTCATATCTTCTTTTCTGAATGGTGATTTGAAGGAAGAGGTTTATTTGGTTCTACCTAAAGGTTTTGTGAAGAAGGGACATCAACATCTAATCTTCAAGTTAAGGAAAGTCTTATATGGTTCGAAATAGGCACCGAGATCATGGTATGTAAAGATTGATTCATTCTTTTATCAGAAAGGCTTTTTGAAAAGAAAGAGTAATAATAACCGGTATATTAAGAAAGATGAATTTGGAAATGTTGTTTTAATATATTTATATGTGGATGATCTCATTATTATAGGAAGTGCACACAAGTTAATTCATGAGATTAAAATTCAGCTGTCTCAAGAATTTGAGATGAAAGATATCGGTGAATTGCATAATTGTTTAGGACTTGAAGTCTGGAGGGAGCTTGATAAGGCATTGATTACAAAAAACAAATACACAAAAAAAAATCTTAAAAAGTTCCATTTGAATGAATGTAAAACAATATCAACTCCCTTAGAACAAAATGCAAAGTTATACAATGATGATGGAAATAAAAAAATAAATGATACTTTATATCATTTGGTGGGAAGTTTGAACTACCTCACCACTACCAAACCAAACATTGCATACTCTATCAACATCCTTAGCCAATGCATGGGTAAGCCATAATCTTATTAAGAGAGATTTCATTATAGAATTTTTCATGTGCATAAGAGAAAGAGACGGGGACTCTATAAAGACATGTTATGAGATAAATTTACTAATAAATTGTTTATACCTTATTGTCTTATGGGCGCTTGTTTCAAGGAAGCTCATCATAACTATGTTTTTTAAAGTAGTAAGTGTTATGCAACGCTTTAGGATGATATTTGATGAATAAATTTAGAAGTTTCAAAGATCGCTATTGTTTCTTTAAAATAAAGACATGTTGTTAACCCTCTTGTATAAAATAAGTTTTTTCATAGCACTGTCTTCTACAATGCGAGTTAGTGAGAATGTGAGTGTCTTCTATTATCCCTGTTATTGATAATGTGAGTCAGCACTATTTATATTTGAGGGTTAATAACTGCTTTTATTGTTCTTCCCAATTTTATATTATATAGATGATTTATATTGCATAAATGATTTACACTGAAAATTAAGAAAGATAAGAGGGAAATCGATTATTAAGATTAGTGAAGATCCAACGGAGAGTAGTAATCATAACATCATTGAATAGGACGACTTTATTGATGCCTACCTTAAGAGGCGAGTTAAATCAACCGATTTATTGTTTTCAATACACCAACCTATGAATGAAGTGAGGGGAATGGCAACTAAATAAATCAACCATGCAATGAAAATATAGAAATGCACTTACTATCTTAAATATGCCAACTTATGAGGGAACTGAAATGCAATGAAGTTATCCATCTTGTAATATGTTTTTGAAGTGAAACACAATGAAGTTATCCCTCTTGTACTATGCTTTTTTTAATTGACAATGTGATTATAGAGTTGTTAAAATAGTTATTTAAATTCATATTTAAAGAAAGATTTGAAATTACATATTGAAGTAAATAAACCAAAAACTAATCCTTTAGATTAAAAAATAAAAACCATTAGTTAATTAAACTAAATTACAAAAATAATATTATATAAATAATATATAAATATATATGTTTTTTAAATAATTTTATATTTAAAATTTTCCTCAACATTTCTAACCTTATGTCACTCCTTTGAAGAAGGGTTTACATATATTAACTATAATGTAAAAATTTGGAGCTGAACTAATACCTTATTGGATTCAAATATCAAATTCTTGAATTCTCTTCATTATCCAATTGAATATCTAAGTAAGTATGTCAATTATAACTACCACCGTTGAGGAAGAAAACCCATTAGACATGTCAGATTTTCTATCATCATTCATCACTTATAGATAAACAACATTTTCCATCTCTATACCAATAAAGTTTAGATTATGATTTTTATTATCTTTTAAATAAGGTTTTTCTCTTTTTTGTCATATTTTAGATGTGAGTTTTTGTCATTTATTCCATTTTTAATAAGAATGTGAATGGAGAAAAAAATAAAAATTGTAGGTGTGATTGTTGTTAGAATAGTTTAATAATGTTATGATAATCCAAAATTTGAACCCATTTAAAATTACCTCATTATATAGAATATGTGAAATAACCTAGTTGTTTGGATGCAATTTCCAAAAGTATTGGAAATATATTTATGAACTAATAAATTTCAAAATTGAAGGAATAAATTTAAAAGTCTAACTTAAAATAGCACATTTTTTTGAAACATATTGAAAAGATTGAAATTAGGAAACCATGAAGTCTACTTCAAAACTAGGAACCCTCTTCTAAAACTCTTTGATAATCAATTGTACTTTCAATATTAGCAATAAAGAAATCTTTAGAGAAAATATAAACCTCATAATGCTTTGTCTTTTGGAGAGTGTATGTAATTTTGAGTTACAAATTATAAAAGATAAAGTATCTCCACCAATTCACTCGAATGACCTTTAATAGTACATTGTGGTAAGAGGAATAATAACTCTTAATTCAAATGCTAATTATTATTATGACAAAACTTATAGATTATCTATTATATACATACCAGTATCATTATATATATAATTTATATTAAGAAAAAAAAATCAGATTTAATGATTTATATGATTGAGAAGTTAAAATATCATTATATAAAAAAACAACTTATCAAAAATATGATATAAATCTGATTCATATTAAAAAATAAAATAAAATTTAATAATTTATATGAGAAAAAAGTTAACATATCATTATATAAACACAACTTACCAAAAATATGATATAAATCAAAATAGCACTAAAGAATCCATTGTATTATTACAAATTCCTTACAATAATTACAATATATTGTTATTACTACAGTCAACGAACCATATCAATATTAGTGGACACTATCATATCCTTTGTCTTCCATGATAGTTATTTTGTCAAATACACTCAACAAACCATATCAATATTAGTGCACACTATCATATCCTTTGTCTTCAATGATAGTTATTTTGTGAAATACCCAAAATCTTAACCTGAAACTAAAATAATTCATGTCCCCAATGCCCAACGATGGCCAACATAACTAAAACTATACTATCAACTCATTCTTGGACTTATCGATCCCAAATCTGCAATTTGCTTTCTTGAGTATTGATCCCAAATCTACAATTTGCTTTCTTGAGTTGCCGATGCTCCCATGCTTGAAAACGTATTACTCATAATTGAACATGTTAGTTGGTTTGACCTCTTCATTCCTAATGATTTTCAATTTTTTTCCATGCGTGGACTACTTATTAGAATTGGTTTGACCTTAAATTTCATTACTCATCCAAAGTTTTACATTATTTAACTGTTTTTTTCATAGTAATTTTTTCCATAGTTTTACTTTTGTGAATTTCTTTTATGTAACATCCCACTCTGGCGTACTGAGCGAATTTATTCTTTGAGGACACTTGCTCGCAAGTGATCTGTATTATTATAATATTAAAACTTTTTTATTTTGATTATGAGGCGTTATGGGTTGATGACATGTTGTTTTACTGCATCGACATAGACATGTGCTATTGACTCGATTTTATTGAGTGTGCAGGATTATGGACCTAGAGGATGCTGAGGCATCGATGGAACCCTTGGACTCCAGATCGAGTCGGGGAGTGTACCATTGGGGTTTTGATTGTTTTACTGTGATATTAGTGCATCTGATTAGATGATATGATATGGATATGTTCTGACATGATTTGTTGTTGATGCAGGCTGATGATAGCTTGCCGATCAGACTCACATATGGAGTAAAGGGGTCACGCATGACTACCAGAGATGTTGAGGGAGAGGTGTGGACAGCAGCCCTGCCACAACCTACTAGCACTCTCGCCGTGGCTCGAACTGTAGGTTAACGATTACCTAGTTCGAGAGGACCCACGATGTTGTGAGGGAAGACTGCGATAGTCACTCACGATGATTCTAAGGGGCGCACAATAAGGCAAGGGCCTTATTCCTTAGAGACCCTTAGTCTCCCACAAGTTCACCTGGCAGAGTGTTGACTCCAGGGGTTATTGATGTGTACCAAGTCAATCAAGAGGCGAGTGGCACCCTTGGAGCACGTAGTGTGTCCTGAAGGACACATCACGCAAAGGAAACATATTGAGGTGAGTGTCACCATTGGAGCACGCGGTGCGTCCTGAATGACACATCGCGCAAGGGAACAGATGAGGCGAGTGGCACCCTTGGAGCACCTAGTGCGTCCTGAAGGGTATGTCGCGTTGTTGATGATAGAGGAATAAACATAGATGGCCTTAGTATGAATAACGTGTTAAGTATTTTTAAAACAATTTCCCTAATTAAATGTTGCCCAATACAAAATTTAAGGTTTATTCTAAACTATGCTAGTGGTCAAATTTAATCTCTCTGTAAATAATAATAATAAAAATAAAAATAAAAATAAAAACCACATGAATAACAAATATGACCTTCGTAAAATCTTGTAACATGAAGGGAGTAAGAAATTAATTGTTTCAAAAAAATCTGTTGAATTAAAATTTTAAAAAGGGGAATTAATTGTTTTATTACTTTGATAATTTAAAATATACTAATTAAATAAGAAAAGGGAAAAAGGGGTTAATTTCCACACCTGCCTTTTTGAGTTCTAAGTAAAAAGGGGAAAGAGGGGAAAATCTAAAAGATTGGGAAACTAGGAAAAGAGGTAAACATAAAAAGGAAAAGACGGGAACTTAAGGGAAAAAATGGAAAGTCAACTTAGTGAAGAATCTACCATTTAAGAGCTTTTTAATTTAAACTGAATTAGCAATTTAATAATAGAGAAAGCTTTTAAAACCTGTAAGGGAATTTGAGGACACCTAGGAATGATTCTAGGAGTAACTCTAGGTGGGTGAGGGAAATAAGATAATTAATTAATTAAATAAATAAATTAATGGAGGAATGTAGGGGATGGGTGACACTTGTATGGAGAAGAATTTTTAGGAATTTATTTTTAAAAATTTAATTAAATGAGATTTTAGGAAAGAAAGGAAGTTTGAAACTCTATATAATGAAGGAATGAGAAGGATGAAGGACAATCTTTTGTCTTCATAACGTTATGCTGCAGAAATATCTACTTGACTAATTTACTTGTGGGAGTTGGGGATACCCAGCTCAGAGAGGAGTGGTAGCTCAGCCTTGCAAGGCGAACTGGGAGCTAGTTGAAATCTTTGGATTGGTGTGTGGCCCCTTTGCGGCTCGGGGGGCTAAGGGGGAAGAAGAGTACCCCTAGCGCTGGGTGGGAGGTATCAGTGAAGTCTTGATGGTTGGCGAGTGGGAGTTGCATGGAGCGCGCGGATGTCATTTCGAGCGGACGATAAGGCAACGATACTCTCTTTTCATTTTGTATAATAGATGTTGTAGGTTTTATGCTTGGATCTGCATGTTGATAGGTAAGTAGATTGAATGTTAGATTGATGACTGAACTTATCTTAGCCTAGATTGACGATTTTTGACTCCCATGGCCTTCGTTTTCCCGCATGCCTTGACCACCTAGGTGTGATTGATTGTGTCCTTCGTGGTTGCATAGCTTTCGTCCCTAGCTCACCAGTCTTCGCTTGAGCAGTCAGCCAGGAGCCTGATCTACAGTCGACGCCTTAGCATTAAAAGTCCTATGGATCTGAATGCCCTGCTTTTCTGTGCGAGGATGATGAAGCAAAGGATGAACCTATCAGTCGTCTACCTCTGTTGTTGTCCTTGCCTGATTGTTTGAACTGCGCCTTCCAGTGCAACCTCTGCATATGGATCATCTTGCTGCCCTGTTGTTTATTTTTTGGTGCCTTGACTGATAGAATCCCTACAATCCTATTGATGAGTTATCCTTATGACCCTGGCATTCTCTTACTATTGTCAACATCTTTATATTTGGATCCCGAGATGTAAAAATAATTAACTTCAATCTGTGTTTTGTTTCTTGTTGGATTTACTTGTTTTGTTTACTTATGTGATGCTCATTATGTAATGGATGTAAAGTCTTACCCCTGCGATTGTAATTATGTAACATATGTGTAAATATTACCTCTGCTGTTGTAATTAGGTAATGGATGTAAAATTATTACTTAGCGATTTTACTTCTCACATAGAATTCTCTCTTGGCGTTGCATTCGTTTTTGCATATGGTTGTATTCATTTTTTTTTACCCAGTTTTACCCTCCAATGTTGATTGTTTTATTGCTTAATATTTTAGACTAAGATGATTACCAGTCTTGACTACAAATTTACCCATCTCTTGGCAACATTTTTTTTATCCTTTTAATTCCCGTGAGTTTTAACTTTTATTACAAAAATGTTATCATGGCGGTTGTTATGACAGTGAAATGTATTGCGACGATATCATTATGGTTGTGATCCACTATCCTTATTTGCATTTAATTTCTTTTAATGAACAATAATCACATTCTAATCTCACTATAACTCTATGTACAAGTCCAGTATATAAGGTCTGGATATCACCTTTAAATCTGTAAAATGAATATTGATATCCTCATACCAAGTTTATGAGGATACCCAAGGTCATTATTTTCCTGAGCATTGAGATGAAAGGTTTAGATTATGAGTTCTATAACGAAATCGATTTGGTTGTTTTTTTTTTCCATGTCAATTTTCCTGTATGCATCATATCAATTCAGGATGGATGCTTATGTTTTCAGAAATTGAAATTTGATAAATGCTAAGAGATTTTATGGGTGGGATGTGCGTGGGAATCTGGCTAAAGGCTAATCACTTTTAGATTTGAGACTTGGTAATGCCCATTGAATTCACTTGGCTGCTGACCACAGACCGTTTAGCTTTAAGGACTGCATTTTTAAGTTGTAATGACAGTCTATGTTTTCATTTCTTGATGTAATAACTCTACCTATGAATGACAACGTTTTAAATGATGGGTCAATGATTGATTTATACGTTGACTATGTGCCCGACTATGTATGATCGGACTGTGTTTCAGAATGAAAGGACAAGGCTGCGCTTCTTGTTCCTTCTATATCTGCCCTTTTTCTTCATTGTTTTCCAGCCGTCATTTGGCTTTCTCAGTGAGTGTTTGTGATGACAATGAGTCATTTGGATGCCGTAGAGATACCCTCCTCTCTATTTGTAACCCAACAATTTACTAGTTTTGTTTTGTGGTTTCATCCATTGCATGACGGCTTGATCCCCTACATCTTTACCTGCATCTTTCCTCTGCAAAAATGCTCACTAATGGCGGAGATATTTTGCGAAATTACCTATACCTTTCCTCTGCAAAAATTCTCACTGATGGCGAAGATACTCTGCAAAATTCCCTGCGTCTTTCCTAATCTTTTGATTGCGACCTTACTTTATTCTACCTTGTGTTGAGTGAAATTTCAGTTATTATGTATATTGGGTTGCATTATGACCTATCACTTGAATGCATAGCCACCGGATGTTCACACTGCCACTTACACGTTTTTTGATTAATTGTTTTTCACGCTTGAAACATTTGAAGTTCTCCTTTAGGGATTCAGGAATGAACTTGAACTATCGATCGCTAGTATGCCTTCATTTTTGGGCATTAAATGTTAAAACACTACCACATTGTTTTCCTAATTGGGGATATTTTTGTTGTTAATATTTCAATATCAATATATAGCACTCTTTTGGTATATAGAAGTAGTTGTTCTTATGAAATTGTTATATTTGGTTCCTTAAAACGTCTATTATGAATTTGTCATAATTGGTTCCTTATGTCTTTTAGTTGTCTGTGATTATAATAAGGTTGCAGTTTAATTCTCTACATTTGATTCAATCAATTAATCTATCCTTAAACAAAATGTTTAACTTGAGTGATTTGATATTAAAAAGAATATCTTGACTAGTGAGGGACACCCACTCTAGATGTCAGAATCCTTCATGTTAGCCTAAAGCTAGGAGGCTATCAAACATCCAATGGATTCCTTACATAAGTTCCTTCTATAGGAACACCTCGAGGAATAATAGGAGTATTGACAAAGAGTTTATTTAAATCCGTTAGAAGGATTATGAACTTTAGCTCAATCAATCTCTGAATAAAAGTGTTCCTTTAGATGACCCCCTTTAGAGAATTCATTATTGTTTTGAGCCATTGGTTGTGCTTGTGGTTTTTTTGAAAAAAAAAGGGGTGCAAAAAAAGAATTTTGCACTTTTCACTTCACTTGGAGTCGTACAATAGGGATCGTTACATTTTATACAGTAAAATGCATTTATTTATTCAATGATTGGTTCAGTCCTTTCACCTATTATTATAAGATTGGATCATTATTTTCGGACATACTCTAATGGGATGGTGTACATCTATAAGTGTGCAACTTCCCTTGATCAACCCACGTACATTGATATATACATACTCTGAAGTTTGGGTTTGAGAGAAAGCATCCATCATTTTTGCCCATAAATGACCAGACGGGAAAGCATTATGACCAGATGAGAAAGCATTATCACTTTCACCCATTAATTGCGATAACTAATGTTATCAAATTGGGGTTTGGTGTGGTTTCACGTGGGAGTATGGACACAGGATTGTGAAAATAAGTTGGCATTCATAACAATGAGAGGAGTATTGCAAGAAGTATTATTTTTTCCTAATTTCCGCAACCAGAAAGATATGTAGTTATATTCAAGTCATTCCTCCAGTGAAAACCACTCCCTAACTCTCCAGTCATCATTGTCCCATGTTCAATGGACAACATTCAATCGCCGACTAATCAATCTGATAATCAATGCAGGTTTGACTTGCCTTGTTGTATGACTAATTTTGAATATGAAATTTTTTTAATGTGTGCATGTGCATTATGCAGTTAATAAGTACATTATTTGATGGCATTCTAATCGATACATAAAATATACTTTAATTTTTTGTGATGCCATTTCCAAATCAAATCCAAATTCAGCTTTAAAGTTTCATAAAAAAAAAAATTTAATGCCATTTTCAAATCATATCCAAATTCAGGTTCAAAGTTTCATAATTTTTTAATGACATGTATGCCTATAGGAAAATTAGGAAAATCTTCTTAAATACTAGGAATTGTAACTAGAATTCAATAAAACATTTTCCTTTTATTAAATACTGGAATTGTAACTAGAATTCATTAAAACTCAAAAAATGAAACATAAATATTTCTAAGTGATTTGGGATGGTTCATAATGATCCAGCTTCCTACTAAGAAAATGAAAAATCTAAGCTTCATACTATTAAAAAAATTGTAAGTATCATGTTTACATAGTGGTTGAGAAACTAATCTAAATTCATATTCAATTCGTATTTATTAAGCATTAAATAGATTCATGAGGTGTAATTATTACTTTTTATTTTCATTTAAAAGGAATATAAATTTGTTGTAGTTTTACTCAACTAAATAGGTTCTCAAATCAAATGTAAATATAGTTACTTAAAAAAAATATTGATTATTGTCAAGATATTGATATTTGCATTGTAACAATGTTTTTATATAAATATTGTATCTATAAGATTTACATACTCTTGGTGATTATCCCTTAATCATCTAAAGATTCAAGATTAGCCTTTACGTCCTTACAATAAACCTCTTTATAGGATTTATAATAGGAAAAACCCTATATAAATGGAACCAAAAAATGGTTACAGATCCATGCAGATCATTGGCTACAAATCCTGCAAATATCGGGATCTGTTATAGTCGAATCCAATTTGGATTACCAGTCGGCCTTCATTTGGTCCTCATTTGGTTACCTAATTCCCTCCTCTCAACTTATTGTTGGTTTACCTCTTTGACTTATTGTCGATGTATTTACCACATCGAACTTCCTCAACCTTCGACTTCTACTTGATATCGATCTACCTCGACTTCAACCGTCAATCGGTCCACCTCGACTTTGACTGTCAGTCGATCCACCTCAACTAGAATTTCACTACAAAGAATATAACAACCCAATATCCATGAATGTTTAAATTCAAGGAGAGATAAAGTGCTTGAAGGATAAATGTGTGATGTATGATTGGAGGATGGAAGAGATGGAGAACTTTTGAGACCTCGATAAGACTGCTTCCATTTCTCAAGAATCGATTTGATGAATGTCAAGAATCCCCTACCACTTTCATGGAAAATTTGGATGAGTGTAGACCATCACTTGTTCAATTGGGAGAAAAGGTCATCCAAATGGATAGATAGTGGGAGGATGGGCTCACTTAGATGATGGATTAGCTAGAACTAGATTTGGCACAGAAGGAATAAGCATTGTCAAAGCTACAAGAAGGTGTGAAGAGACCATGGAAGAAAAACCACCTTCCATTGTCACTTCCCATGATAGATTCATGACTGAGACAAGTATGTTAACCTACTTCAAACCTTTCTTAGGAGAATTTTCAGGAATTTAAAAGGCATACAAAAGGAATTGGTTTGAAATTGTTAAGGGAGATTGATTATAATGGACAAGGGCTAGGTAAAAGGAGGCAATGAATACTAAGAAAAATTGTAGTTGAATAGAGGATCAAGCACGACGACCTAAATTTCGATGGAAGAAAAGAAAATTCCAGGAACACCAAGATCACATTTGTGAAGGATAAATATGTTGCAGAATTGGCTTACTTAGCAAAATAAAAAGAAACATTGAATGAAGTTGGAATCACATTACCACTTCATCCTTCTTGTGGATAATTGTAGAATGATAGCAATGCAAAATGATAAATATCCGTATTGCATTAACACTTAGATGAAGCGACAAGAATATCATCTAAAATAACAAGAAGAATCCAAGAGGTATGCATCAGGTAGGACATCCCTCATTTATCACTGATAGAAGAGGAAAGGAAATAGCATTGCCAAATGTTGGTACTCAGTGACATGTTCCTTTTGTTGGAAGAAGGGCCATTGTGAGACATCCTTCTAGGAGAAACAAGCCACATGCCATAACCCAAATTTTTTAAAATATTGACTGGAAATAAGACTTCCCCAAACCCACAACGAATTCAAAGGAACAAGGTGAAAAGAAGTATTCCAAATAGTCCATATAGTAGTGCCAAGATAAATATTCACCACTGCAAGTTGAGTGGAAATTGAAAATAAATGTGTTCACGACTTCATCTAAAGCTTTAGGTAGGAACCACATATCCAAGAGAAGGGTATGGAAAGTGAAGCCTAAAGGAGATAGAGAATTCATTTCATCCCCAACACAAGGAGGAAAATTTGTTCAAAGAACGATAGTAGAATAGGAGGTTTGCATCACCATTAAAGAGGACAATAGTTTGATGTCACTAACATGACATTTGAACATAGAGCCTTAGAAACTCAAAAAAGCATAAATCTTGAAGCCAAGAAGCAACTAATTATTTTGTGCTATCCTATTGATAAACAACAAAGAAACCAAATCAAAATCTTATTTATTATAAACATTGTTAACTACATATCATGTACATGCTACACAAAGGACAAATATCTTTGTACACGACTAAGAACTAAAGTTACATTTTAATTCTGCAAGGTATCCATCTTTATGGATCAAACATAAAATTTAAACGAAAACAACAAAAATCATCACTCGAATCTTTATAAAAGATTAAGACATAATTAAATTTCCTATCAAATAGTACATTTATAACAATAACATTGTGAATTGAGTTAATGAATTTTGTGAATATAGAATTAAAACGTTCTTCAAAACCAACTACACATGCAACCATAATAAGAATTATAAATAACTTGTTCATAGGCTTTACCATAATAAGAATTATAAATAACTTGTTCATAGGCTTTACTCTTTGAAGTTGTAGAATAGTATTCATTGGTAGACTTCCACATGCATCATACTAATTAAAGCTCATATAGCCTCTCAATATGGTAAAAGGTATTAGAGAATAAGAAATGTTACACTTATCTATGAAATTTCTTGTAATCAAAATAGATACATTGACCATGAGAAGCATATTACTAAATGTAGTACATACTATCTCTCAAGATGGCACGGCCCCACGTGACTATGTTTCCGGGTTTAGTGATGACACAACTGGGACTTCTATATCTACCACTACAATGGATAGGGAAGGACAATTCTAATCTTTCTCTTGCCATAGTAAACGTATCATTGACGAGTCCAGAGCGCTCGAGTCGCGAGGCCAAGACTATTGCTTAAAATGCTTAAGTTAAGTTAGATAAACAATCTTAGATGGTATGAAGTCACCACGAAGGATTGAATGATGTAGCCTTTTACTCATATTTACTAACATGAAGTTTGTCTTCATATTTACTAACATGAAGTTGAGACATGTTATGTTTTCATATTTACTAACATGAAGTTGAATATATATATATATGTGTGTATGTATGTATGTATGGGGTAAAAAAATGTGCAGTTTGAATTTTAGATTTTTTTAGAGTTTTTTAATGTATATTTTCTGATTAATTTTTATTGAGAGTGTATAATTCTAGTTTTTTAAGGGTTTTTGAAAATGTTGAATCCATTTTTACATTCAAAAATACAATTTAAACAACATAAAATATAGATTTCACCAATATATGTTTCACCTGATTCATGTGAAAAAAATTAAAAAAATTAAATGTAGACAACCCCAAAATAAATGATAATCAACATGTAACACAAATTTCATGTTAGTAAATATGAGTAAGACAAACTTTATATATATATATATATATATATATATTCCACTTTCAACTACTTTATTTTGAAGATTAGATCATTCAAATATTTTAAGCATAAGAATTTTTTTATTTTAAATTGCTTTATATATACAAAGTTGATATTGAAATATTTTAATTAAGGGGAGATTTAAATATTTTATTTATCATAGAAATTCAAACATTTTTTTATTATTAATGTTTTTCTTAATGCTATATGTCAACACCATGTTAAGCATTGTAGTCTTTACACATATCTTTTATTGTAGATGTAGATAGCACTTAACAATGCAATACATTATTTTTTAACTTTAGTTTATTTATATAGAGAGAGTTGATATAAAAATATTTTACTTAAGGTGGACATTTAAATATTTTATTTATGCTAGAAATCTAAATATTTTTTTATTATTAATGTTCTTTAAAATGCCATATATCAACACCATGTTAAGCATTGAATTGTTTATCTATCTCCTTTATATCAGATGTACAAAGTACTTTTCAATGGAAACATAATTTTTTTACTTTAATTACTTTATAAAGAGAGGGTGTTGATATAAAAATAGTTTATTTAAGGTGGATAATGAAATATTTTGTTTAAGGTTGACATTGAAATTTTTTATCTTTGTTATTAATATTTTTTTAAATGTAACATGTCAACTCCATGTTGAACATGGAAGGAATTACACATCT
>SNQJ01S0008260.1:386475-398446 GCA_010110895.2 Picea sitchensis
TCTAGATAATGATGCATATTTGAATTTTTTAGTTCAATAACCTATTTCCTTCATATCATATGCCATGAAACTACTCACCACTTCTATTATGTGAAACATGTCTGGTGTAGTACAAATGATATCATACCAA
This sequence comes from Picea sitchensis, assembly GCA_010110895.2. NCBI lineage: Eukaryota > Viridiplantae > Streptophyta > Pinopsida > Pinales > Pinaceae > Picea > Picea sitchensis. The sequence goes on from SNQJ01S0008260.1 coordinate 386,606, forward strand.
ATTTTCCTTGCCACCTCTTCTGCATTTTTTTTTTTTTGTTTGTTTTTGTTGTTATCTTGGGACACATCTTTTACAGGTTGACTCCCAATAAATAAGGAATTATGACACATTTACATTCAATCATCCCAAACTATTGAAGTGTCCCATAAATGTACATATTTTTCCTCAAACAAAGTAATTTATTGATATTGTCCCTTTTAAACTCAATGGAAAGTATATAATAAACGTGTATTAAGTATTATGTATCAACTTGCATATTCAATTAACCCTTATTTACCTTAAAAAGCCTTTTATGTCACCAAATGAAGAATGCGATCTACATATAGTACTCAAATAATAAAATTGTTACCTTCGTTCTTGAAGTAGATAGATTGGTTAGCACCACTCCCTCTCAATTCTTAGTCAAACACTTATTTGTAAATTTTTCCCAACCTTTTCCTTCGAGACAAAATAGTCAATAGAAAGATTTCATTAGCTTCCACACCATGTTTTATTTTCCTTCCATTCAAAAAAATCATTGGTTTCTCCATATACATGTTTTATTTAATATTTCTATGCAAGAATGCTTGTTTTAGATCCAATTTTTCTACCTCCAAATCCTATCCCACTATCCCACTTCTATTATTAGTAGTGTCCTCATAAAGATGATCTTCATTGAGATAAAATATCTTGATAATCGTGGTAATCCACCCCATCCAGTTTGGAATATCCTTTATCTACCAATCATGCCTTGTATATTTTAACACTCGTGTTAGACCCACATTTATTTTTAAACATCCATTTACAAGCTACTTCCTTTATTCCAACAAAGAGATCCTATAAAACCCAAGTAGTATTGTTCTTCTTGAGAACCTTATTCTCCGTGTAATTCATTTTCATTCTAAAATTATGGATTTCATTAAAAGTGCCATTAACATTAATAAAAGTGATCAAATATTTGTTTTGTCCATCAATGCAACCTCTAATGACCTACACATTTGAGAATGGTTGAAATCATGAGTCACTTCTGCCCTATATTTACTTAAAACAATTTTTTTCTGTATTATGCTTTCGAAAAACATAATTCTCTCATATATGTGGGCGACCACTCACCAATATTTTGCATCTCTTTACCACTCCCTTTGCTTCTAATGGATTCAAGTTGATTTACAAATGACTAACTGATGTTATAAGATATTGAACCATCTTATATTCGTCCTTCATTCTTGCTTCTAATGAATTCAAGTTGATTTACAAATGACTAATTGAAGTTATAAGATATTGGTGATCACTTATCAATATTTTGCATCTCTTTCCCATTCCCTTTGCTTCTAATGGATTYAAGTTGATTTACAAATGACTAATTGAAATTATAAGATATTGAACCATTTTACATTCTTYCTTCATTCTTGCTTCTAATGAATTCAAGTTGATTTACAAATGACTAATTGAAATTACAAGATATTGGTGACCACTCACAAATATTTGGCATCTCTTTCCCACTTTCTTTGCTTTTAATGGATTCAAGTTGTTTTACAAATGATTAATTGAAGTTATAAGATATTGAGCCATCTTACATTCTTCCTTCATCTTGAGATTATAAAGCTCCCTTCTCAAAATTATCTTATAAACTATGAACTTTTCTTCGTATAAAGAATTTGAGTTGTTACATTTATATTTTCTTCAATATGCATCATAAACATTAATGAGAAAGACAACATTTTATAACAACCTTATCTTCCTTAATTTTATTCTCATGTATGTTGCATAATAGTTTTCACTTTAATACATTATCTTGAAGAGATGTAACAAAATAATCTTTTTCCTCGAGAACTAACAATAAGAAAAATGGAGTGCATTCAATGCACAGGATTCACACACAAAAAATAGTTTGTATTACACACCTACACAGATACATTACATGTATATATAGTTGGAGTGAGATTCAACTAATTCTAATCTTGGAGATTTAGGTTGAGAGAATATTTCAACAGTCTCCTGCAAAACCTCAAGCCAATCCCCAAACACAACATTAATGTGAGCATTATCTCTAACACCCCCCTTTAATGCTTACATTTAAAAACTTACAATATTGAAAACACAAAATTTGTCATTGTGTGTCTGACTGGTCCTCATACGCACTTACACCCATCTCTGAACTTCATAGACATGCTCTTTCTCTCCCATGATCTTCGAGCTACCACTTCATACAACATGGATAAAACTACTTCCGACCATCTTTGACGTTCTTTGTACAACCAACGCTTCTCAAATTCTCGAAGGAGAATATTGATACTGAACCATCCTATGGATACACTTCCATCTGCAAATATTTCTCTTTCATCTATTCGCAGTATCTAGGAGAGTGATCTATATACCGAATGTCTTCAGTAGTCTGTTTCACAACTTGACCTCATAAAAATAACCTGTAACTAATGTTCCTGGAGCATGAAGGGTCACATCAGTATAGAAAAAACTTAGACATAATGTTCTCGGAGCATGAAGGGTCACATCAGTATAGAACAAACTTAGACATAATTAAATTAGCAATTCGTTCTCATGCCATCAAGAACCACCAATTTGAATTATGTTAGTCTACTCAATAATTGGCCTTATTCATAATCATATACTGGTATACACAAGTAATACACACTACAATATGAAATAGCAAACCCACATACACAAAGAAAGAAAACTTCAAAACAAATTCCACACCAATCTGAAAAATATATGTTGCAACTCTACTCAATGCACCAACGATTACTCCTTGAGTTGAGTCTCTTCTGTCGGTCAGAACTTTCCTATGGCGCCTACTCTTCGACAATCTTCGCTTTTGGACACACACACGTAGTAATTTAGGGAAATGCCCAACAAATTAGAATTGTACGCAATTTCTTTCTTGCCTCTCAAGTGTCAACCTCATCACACATCAAACCAGCTGCACTCCTTGAATTTACGACACATCTTCAATGCAACTCAGTCGATGCAGATCTCTTTAAGAATTGGGTTGTCCGTGTCCAAGCTGTGAGAAATTGCCGAGAATGGTGATCATCGCTAACATATGATGTTGCGATCATTCTACACATGTGGAATTTGGATGGAGAATTATGCAGCAACAACAGATTCGTAGCTCCATAGCTTCCTTTACCAATCAACTCATGTATCACACCTTTGTTCCCTCAACACGAGCGATGGCTCTACGGCTTCAACGCAATCTGTGAGAAATGGATCCAAGACATCAAGATCAATTGTGAATAGTTCAAGGCATCCACAATAGTTTGCACAACTCCAATGACTCGAGCAACAAATCTCTCTAACACATAGTGGAATTAACACTCAAACATACACAAATAAAAAATTTCAACACTTTCTTACCTACCTATTATCTCAATTTATCTCATATTCCAAGAGTTAGGGTTGTCCATAAACTAGTTTGTATTGCACACTCACACATATACATTACATGTATATATAGTTGAAGTGAGATTTAACTAATTCTAATATTGAAGATTTAGGTCTCAACAGTCTCCTACAAAACCTCAAGCCAATCCCCAAACTTAGCACACAACATTAATGTGAGCATTATCTCTAACACTAACTCAATCCTTAACTTTGTTTTGTAGTCTGAAAGCGTTTTTGTGGTATGAAACCGTATATATATATTTGTTTTATAATTAGAAAACGTTTATATATTATATTATGAAATAAGTTTGTAGAATATATTTATATTTTTTTAATTATAATTTATTAATATAATTTTAAAATTTATTAAATATTAAAAAAATTAAATTAAAAAAACTAGATGAAAGCATTTTTATTATTTAAAAAAATACCATTAAAAATAAGTTTTTATTATTTAGAAAATAGCAAAGAATAAACTTTCATTTTTACAATATCGAATTACTAATTTGTTTCTTGACGTTCAAGTTTTTAACCCATCCAAAATAATTTTGAATTTTATTGTAAACCTGGTAAATATTTCTTTTTAAAGATACCTCTTTTTATTTATTAAGAACTTATGTTGCTTCATTTGATTTCAATAATATTTTGTGTCACGGCAACAAGGCGGCCCCCATACCTCTGGGTTACAGATTGCTCCGATATTTTGTCACGGCAACAATGCGGCCCCCATATGATTAAGAATGGCTGTTGGTTGCAGATTTGATCTATCTCGTGTCACGGCAACGCGGCCCCCATATGATTTTTCATACGAAGAATTGCTGTGTGTTGCAGGTTGCACCTACCCGTGTTACGGCAATCAGGCGGCCCCCATATGAATTTTTTTTCCATATTAAGAGTTGGACGTCCGAATGGTATAGGTTTTCCTAGGTTAGCGTAGTCTGCGGTGCAGTATCCAGCGGTATGAGACGTTTATGCGTAGCATGCAATGAACTTAATGCTGGTAGTCGAGTTCACACAAGGTGGAAATGCATTTGAGAGTGCAAAGGGCCAAACGGCCGTGAAGCTGGCTGGCCCTAGCAGTCTGATTTCACGGCGGCTAAGGGGAGGGAGCAGGTGGGTTCAGGATTCGAGATACCCTGCCCGCCTTCGGCTGCCGCCCCTGTGCTACTCAGATAGTCACCGAATAAAATATTTGTAAGGCGTTCCGTACTGCCTACGATGATTTTCCACATGATTCTGGTATTTCACAATTAGTGGGACCTCTTGTTGATCAGATTAGGGCAGAGTGCAAGGTACCTCCCTCTGTCCCGGCACCCTGAGATCCCGAAGTCCCTGCCCTTCTGTAGTGTTCAGTCCATTGAATACCGAGGCCTTCTAGTTGGGTTTTCATAAAGGACGGAGGTCGGTGGAATTTTAGATATAGAGGTCCACGAAAAGCATATGAAAGCAACCGCCTTATGGTAGCCTGTCTCCTTGCCGTATTAGACGATCATCCCATTATGTCTACGATGACTATAAGGTATCAGTAAGTGAATTTTAATTTGGCAGGAATCAGCCCTTCGATTGCTGTCATTTTGTTCGTTGGTTGAAGTCCCTGAGAGGAGCTCCAATGGATACTAGCATTTATGATCAAATCTTCATGAGTCGAACCATGGCAGAATGCACATGGGGTAATAGTAATTATGGTCATTTTGATATTTCCGAATATAGGGTTTTGGAGGAAGGAAATGGGCTGTTAGCATTAATGGATTCGAACTTCTTGGCGGCTAATTCTCTCTTCAATGTCACAGAGGGTACCAGAAGTCCGAATACAGAGCTTGCAAGGTCACAATATGGTAACGATATTTTTGGAGGATGCACTCACAACTTAAGTGATCAGGCAGATTCGTGTGCCTGGAATGCTGCCTATCCTCGGGATCTCGATGAGAATTCTTTTCGGTTCGGGCATTACACCTCCTCGAAATGTTTTCAGACCCTAAACTGGGAGGACAGAGGCGATGGTAGTCTTAGCTATGGAGCTGAGTTCCAACAAAATACGTTCGGCGGTGCTACAGCTTTTAACAGTGAGAACAGTAATGACTTGAACAAAGATCAACCAGTTGATCAGGGCAACAATATATGTGAAATCTTAAGAGAACAGGCGTCGCAGAACGAGCTTGGGTTTATTTGCAGTAACGTCAATGACATCCGGCATGTTGGATCTGATTCCAGCAAATTTTCAGTGGGATATTTCCATGAGAATTCCATGAAAAGCACAATCGGACAACCCTATAATGGGATAAGCTTCAATCAGTATGACGAAATGGAAATGAACGGGGTCTTGTTAGGTTACAATACCGAGAGTGCAATTTCAACGTTACTGAATGAAGACAAGACGTCGATTGAACCCTTGGAATTCGACGGGACGAAGGGTATTGTAACCGTTTCTGTCAGTGAGCTGGATGGTTTTGACGATAAGACGCCGCTCAGTACATCATATGAAACAGAGATTTACAGTGATCAACAGTCCCCACAGACAGTCGGTTTGCCTCTAAAGTTTTCTGAGAACAGGGTGCCCATCAATACTGCTGCGAGCCAATTAGTAAAAAGCGATGGGAATCGTGAGGAGAATGGCGGCAGAATGGATGGGCTTTTCGTTATGAATGATGCTAATGGAACAAAGGTGACCTACACAACCGGCGAAGGAGAGTCCAGTAATGCAAAAGTCGTACGAGGTGGTGTGAGCAAAAGCAAAGGACATCCAGCCAAGAATCTCTTGGCTGAGAGAAGGCGAAGGAAGAGGCTAAACGAGCGACTTTGTATGCTGCGCTCTGTTGTCCCAACCATAACCAAGGTAATTATACATCAAGATTTCTGATCCAAATGTACATTATTTATAGAAGGCCTGTAAAATCATTCATAACGGTTGGCTTCCATTACTTTTGGTTATTTCTTTTCCCCAGATGGACAGGACTTCAATACTGAGTGACACAATCGAACATACGAAACAGCTTCTGCAACAAATTCAATTTTTGCATGGCGAGCTTCAACCCCAAGCTAACTGGCCGGAACATCTTAGAGCTTATGAAGGATACTTTCGCTCAGCGGGCATGGATTGTGACCAAAAATTTGCAGACAAACACATTTCCAAGGTAATTTTTTCATGGTTTAAATGTCACACTTTAACCACATACAGGTGCATGATGTTAAAGTTTTGCCAGTGAAATTGTACAGCACTTTGCTTGTATGAGCATGCCATAATTAAATTCTTTACTGCAACCATAGCAACTAGTTGTGATTGAGATTTCTCACATTCAAAGGTTATTGGAGTTACATATACTTTATTTCTAACATTTCTTAGATTTCTCACAGTCAAAGGTTATTGGAGTTACATATACTTTATTTCTAACATTACTTATACTAAAGTTCATGGCAAATTTTGGTATTAAATTTCTGTTTTTATTTTAACTAGTTTCTTTGGAAGCAGCTAAATTGGTTATGAGTTAGAATGTACGGGATTTTGTAGCTAGAATAAGAGGAAAAAAAATTACACAAGTAAATTTTAAATTTAATTTTAAATTTGGCAGTGCAATTAAATATCATTATATCACTATATTTTCAATAATTATTTATAAGTATAAAAAAAAATGCAATCAAGTTGAATTTTGGATATTTATAAAATTTAAAAATATATTTATATAGTTATTAAATTTATGTTTTAGTAAGGCTTATCAACAATATAATAAAGTGTCAGTAAATCTAAATCTGGGAATATCAATCCAAGTTTGCACATCCTCTCTTGCTATAATAAGAACCTATTAATTCCAGTAATTTTTTTAATAAATTCTTTCTAATGAGATTAGTGTAATTAGGTAATGTTTTGAATGTCAAACATGACCACATTCTGTCAATTTTGTATACAAAATTGATACCCTATAGCAGTGAATAAAATTTGCACCTCTAAATCTGATATTGTTTATCTGCCTGTTTTCTGTGAAATCTAAATCTGATATTGTTTATCTCCCTGTTTTCTGTGAAATCTAATGTGTACCTGATAATTTTGACAGTCTATTTGTTTGTTTCCTATAAAATAAAATTAAATGAACATAATAGTAGAGAGCAGGTTGATCTAGGCTGATCTAGCTCTTTCATGAGAGATGCAAATTTATGGAAATCATAAATGGAAATGTATATTATCGCGGATTTGGATGTTTATTTTGCAGCCGTGAAACTTTTAGATTATGCGACTTATGAACAGGATAAAAARCCAACATGCTCCTGATCGAGGGTTTCTTAGTTGAGTTTAGCTGATGAAAAAGGTATTATTAATGTCATTGATCAGAATGACATATAACATTCAACAAGCATGGGTTGATGAAGGATATAACATGACACATAAGGTGGTCTGAAGCATGTTTCTTAGGTTTTAAACTTGCTTTCTACCTGATTAMGAAATGGRGATCAATGTATTCTTCAGAAATTTGTGTGAATTCATAAGTTCTGGTCAAATTTTAAACTTGCTTTCTACACAYGAAGAGATGGGGGTTGAAGTATTCTTCAAAAATTTGTGCATATTGTAGAAACTTGCTTTCTACCTTATTACGAAATGGAGATCAATGTATTCTTCAGAAATTTGTGTGAATTCATAAGTTCTGGTCAAATTTTAAACTTGCTTTCTACACACGAAGAGATAGGGGTTGAAGTATTCTTCAAAAAATTGTGCATATTGTAGGTGGATGAATGTAGGCCCAATAAATTTAAAGGCTCTAACACAACATGGCTAGAAGTGGTAGTAAGAGAAAAGCCTCATATAGTCTAAGGTGCAAAAGGCATATCATTGCGCTTGAAAGAAGATCTATTTAAGCGAATTAATGATCGTACTGGCCAGAGTTTTGATTTTCTCTCAGTAACAAAGAGTTGGGGATGAAAACTTTGGAGAACCCTATAACGGGATTTCCATTATGCATATCATAAATTATTGATTTTGGAGGCGTTGCATTATACACATCAGAAATATTGATGGCGGTGGAGGTTGGCTGTAACGCAGACCGATCAGGTGAATGTGTCTTTAAAATAATGTTAGGGGTGGTTTTCCCTGGGGGTTCTGAGATAGATACTTGTTAGTTTAAAGTTGGTTGTACAGCTGGATATAATCCTTCCGTGTAATAAGAGCTGAAGATTGAGTTAATTCCAATCTTTTACAATTAGTAAGTTCAGCTAGTGTTTCTAAGTAAACATAACTTTAGATATTTATTTGTTAATTTGATGTTGGCCGTACAGCCGCGTATACTCTCTTCCTATACTCAAATTATGATCAATTTGAAGAATGATTTGATCAATTTCTATTCCAATTATGAACAATTTGAAGAATGATTTGATCAATTTCTATTCCAAGAATGATTGATTATTTGATCAATTACGCTTTCAAGAATGATTGATTGTGGAAATATTAGTAAATTTTAGAATGTGAAAGTGAGAAATCGAAGCCAATTTTGTATAGAGGGCTATACCCCAAATGAATTATAAAGTGTGTGATATTGTCTATTTCTGTTTGCTTGCTGTGAATTGTAAAAAAATTAAAACTGTGAAACCTGTTTGGTTGATTGATGTGCTACGTGCAGTTCGAGGTTAAGAGAACAGGCACTCGGGATCTAAACATTCATATGACCTGTCAAACAAATCCGTCAATACTGCTGTCCACAATTAGCACTTTAGAATCGTTTGGACTCGACATCCAGCAAGCCATCATTAGCTGTTTCAGCGATTTTGGAGTGCAAGCCCACTGCTCAGAGGTTTGTTATATATGTTAATATATTTCATTGGGACCTCCGTATTCCACCATTTGTTAGCTGCTCAGCCTTCAAGTTTCTGACTGTTTCGGAACTTTTTGTTGGATGTTTTTACAGATAGATAAAGCTAAAAGCAATATCAGACCTGAAGACATCAAGCTCGCTTTACTCCAGACCGCTGGTTATCTCGGCTAAAATTAGAGCTGAGCACCTTCATACTTTCGTTCCAGTTATCTAGATATTTTCAATCTGCTCAAAATTCCTTGTTTGCAGTCTAACAATGTTATTTCTGCTCTTCATTTCCTCATGTAACTCAGAGCCATGCCAGCTCTTGCAGTAAACTTATGTATTTCGAAACTTGTGGAAGCATTCCATGTACCCAGTTTTTTCTATAGCTGTTTTGTTATTTGCAACATATTCAACAAACTAATAGTAACATCAACTTTGCCATTGCAATCGAAAACCAAGAGAAACCTGATAGTACTGAATATAATTATGTTATGTATGATTGCTCGTTATGAGTTCTAGTGCTAGGTGATACCGGCTGCAACTTTATAGTTTAGGGTGTCACCGGTGCCACGTATTTGTCTGTGAGGTTAAATCCATTCCATTCAAATACAACAATACATGCACAAAATCAAAATATGTTTCCATCTATTTAGCAGACTGTGTGTTGAATTATTCGCGCTTAAGCCGATTGAAACTTTATTATATTCCATCAGGGTATACAGAATCTTCAAAAGCCTAATAATCCGGGAAACCACGTGCTTCGGGTACTATCAATTTTGTCACTTTGCTTATTTAGTTTTAGCGCTTTTGGCCCATCAGCTTTAAAGATCTTCATCCTGCTTCCAATGTCGAGAAATTCAATACGCAAGAGGGTTTATATTGCCTCGTATTTGTTTAGATGGGGTAGAGAGTACTTCTGGTAGTAGACGCAGAAACGACATGTCATTTCATTTTCAATTGCATATTGAACTATAGTAGTTGTAGACGGAGAAACGACATATTATTTCATTTTCAATTGCATATGGAACTATTTCCAGAATTCCATATTTTATCTATTTCCGGACATCTCTCTTCTGTTCTCATTATCTCTAAATCCAGTAGTCCAAAGTTTCATTCACATGTTTATTAATTTATTTTTTTAAATTTCAAACACATGTTTATTAGTTTTTTATTTTAAATTTCAATCAAAAAGTTACGACAAGTTCCATGTGTTAAGGGTATGAACATGGAGAACAACTTTAAAAGTTTCATTTCTTTAACTTTACTCGTTTAGAAGATGCATTCACTATTACATTGAAATGTACAATTTCTACATCCACTTGCTTGTACAACTTAATCGCCATTTAATATTATCATTTCAATTACTTTGTTGGCATTGTTCTGTGATAAATTTAAACACATTGCAATTAAAGTCCCCGTGATTCAATGTTCAATGTCACCAGCATTAGATGCAAAAGAAAATCATTCATAAAATTATTTAATTACCCACTCCTTATCATTATTAAATCCTCAATGTTTCTTATTGCCATACATGTATAAAAAATAATTTCACCTACTTCAAGATGTGTAATATATAATATGCAGAATTATTTTTGGTATTTTAAGTAATGGGAAATGATATCTGAGTTGTTGAATTCTGTTTGGAAAATAATTTTTTTTTAAAATTGTATTTTACAATTCTACATAGTTTTAGAGAGTCAAAATTATGGAAAAAAAAACTATTTTGTTTTGCTCTATTGTTTTTTTCAATTTTTTTTTAAAAGTGTATTTTGTAAAAAAACACTAAGTTTTTATGAGAAACTTATACTTTTTAAAATGATCATATTTTAAACAACTATAGAACTATGTGAGAGTCATAGAAGCTCTTGTTACTCGTAAAGGTGGATGTAGACATACATAGTCTTTCATGAACAATTTAGAAGATACTAAATCCTAACCTTAATTAAAAGTTAGGAAAGAAAATATTAATCCTAACTCTAATTGCATGAGGAGGTATCGAACCTTAAGGTGCACCATGACTGAAATGTGTTTCATCACTATGGTAGTGTTTTATTTTATTTTATTAACTATCAATGCAAATGAATTGGATAATGCAACGAAGTAAGGAAGAAGATGACCCTTTAGCACACTATATCATGCCATAATGTATGTTTTTTATATAGTGAATTATTATATTTCTATGTAGTTTGCATTTTAAATCTAAGAATAAAGAGAGTAATACAAAATTCTTATTTTTGACAAATATTTTACTCAAAATTTTCTATAGTGTAAACATTGTCTCCTTAACATTTTGAAATTTTCTATAGTGTAAACATTGTCTCCGTAACATTTTGTGGTCCATAAGTAACATATACACAATAGACTAAACATATATGTATAATAGACTAAAGTATTTCTATATTTGTAGTTGCATATTAAATTTCTTTAATTTTGAAAAACTATTAATTAGAATATATGTTGTAACTTAAATATCATCTTCGACATTATAAAAGTTTTCTTTAGGGTATTTTGGAATAGTTGTAATATATTCTTAGAAAAAATGGCAAGTTGAAAAGAACAAGAGAACTAAACCATATCACCCAACAATCATAATCAAAATAAGGAAGGTGATAAAACCACTATACCCTAGATAGGGTAGTTCGATATGGAAATACATTGAATTGTGTAGTGGAGGAAATATTTG
>SNQJ01S0008261.1:19840-34394 GCA_010110895.2 Picea sitchensis
TGAGGTTTTCCCTCTTTCCTCATTTATTTCAATGTATCTTTCGTATTTGGGTACTCAACATGACCTCGTAGTTGGGACCCATTCTTTATTTTCATCATAGTGATGTTTAGGGGAGGTGTTGGAGTATTCTCATTAACCATTATTACACACTCAAAGAGTGAATAATTTACAATATATATGGGATACATGAGTAACTAATGAGCCATAGTGGTGGTCTAGAGTGATCTGGACACACACCAACAGTTACAAGAGTAAAATGCCACCTAGTCTAGTCTCTCAGGCAGTTATGGGAGTGAACTACCACCTAGCTGAGTTAACTAGTCAACTAGTCTTCAGTTAACTGGCTGAATAAAGAATAGTGAGTTGGTGATGATCCCAATGTTTCATGGTGACAAAATCAATGTAGCAACTAAACTCAACTCAACTGGTCAAACTAAAGTGTCAACTGAAAGAGAATATTCTCCAAGTGGAATATTCTCCCCTAAAATATAAGAGACTAGATAATGACTAATTATGACTAATAAACAAGGAATAACCTTAGGAAAATAAATCCTAGGTGTTTGTAAAGTAACTCCAACACCCCCCTTGAACATCACTATGGTGAAAATAAAGAATGGGTCCCGGCTACGAGGCCATGTTAGGTACCCAAATACAAAAAATACACTGAACTAAATGAGGAAAGAGGGAAAACCTCATGGGAACAAACCCCCCCCTCAAATTACAATGCATAAAAAAATAAAATGAGAAGGAACAAAAAACAGTTGCTAAGAAACCTTGTCCTTCACTCCAAGAAGACCTTGCAACTGTGCAAGTTTGTGTTCGTTGAATATTTTGTTGAAGATGTAGATGTTTGCATATATCTGATGAAGTATATGCACCATTGAGATGTCCACACATATCCACTTTATCTTCTTGTAATGAAAAATATCCAAATAAATTTTGGATGAAATTTTGAAAATCGTACGATCGTTTCTGGAAAAACGCTGAAATTTTGTTGATTTTGAAACGATCATAACTTCAGTTCCTGGACTCCGTTTTGGACAATTGTTTTTTCTAAATTGGATATTTTCCCGAGAGGAATTCAAATATCCAATTTGTTTATGAAATTTTTTATCATAAAATATCAGAATGGAGTTTGATGTGCACGTCTCTCTTTTGTCTCCTGAGATGTATGCATTGTGCAGGGAAAAGTGTCTTCTTGTGACTCCTGATATGCATGCCATATATCTTCCACATGAATTTCAGAAAAAAAATCTATAATGGAGTAGACATCATGTTCAATTATTGGAATACACATTTCTGTAGATACTTGTGTAGAAGACTCTTCAAACTGAGATGATTTATCTTCCAGTGGCTTTTCTACATTCTCTATCTTGTCAACATTTTGCATGCATTCTTCCTTATTCCCGAATAAAACCTCCAATCTACTCCATAAATCATTTGGAGTGAATTCTTGTGAGTCATCATATACTTGATGGAGAATTTAGGGAGAAATAAAATAGAGGATACATCCTATGGCCATATCTTGTCTATTGAGAAAATCATTTTTCTTATCAGAGGAATCAATATCTACTTCCATTGCCATGGTTATTTGGTATAAGCCTCTACATTTGAGAAGAAAAAGAATTTTTGGCTTCCATTCCAAATATTTATGAGGCTTGAGAAGTATTTCCGGTGAGTAAAACATATATTCCATCTTTGTTGCGTTCTTCAATCTTTTGTACCTGCGAAAATTTTTGGTGTATCTTTTGCTTAGCAGTCCATCGACTTTGATACCATGTAAATGTGTTAAACCTACACATAATAGATCTATATAAAAAATAATACGCACATTTGCAGAGAGAATTGGAGAAAGAAGAAGAAGGAGAGAAAGAATAATGAAAGAATTCTCATTAACCGTTATTCCACACTCAAAGAGTGAATAATTTACAATAGATATAGGATACATGAGTCACTAATGAGCCATAGTGGTGGTCTAGAGTGATATGGACACACACCAACAATTACAAGAGTAAAATTCCACCTAGTCTAGTCTCTTAGGCAGTTACAGGAGTGAACTGCCACTTAGCTAAGTTAACTAGTCAACTAGCCTTCAGTTAACTGACTGAATAAAGAATAGTGAGTTGGTGATGATCCCAATGTTGCATGGTGACAAAACCAATGCAGTAACTAAGCTCAAATCAACTAGTCAAATTGAAAGAGAATATTCTCCAGGTGGAATATTCTCCCCTAAAATATAAGAGACTGGATAATGACTAATTATGACTAATAAACAAGGAATAACCTTAGGAAAAATAAATCCTAGGTGTGTGTAAAGTAACTCCAATAGAGATTTGTGCTAAAAAATGAAAATTAATGTTGGGTTTCCATGTCACGACATGATATCTATGATCCTTGGCCTTACATATACTGGAAACGTTTCGACTTGGCCCTTTAGTTCCACTTGAAGGCTATAAATGGGCCAATTCCGAGCTATGGAAAAGAGGAGAAAGAATTCAACTTTGAGAGAAAAGTTACTATGGAGAAATTATTTACTTCATATTGAGTCTGCATCCCTTTGTCCTATAAGTCTGAAAACAGTGTTCATCCCCCAATCTCTTCCTTTATTGATTGAGAACCTCATTGTTTCTCTTTTATGAGCTTACCTTTGGTGGAGGATTGAAGTGGTGGAGGCCCAGCTGGAAGGAAAATAGTTTCTCGGTTCCGAACCGTGCCGACACGGAAGTCTGTAACATTTTCACTTATGTTGATCATACATTAATAGAAATAATCTTTTCTCGTACAATTGATATCTTGCAAATATTTGAATTATTAGTCCATGGGATTATTTTTCATGTTTATTAATGGATTATGCTATTGAATGTGATAACATCATTTATTATCATCATATGATTTCTTTGCTTGGTTGTTGAGGACTAGTTGCAGGTATATTGCTTTGGGTCAAGTGCTCAACGGTGGACTTCATCGAACGTCTGGACAAGGTAGACCTTTTATCTTGTCTTGCTAGCATATTTTTTTACATAGCATACTTGAGAAGAGAGTTGATTTCTGTAGCCATTTTCATCTGTTGTGGTTTACCCTAGACATAGAGAGATTTTCCTCGTAAAAACATGTTTGCAGGATTTTGGCTAGTATGTATCTTTTCCTACTTCAAATGTCTATCTTCCAAGATGGATTGTATGAAATGGTACCTGATATTTATATGCTTAATATTTTAAAGGAAGGTTGACTTATTTTCAATATGAATGGCACTCTCACTATCATAGTACAACCTGCTATTCTCCTTCTTATTTCCCAATTCCTCCATAAACCTCTGTAACCAAATCATTTATTTACTAGCCTCTGTAGTAGAAACATACTCTGCTTCTATTGTTTAAAGTGAAACAACATTTTGTAGTTTTTAAATCCAACTTATTGTTGTTCCACCTACAGTAAAAACATACACAGTGGTGCTCCTCCTACTATCTTTATTACCTGCCATATCTGAATCAACATATCCATGTAGAACGGTGTATGAACCTCCAAAACATAATGCATGGGTAGAAGTACCTCTCAAATACCTGAGAATCCACTTTACTACCTCCCAATGTTCTTTACCTGGATTGTTCATATACCTGCTAAAAACTCCCACTACATGTGCAATATCTGGTCTTGTGAAAACCATCACATACATCAAGATGCTAACTGTTGATGAATAAGGGACCATGGATATGTATTATATCTCCTCCTCTATCTTGGGACACATTTCCTTAGTTAATTTGAAATGGCTAGCCAAAGGTGTACTAATGGGTTTTGCATTATGCATTCTAAACCTCTCCAACACCTTCCCTGTGTACTCACCCTGAGACAATGTCAATTTGTGATTTTTCCTGTCTCTTATTATTATCATACCAAGGATTTTATTTGCAGCACCCAAATACTTCATCGCAAATGAATTAGCTAATTTCTTCTTTATCACATTGATATCCTGCATATAAGACCCTGCAACAAGCATGCCATATACATACAATAGAAAGATAATATAACTTCCATTTTCTATCCTTTTAAAATAAACATAGTGATTATAATGGCATCTACTATAACTTTTTTTTTTCATAAACCTATCAAACTTCAAATACCACTTCCTTGGAGATTTATTTAGGCCATACAATCTCTTCTTAAACCCACATACCAAATTTTCCTTCCCTTTTACCTCATACCCTTGTGGCTGCTGCATATAAATCTCTTCCTCCAAATCCCCATGGAGAAAAATTGTTTTTACATCTAATTGTTCAAGATGAAAATATTCTACTTCCAAAAGACTTAAAATAGTCCTAATTGAAGTCATCTTAACAACATCATAACATATTTCATCAAAATCTATAACTTTCTTTTGTGCAAACCCCTTTACAACAACTCTATCCTTGTATTGCTTTTTTCCTCCATCTTATTCCTTCAACTTGTAAACCCATTTATTCTGCAATGTTGTTTTTCCTGCAGGAAACTAAACCAAGCCCCAAGTCTAGTTATTTACCAAGGAATCCATTTCCTCTTTCATGCCTTGCTCCCTCTTCTTTTTAGTGTCTACCTGCATTGCCTCTTCATAACATTCTGGTTAACCAAAATCAATCAACAATAAATAATACAATGAAGAAGAGTATCATTTAGGGGGTCTACTTAAACTGGTAGATCTTCTAGTAACACTTGCAGAAGTTTGAGGTACATGTTGCTCCTGTTAATCTACATTTTGATTTTTTGGTACCATTGGAATTTATTTTTCAGTGATCTCATCAAGCACTTTGTATTCTGGTTTTTCTTTTTCCTATTTCTTTCCCTGCAACTGATCTTTGTACACGACCTTCTCATTGAATATGAAATCTCTACTCCTAATGATTTTGTGATTTTCATAATCCCATAAGTGATAACCAAAATCATTAACACCATATCCAATAAAGGTACACTTCTTGGATTTTGCTTCAAGCTTTGTTCTATTTTCTTTATCAATATGGACACATGCTTCACATCCGAAAGTATTAAAAAATGAACAGTTTACCTTTTTACCTTTCAGTGCCTCCTATGGAATTCCACCATCCGAAGAAATTGAAGGTCCTAGATTCGTGGTCGACCTCGTAGGGAAGTGCGTAGAGGGATTACAGATGAATTGGGTGCAGTACCTTGTCAATCAACTAGAGCTTGATTGCAGAGAAACGCAAGACCAAGGGTATGAGTTCCACTTTAGTTGGCTTCTCATACTGATTGCTTTCATTGCCTAGGAGCTACCAAAAAGCACCACTTCACTGGGAGCTACCAGAAGGCACCACTGGCCACGAAGTTTTGTACGTTGTGGTATTCTAGCGACATGAACAAGCAGTGGCAGTCCGATGCCATCTTCCATGCCTATTACAACCAGTTGAAGATTGCAATCCGATCTACACCGCACATCACCCCGAACACACTTCATAGGTTTAGACCCTTAATGAAATTCTGCGTGGAAAACCACTTCACATATATTACAGTATGCGTTGATGAGCATAAACAATAGCTCCAGTCATATTACAAGTTGGCAAAAGATGACTTGGAGGAGATTACCAAGGAATGGTCGGCGGACCTCCTTGTTCTAGCGGACCCCACAGAGATGTCCGACATGGATAGTCATGAAACTATGCTGGACACACCTGGACCAAGCAAGATGAAGAAATATGATTAAGTACATGATGTCCATACAACATCGACGAAGACTAGTTCGATATCACCTGAGCAGGGAGATGATGGTGGAGAGATAGGTGGCACATAAGTCGAGCAAAACAAAGGTGAAGTTACTCCGTCTAGAGAGGAGGAGGATCCATCCAAGAAGAGAAAGGTTACCCCACCAAAGCCTTCATCCCAGAAGAAATCTAAATCCACCAGGACTATGTTTAAGACTACCCTCACCCCACACGACTTTGACTTCTTAGTCACTGTGTTGAATGACACTTCACTGGAGATCACAAAAAAGAAAGAAGCGAAGCAGGAGGAGGTATTCAGTGAATCAAGGGTGAACTTCAAGAGGTGCAGCAGGCACTACAAACCAGCCACATAGTTTTTATTGTTCCCTCGACAAGAGGAACATAAGAACCAACAGATGAGTCAGCCCAATTGCACTAGATCGCTGATAAAGTTGAAGCTCACCTTCGATGAGCTCAAGAAGACAATGCAAGACACCCAAGATTTGGCACAGGCACAGGAAGATCTGCTAGAACAACGTAGTAATGCAGAATGAGAAAAACTAGATCTTCAAGCAAAGTGGGAGGAAGAGAAAGCAACACTACAACAAGACAAGAAACAATTGCTTGTAGAACAACTCGAAGTACAGGAATGGGTTCAAAGAGAACTTCACTCTGTGACATTCATCGAAGTCCAGACATAAGAACGGGTCCCACAACAGGTGGCACAACTGGAAGGAGTGATCCAACAGCTTCAAAAGTGCATCACAGACCTGGAACTTTGCACTGTTCCTAAGACCCCTCAAGAAATAAGAGATCTAAGAGAGGCAATTGCCCGCAGCGTAGTTGACCGATTAAAATCCTTTGCTTTGGAATACAAGCAGCTGAGCTCCAGAAGTGCTCAGACATATGAAAACCTCACGGAAAATCCATAGCTACAGGCGTTAGAGTCACATCTCCAACACGCAAAGCAACATGTAAACACGTTACAAGCACATTTGAAGGCCTTGTCACCAGTCGAGAGAATGAAGAGGTTTCTAGAGCAACGCACGACCCAACAACAGGTGCACACGCTTCAGAGTAACGTAATGAAAGTCTCTCAACAACTTCAACCAATGCAAGAAAAGGCATGCCAACTATTCAACGAAGTTGAAAACCAAGGAGTAGAACTTGAACAAGTTGTGAGTACAAGAGAACAACGCGTAGAGGGACCAGTCAATGATGCATTCATCCAGGAGTTCACTGAACAAGAGGTCATTGCACTGTAGCAGGTCGAAGCAGCTCGAGCCAAGATTGAGGCATTCGAAGCAGAATTTCTCAGACCAGAGTGACTCGGGATGAGTCACAGGTGAGTGTTGGGGGCCTGTTGGCCCTTGACTAAGTTTTGAAGTTACTTGGTCATATTTGACCATTTTTGGGACTTCGACAACCTGTCGAAGGAGGCACGCAAGACAAAGCAGAGATCAAGGTATCTCGGCCCACTTTCAGGTCCCTTTTTAGGTTTTGGGACAATGTAATGGGAAAGGGATGTCGGCCCATGGATTTACCCACGTTTAGGCCCACTTTTGTAATGTATAAATAGACATCTAGGCACCTAGTAGAAGGGGGTTTTTATCTGTTTGATGTAAGCTACGTGTTAATAGTCTATTTAAGTGCTATGTGCATGACTGTAGAAGGTTTACAAAGCTAAGTGCAAGATGTTGTATAAGTTATAGAAGGATTTGTGTTATAAGTGGAAGGAAGAAGGATCTAGAGAGTTGCGTAGATCTTCTGTCCTATGCGAGGAAGGGTTTTGGTGTCTTTGTGCCTGTAATCGATTGGAGACACTAATAAAGAAGAAGAGTTGGTGGATGTAGCCCCAGGGTGGGGGTGAACCACGTAAATTTGTGTGTTATACTTTGTGATTTGACTTGATGTGTTTATCTCTTCTTTGGCTAAGTGCTTTGATATATTTAGAAAGGTCTATTTATTCTTTTTGCTTCAATAGATGTATATGAATAGTAGATCTGATATGTATGAAGATGCTTAGTGATGAACTACTATATATGACCTATTTTACTATTGCTAAGTGCTAAATTACCTTAGATCTAAGTGAATACTGCAATGCTCTGTGCTATCTTCAAAGTATAATAAGGGTTGAATATTGATGAATAATCGATGCTAAGTGTTTTGTAAGAAATATAATCACAGATCGATGTCCCAAATAAGGTTGGAGAGACCTGAGTCTTGAAACCACCCCTGCCTCTACCTCGGGTGAGACTTCATCTGCTTCACAGGTGTTGCTAAAAGGGAAGATAGTTAGGGTTTTGTTGGTGCGTTGTTGTAGCATTGAACCCTGAGTCTACCCCTATGCCAACAATAAAGCTCTTAGCTAGAAAGCCAACAAATGGAAAAAGAAAGATAGTGAAAAATGTGGTCTAATACTTTCAACTCAAAAACAAAAGGACTCCTGGAATATAGACAATGAATGTTCCAAGTACATGACTGGAGACAAGGATAAGCTTCTACCTATAAGTAAAAGAAAAACAAGAAATGTGATCTTTGAAAATGATGAACCAGGTAAAATCAAGGGTAAAGGGATGGTGAGTTTGAGTAATGGCAAAGGAGATTCTCAAGATGTTCTTATTGTAGATGGTTTGAAACATAATTTCCTCAGTACAAGTCAAATGTGTGACAAAGGTTGTGAAGAGGTGTTCACGTCCAAAGATTGTAAGGTAAAAAATGTAAACTCAGGACAAGTGGTGACTATAGGCATAAGGACAGATAATGATTTTGATATTGAACCCTCCCATGCAAGAAAAGAAGAAGTAGAAGAAGAATCATGTCATAAGCCGGAAGCATAAGTTGTCAAGGTTGAGAATTCAAACACCCAAATCAAGGTCTTGAACAAATCCATGCCCCTGGATGAGATCTTGGATAGTCAGAGATCACCAAATGAAAAATCTGGTCTTGGATACAACAAGGAAGAAATCAATACTCCTAAGAAGTCTAACACAAGTCCTTCATTTGTAAAAAGGGAAAGCAGGTATGAGAGCGTTTGTAATAGTTTTTTCTTGTGATGAATATAATCATAAAATCCTTGGATTGTAGGCATCATGGAAGGAAAATGAAGTTGATGTAATAGAATATCAGAGAAGAGTGAAAGGGGGAATCATTCAGTTATGACAAGAAAAGGTTGATGAAGGAGTCCCAGTGAGAGAGGTGAGAAATATTGAGTATACTACAGAGGACACAACTGAAGTTGAAGATGAACAGGTCCAAGAATCAGAATGAGTGGACTATGATTTAGATACAAATACTTTGCAGGACTCAAATAAGAGAGTCCATCCTGTCAGGGGGAGTATGTGTTGGTTGAATTTATAATATCTCCGCAAAGTACTGCAACAACTCAGGGGGAGCATGTTTTCTTTGACATTGATGTCAAAGGGGGAGAAAAGGAGTTGTCTGGATGCTACAGTTGGAGGTATAAGAAGAATAGTGCAGCCATTCAGGGTTGCCATCAATTCCAAAGGGGGATATTTTTGGCATGTTTACAAGAAGATTGTGCTTGTCATTGATGGAAAGAACAACAACAATGAGGAAAACAACAATGATGAAAAACAGTGAAAGCATAAGTTCAGAAAAATAAGCGAACAATATGAAAATCAAAGCTCAGGAGGAATAGCTTTAGTATGCATAGATCAAATCTCAGAAAGAAGCATAAGCTCAGGAGGAGAAGCGAACAATATGCAGAGATGATAAATCTCAAAAGTGATAGCAATTTCTAGAAGCACAGATGAGGTCCAAGTCATCAAGACTCGCAGAAGGATCAAAGGTCAAGGCTTTTGACACTTAGACATTCTTCCAATTCGGGAGGAAGTGTAAGCTCAGGAGGAGGAGCAACAGTGGTCATCAGATCAGTGTCCATATAGGAAGATCGCACAAAAATATCGAGTTGTCGATATGAGAACATGATTGACGAACAATGTTTAGTTCGGGACTAAAGATGTGAGGAGATTACACTAAGGAAAGTTTGAGATTTGAAATCCCCGGAATTTCAAGTTTTGTCAGCTTTCAGATCAATTTCGAGTGGAAGGATAGGATAAGCTAGAAAATTTGCATCACATAAAGATCGAGTTGTCGATCCAATATCTTGATCAAATGAACAACAGTCACTTCGGATATAGAGATGCGAGGAGGTTACACTCCTGAAAGTTTGAGATTTGAAATCCCCAGAATGTGAAGTTTCGTCAGCCGTCGGATCTGGAGATCAAAAAAAGACTGTTAGATCAAGGAGATCTACGTCATCAAATCTTGTCCTCAAGGACATGTGGCAGACCACGTTAGCAAGGACACATGGAAGACCACGTCACCAAGGACACGTGGTGCAATCAGATAATGACAAGTGTCAAGATGATTTGGCATTTCAGGTATGTGGAAATCACAAATCCGAGTGACACGTGGCAGCTGCTCGGCTCATGACACGTCATCGAGTGATGCAAGAGTTATGTCACTACGAGAGTTTTGCTTCGGGATTTTTACCACCAGTACTCCCCCAAATACCTGAAGTCATGAATGCTGAAGACCCGGAGTGGATATGAGTCATCTGATCTGAAGATCACTTAAGGTGTATTCTCGATCGTTGATCATGTAGCAGGATACATGTCAATGGATCATGAACTATGGGTGAAACTTCTCCAGGAAAATGTGAAGGAGAAAGGTTTGAGATTGTTGAAGGCCGATGTCCTAGAGAAGAGGATAGCCATTGGATTAAAGAGGACATGCGTCAGTATATTTTCATCTCCAGGAAAATGTGAAGGAGAAAGGTTTGGGATTTCTGAAGTGTCGAAGTCCCTAAGTGAATGAGGACCATTGATTCGAGGAGGACACATGGCAGGAATCTGTGGACTCTAGCTAAAATCATTATGAACAAGCGGAGGTTGATAATTGAAATCTACGAAGTCCGGAGACCTGAAGGAGATCTTGACCGTTGATCCGAGAGGGACACACATCGTTGGATTTTGGACTCCATGTGAAATTCTCTGGGAGCAAATGAGAACTTGAGAATTGAAACTCTCGGAGCCTGGATCGTGAAATCAATCTCGTCCATTGGTTTGGAGGGACATGTTTCATCTGATCATTGATACCAAGGATTGTGTGTGGACAAAGTAAAGAAGATAGAGCCTTTGATTGAAGAGGACAGATGTCAGTAGATCTTCCATTCCAGAAGATATCCAGTTAGTGGCAATAGGGTTTGAGAGTTGAAACTCTCGGAGCCCGGATCATGAAGGAAACCTTAGTCGTTGATGGAGGAAGGAGAGATATGGTCTGTAGACTTGAGAGGACATATATAAACCATTCGTTCAAGAGAATCGTCAAGATCAAGATATCTACGGTTGTGCCCCATTACGGGGCCAGAATATGATCGCGTCTTAACTTTTCGTGAGTGGGCCACAATTGAAACCACAATTTTAGAGAAAGGATGCGTGGAGGATCGTAGTGAATTGTAGGGTGAGAAGCGGGTTTCCCTCAAACCGCCTATGGACATGCCCAAAATCTCGTGGTCACATGAAGCTCGTAGACCAAGGTCATATCGTGAAATGGAGTCAGTTCTCACTAGACAAAAATCAGGAAGCGCCTTGTTGAATAAGCACTTGGTCACCACCGAGGATCACGCAAAGGAAGGGGATTAGCATCCTAAGAAGCCATAGTTGACTGGATGTAACTGACAGAGAGGACGAAGAGTCTCGACTTCTAGAGAAGCTAAGGAATCTCGGCATAATGACCACTGATGATGAACTCACAGGAAACAGAACCACCAAAGAAGATGAAGAGTTGCCATGATGATCAAGATATGACTCGACATGAGAAATGCATGGAGACCAGAGAAGTGAAGTGATTCTGCTATTGCTATGAAGTAGTAAGGAAGAGATGCAATGAACAAACCCATAGGGAAGAACAATGATGTTGTGAAGATCATGCAAAGGTATTGAGCATGAAGGATGCAGAAGGTGCACAGAGAATATAAAAATGTAGGACAGAGAAGAGATGGGTGATGCTGTTGAGAGTGATTCATGCGGGTAGAAGCATGCGGTGTGTAGGAGTTGAAACACAGAAGAAGAAAGGAACAAAAATTCATATCTGAGAGAGGAACAAAAAGCCCAGAAGATGTGAGGAGAGAGACATTGATGTAGGCATAGCAGAGCAGTGTAGAAGAACAGTGATGAGATTGGTAATCCATAGATACATGTTTTATCATTGTGATAAAGTTGTAGAAAGAAAATATTAATATTTCAGGGTGGTAGGGAGGATTGGTTTCCTCAGAGTTTCAAGTGGGTACTTGAACACAGGGAGTTGTAGCTTCCATTTGGTTGCAGCCAGAAAAACTAAGGTGGCAGGGTGGTGCAAGGGAGAACTATTGTTCTCTGTTATACAGGTCAGTGCCTATGTGACTAGAAATTGGTTCTTTAATCCATTTGGTGATGGAACACTTACAAAGTTTGTGCTTCCTTCTAGTGGGTGCTAGAGAAACCAAGGAGTTGGTGCTTCCTTCCAATGGGTGCTAGAGAAACTAGAGAGTTGGTGCTCTCAGCAAGTTGCAACTTGCAAAACAGAGGTGGTAGCCTCACAATGAGTTGGTGCTCATAAGAATTATAATGTACAAAAAATAAATATTAATTATCATATCAAGAAGAAGAGGTTTTTCCCTTTATGGGTTTCCTCACGAAATATTTGTCTCTATATATTTCATGTGTGTGATTGATGTTGAATATTCTATTTCTTACCTCCCTCCATTATTGTGATTGTCATTGAGTGCTTTGTAAAGAGTTTAAAATAAGAAAAAATGTTTAACCATGATAACAACTGATTCACCNACCTCTCAGTTGTCCAATAAGGATAACACCAACAACATCATCAAATTTTAGAGTGTTTGAACCGGAGACAGAGTTACTTACAACCATGACCAAGCCATTCTAGATTTCTAGCAATGAGCACAAGATTAGAAGATCCTTGACCTCATCATCAAAGTCCACTTTTACAGAACTTAGTTGATTAGTAATCGTATTAAATTCATTTAAATGATATGCAACAGACCCACCTTTTGACATCTTCATATTAAATAATATTTTCATTACAAATACCTTATTTGATGACGGGGGTTTTCATACAGTTTAACCAATGCATCCATCAACTCCTTCATTGTATTTTCTTTTGAAATATTGAAAGCAACCGATGATGCCATGATCAGTTGTATTGTTACTAGTGCCTTTCTGCCAATAACCTCCCATTCTTCATTCTTCATCCTTCATGGTATTCAACTTCTTTTCTATTCCACCCAATGGTAGGAATATATCCTTTTGATATAAATAAGCTTCCATCTGCATATTCAATAATTGGTAGTTCTTTCCGTTAAATTTCTCGACCCTAAAACTTCCATCTTCCGCCATTTCTACCACTCGAACTAGGAACCCTCCTTTCCTGTGAGTTACCTTTCACTCTGATACTACTTTTTAGAAAAATAGGATCACGAAGAGGGATAAGGGAGATAAATATATGGAGTGAGAGAGAGGGGAAGAGATTGGTGGAGGGATAAGAGAGAGGGAGAGAGAGAGAGAGTGGTGGGAGAGAGAGAATGGTATAGAGGGAGAAAGAGAGAGAGAGTGGTATATAAGGATATAGAGAGGGAGGGAGAGAATGAGGGAAAGTTAGAGAGGGGTAGAGGGGAGAGAGAAATGTTAATTTTTCAAAATCCCAACCCAGTTTCAGTCTCACTGAATTTTCAGCCAAATTTAAATGCCAAACTCAGTTTCAGCACTGTTTCAGCATATGTTACAGCCCTGTGTTTCAGCATATACTCACAACGGTGTTTCATCATATGACTCAGCATTGTGTTTCAGCATCTGTTACAACACTGTGTTTCAGCATCTGTTACAACACTGTGTTTCAGCATCTATTACAGCACTGTGTTTCAGCATTTGTTGCAGCACTGTGTTTCAGCATCTGTTACAACACTGTGTTCCAGCATCTACTCACAGCGGTGTTTCAGCATATGACTCAGCACTGTGTTTCAGCATATACTCATAGCGGTGTTTCAGCATATGACTCAGCACTGTGTTTCAGCATAAAAAAACTTAACAGAAAATAAATTTCAGAACTGAAACATGAGGATTCTGAACATCGTTTTCAACGCAGAAATAAAATATCAGCAATATGCAAAACTCATAAAATATAGACACAAAGATATTCGGTCTAACTTCGACCCTGGAAAAACCCACAAGGGGAAAACCAGTTAGAGAGGGCTTTGTATTATTTATGAGCTTCTGAGAAATTCTTTTACAGCATATTCATCTTCAGATATTTACACAAACTTATCTGGACATTCCTGTAGCTTTTCTCCTCAATTTCTGAACCAAAAATTCATACAACTGTACGACAATTAATGTTGTACGAACTGTCACGAAATTTGTGCCAAAACTCTGCTAAGACTATATGGACTGTACGGAAATACACTCAGAAATATATTACAGCAGTTACCTCAATTTCTGTGCCAACAAATGTTGTATGGCATTCTTGGAATGCATGCCAATACTCTCAGAAATTGCAGCTCCTGTCCTCCTCAATTTCTGTGCACATTACATGCTGTACGACCTCCACAAATCCGTACGATACGGCCTGTTCTTCCTTGCTGTCTGAAATCCGTACTTCTCTTTTCTTTGGGATACGTTCTCTCCTTCAGCAAATGTTGTCTCTTTTCTCAGCTCGACCTCTCTCTTGTTCTCTCAACAAGAATGCTTGAGCTCCTCTTGTTCTCTCAACAAGAATGCTGCTACTTCTCTTGTTCTTGGCATCTCACCAAGAACCTCTTGGCATCTCACCAAGAGTCTCTTGCTCTC
>SNQJ01S0008261.1:34444-45489 GCA_010110895.2 Picea sitchensis
TCATCTTCAGATATTTACACAAACTTATCTGGACATTCCTGTAGCTTTGCTCCTCAATTTCTGAACCAGAAATTCGTACAACTGTACGACAATTAATGTTGTACGGACTGTCACGAAATTTGTGCCAAAACTCTGCTAAGACTGTACGGACTGTACGAAAATACACTCAGAAATATATTACAGCAGTTACCTCAATTTATGTGCCAACAAATGTTGTATGGCATCCTTGGAATGCATGCCAATACTCTCAGAAATTGCAGCTGTTGTCCTCCTCAATTTCTGTGCACATTACATGCTGTACGACCTCCACAAATTCGTACAGTACGGCCTGTTCTTCCTTGCTGTCTGAAATCCGTACTTCTCTTTGCTTTGGGATGCATCCTCTCCTTCAGCAAATGCTGTCTCTTTTCTCAGCTCTACCTCTCTCTTGCTCTCTCTTGTTCTCTCAACAAGAATGCTTGAGCTACTCTTGTTCTCTCAACAAGAATGCTGCTACTTCTCTTGTTCTTGGCATCTCACCAAGAACCTCTTGGCATCTCACCAAGAGTCTCTTGCTCTCTCAACAAGACTGTTGTTGCTTCATCTTACCTTGCTCTTGGCATCTCACCAAGAGCCTCTTGGCATCTCACCAAGATTTCTCCAACTACCCAAGAATGGGTGCGCCCTCTTGCCTTAATCAACCTCATGAGGGAAGGTGAGGGGTTTTCTAATCTAACGGTTGAGATTAGATTAGATGGGTGGATGAGATTTGGTGTCTCTTCACTCACCCTCACTTTAATCGTAAAGTTATCTTTTAATTTGCATCTCACAAATTAATTTGACTAAGACCCACATTCGGCAATTTCTCCCCTTAGGCGTCTAGGGAAGAGAAACATTTTCCTTGGTACTTCATTTTAATTAAAAATTTAACAAGAAATAAGGATGGGGTGATATAGGGAGGGATGCAAAGAGAAGGATAATGAGAGAGAGGTGTTATCACTCAGTAATTTCCATTGGCTATGGGAGGGAAACCATGGGGATAACCAAAAACCACTTTAGGTTGTATTATGACCTATAAAACTAGAGAGGGCTCTCTCAAATATGTAAAGACTGAAAATACTCAAAAATATTTAGCAATGAGCACACAAAGATCAGATTTTACAATAGGACAGTATATATATATATTTTTTAAAGGGTTGGTAAGGAAAGAAAGAGAAGGAAACCATTGGGAAATGGAGTCAAGGTCCGAGCTTAAATATATTGAGTCAATAGTTGATGATTTGCTCTCTGAAAACAAAAGAAAATTAGGTGATGTTTTTCAACAAATAAGCAATATTGAGATGGACACAGAAAAGAGAAAAGGACAACCCATTACACTAAGAGCGCCTAACAAAGGGTGAGTTCTTAATGTAAATTTAGAAGAAAAAACAAAAAGGAGATATATCACCATGGACAGAGCACCAAATACAGATGAAATCTGAACATGAAATCCTTAAGACATAAACAAGCATTTATTGCATGAATGGAGCATCAGATAAAGATGAATTCCAAACATGTACTCTCAGTCAAATACTAGAAGAGAATAAACATTAATGGAAATGAGCATTACAAAGGAAAAGACATACTTAAAACATTACCGTGATGAATCTTTGATTCATGAAAGTATTGTACTTATGCATTAACACATCAAATATTCAGGAAAACTGATACAAAGTCCAATAAATTTCTTCTCCAGCTGAAGGTCGGACCCCCTCGTTCCTTACATTGAAAATTTTACAATATATATGAAATTATGCCTGGCATCTGTTGCTATCTTCTAGGAACAAAAAGTTAAACTTTAGACACTTAAACTAACTAAATTCTAAAAATAGAGAAAAAATGGAATGGATACAAAATGTCTCGATCTATTGGTCTAAATATGGAATCAAATATATTTCCATTTGTTGACTACTGCTTGATATATCGAGATTGTTTCCTATAACTGAGTCTATTATGCCACATGTGTCCCTTCGACTACTGAAAAGTCTAGATCAAATCTGTTGTTGATGATGGAGTTGATATAAACTTCCTAAAAATGTGGATCTAACTACCATATGTTGAAACACTTACAACAATTTCACAACGCAAGCTCGATGCGCACATTCCTGTCTCTCAGATTTTGCCAAAATCTAATATAATTTTTTGTATGAAGGCTATCTCAAGGTCTTATCTACTATTATTCTCATGATTCCAAATGATCTCCACATGATATTTGATTACCTGGTAGCTAATTTTGAGGATAGAACTCGTTTTGTTGATGTAGAGATACACATGCATGCCGAAGATTTGGGAGTGTTGACCAAAACTAAATAAAATGCTACCTACAACAATTTTGTAGCATACCTAGTGTAAAATAGGGTATCTGTGCTACAAAAGTACTGTAGCATGCCATGTTGTTTCCAAATTGATTCTTGGGCACTTCAAGCTTGATAAGATGAGTTGGCATAGTTGATGACATGTAAATGCTTATTTATGAGTTGAATAGGTCCCTGCCACACTTTCTTAGCGTTCTCACTACACATCTGATGACTACAACACTTACGCAACATGATATCGTTATGCAACCCTGTTCTTGCAATTTTTCTATGGAACTTGACTTAAATCTTTACCTCACTGCATATTTTCATTTTAAATTATACCTCATCATTGGGAACATCATTAGGAGCTATGATTGAGGTTTTGTTGCTGACTTAGAATGTCACTAAAACTCCACTAGAAGTAACTTTTTCCCTTGCACCTAGTCCTCTCACAATAAGTGGTTGCTTGTAATACCTTATTGTCTTGAATGCAATGATATTGTCAGAACCATTCAGTTGGGCAGATATATGTGTATTTGAGTATCTCCTCATTTGTTCACAACCCTTGTTAGCAAGAGTATCAACAACTACAACATATCTAATAACCTCAGAACTAGAATCTTCATCTTCTCTTTTCTTTATTATTTCAAAATCAAAGAAACTTGGGTCTAAAAGGATGCATTTTTTCCATCGCAACTTCATCAAATTGTGGAAATAAGACCACTCTTTCTTAAAATTAGGATTAGTTAAAGAAAAATCATTTTTCTCAATTATGTAAATTTCATTTCTAGCCACTTGGATAAGTCATTGCAATCGATGCTTTTCCTTGAAGATGCATTTCCAAAAACAAATTACACAAAGGTTTGTCATAAGTGTCGTTGTATGATGTAAAGAGGCAACATATCCAATACAATCAAGTGATAGTTTTCCACATATATATTGAACAAATATTGTTGCCTAAATGGTTTTATGATACGCATTGGTATTGCATCCATCAATGAATCAATTAGAGCACCCTCTCTAAGAAAACCCACACTAACCAAACTTAATACAAACATCGATGCTTGTAAAGAAAAGGGGAAGAATCCCAAGTAAATTTCCACACAATATTGGTTCATATTTTCCCCTACATAATTCTTTAATTGTTCAGCGACTGAGATTGCAAAGTTCTGGGGAATGGAATCTTTTGGTAGTGGATGTAAGGGGGATTGAAAACCTCTGCAGTCAGGATCATGACACTTCTGATAGTAACATGCTATTCAGAAATCCACGATATACATCACACGATTTCTCTTATGTTAACTGCCAATGATTTCACAAAACCAATTTCCATAGATATTATATACTATCACACCATGCTCTGAGATCCAATACCAACTTTAAAAAAGAATCAAGAATTGGAAAAGGAGATCGCCCTGAGGTGCATGAGCTTATGGTTCCTTTTAGATGATTGACATGATCCACTGTAAGTTCAATTGATAAATAATTGCAGCGAACTTCCCTTACATCAAGAGGACTGTTTGGATGTTGCCAATGTCCCAAAGTTTAAGCCAATGCCAATTTCCACCTCCCAAATACGCACAGTACCACCTTTTGAAACTTTGATCCAACTAGCAATGAAATGAGTGTCAACCATGAACATTTGCAATGACATTGGTATCCTACCATTGCATTGGTTCTCCAAAATCCATTTTCTTTGACATTCAACGATGTTGCCACTCTTCTTAACAGTTGGCACTTAACCACAAAACCATGTGTTTAAAGGGTTGAATTAAGACCTAGAGCATCCATATCGACATTTGGTTTCATTGGGTTTGGACAGTGCTGCGTTTTATATTTATGCATTGAGATATATCCCACATCGATGGTGTAAGAAATTTATTGTTGTTTTTATATACCAATGTCTTCACTTTTTCTTGATGCGTAGTGCACTTAGATATGCCCTTTGCGGGATCCTCCCTTGTGACTTGTATTTTGGTAGTTGACTTGAGTCGGGATTTGGTGTGATGCAATGGCTAGCCACTTGGTTATTAGGCCTCGGGGCCACCAAATTTTTTATCAAATAAAAAAAAAAACCCTGAAATATGCCTGAGAGAAAAATTAGCCTAATAAACCAACTTTTTATTTATTCAAATTCATATACTTTTTCCCAAGGAATCCACGATTGAAGATATTTTGAACAACCCACTTAGCCAAAATTTTGGGCAAACTTCTTTTCTTTTAGCCAATTTAATATAAATGTTTGCATGTGATAACATTAGCTCCAATGGGGATGGAACACTCCCTGTGCGCTGCCAAAGAACCTGTATACTAGTGCCTTCATCCATTGCTTGTTTTCAATATTTTCCTGGAACTTGCAACCTGCTTTGATCTGTGATCCCCTCAAACTGAAAACAAACTGTAACAAAAAATGTGACTACCGTGCATTGCTAAAACTAAATCTAAAAAAATGTTGCAAACTAAAAGATGAAAGATGCTCAATCCTATGAGCTTATTCATGCACACTCTGACTCTAATGTGTTGAAAACAATTGCAAAATCATGTGAAATGAAACTTCCAATGCATCCAATCAAGCAACTGCTCAAATAATGTGGCTCCTTGACTATGCTTCAACAAAAAAAAATGGAAAATGTAACAACAATGGCAATTGATAATGTATATGGTTTTTACAGTGAAAACACGGTTGAACATTTAAGCTAAAAAATTCCTCCATATAGTAAGCTATATGATCATAGAAGATGAATTTTGTTTTTTGATCGTCAAGGTATTCCGTGATTTTATTGTTATGGTTGTATAATTCATATGTGTTGTCTAAATTAGATCATGGTTTCAATTGTGAACTATCAAAATCATGATCAAAACATTCCTCATTCTTGAAAACTAAGGGCAGATAGAAAAGGTCTTCAAAAGACAGACTTTGATAGTGGGAATCTTGAGACTGGATTTGAATCTCTAAAGATTCTATATATTTCTCAATTTTCCCAGCAAATGTCCCTAAGAAATGAATCTTATCCTCGAAACTACATTTTCTTGATTGTAAATAAGAGGATAAGAATAAAGAAAAAATTTCATCCACTTCATCATCAATGCACATAGCTTTCCATTCCGTGAAATTTGGAATAGAAACAAAATCTGCTACAAATTCGGTCTTTTCCATCCATGTTTCCAAGAAAATAACCCAAAAAAATGAAAAAGATATTATGGATTTGGCGGGTAAACCATCAACCCAAGTTCTACATATTCATTGGAATGAATCATGAAATAGTCTAAGGAAAACATCTTCATTTTTGACTCTAAGAAGCTCAATGAAATTATGAAAATTTGATATATGCTTCAAAGTCAAACTCAAATCCTCACCATTAAATTTTGGATGATTCCTTAAACAATATCCATCCTTGGCTAAAGGATTTGGAAAACCATAAATCTGTGAAAAGTCCAAACATGCATACCTTAAAACAATAGTAGCATCATCTGAGTTCTTCATCAAATCTAGTGGAGTCACTAGTACCTTCTTTAAGATTTAAAAACTTTAGATAGTGGAGTCGCCATTGATACTCTGTCATCTGGATACAAATTATAATGGAGTCGCCAGGTGGATGATTTACAACCTCCCTGTGTCTGACTGTTGTCCACCATAAAAAATCATATCTTAAATTTATCATTTATCCTAGGGAGTATTTGACCTTCGTTCCCGACAACGACGCCAAAAATGTTATCACTCTGTAATTTCCCTTGGTTGCGGGAGGGAAACCATGGAGGTAACCATAAACCAATTTAGGTTGTATTCTGACCTATACAACTAGAGAGGGCTCTCTCAAATATGTAAAGAATGGAAATACTAATTTTTTTTTAGCAATGAGCACACATAGATCAGATTCTAGAATAGGACATGTTTTGTTTTTGTTTTAAAAGGGTAGGTAAGACAAGAAAGAGAAGGAAACCATTGGGCAATGGAGTCAAGGTCTGAGCTTAAAGATATTGATTCAATACATGGTGATGTACTCTTTGAAAACAAAGGCAAATTAGGTGATTTTTTTCAACAAATAAACAATATTGATATGGCAACAGAAAAGAGAAAAGGACATCCCATTACACTAAGAGTACCTAACAAAGGGTGAGTTCTTAATGTAACTTTAGAATAAAAAATAGAAAGGAGCTATATCACCATGGACATAGCACCAAATACAGATGAATTATGAATATGAAATCCTTAATACATAAACAAGTATTTAATGCATGAATGGAGCATTAGATAAATATGAATTCCAAACATATACTCTCAGTCAAATACTGGAAGAGAATAAACATTAATGGAAATGAGAATTGCAAAGGAAAATACATACTTAGAGCATCACCATGATGAATCTCTTCTTCATGAAAGTATTTTACTTCTGTATTAACTCATAAAATATTTAGGGAAAATGATACACAGTCAAATAACTTTCTTCTCCAGCTAAAGGTCGAACCCCCTGGTTCCTTACATTGAAAATCTTACAATACATATGAAATTATGCCTGCCACTTGTTGCTAGCTTCTAGGAACATAAAGCTAAACTTTAGAAACTAAAACTAACTAAATTCTAAAAATAGAGAAAATATGGAATGGATGCAAAATGTCTCGATTTATTGGTCTAAAGATGAAATCAAATCTCTTGCCATTTGTTGACTGTTGCCCAATATATCGAGACTATTTCCTATAACTGAGCCTATTCTGCCACATGTGTCCCTTTGACAGCTGAAAAATTCCAGATTGAATTTCTTGTTGATGATGGAGTTGATCTGAACTGCCTAAAAATGTGGATCTAACTACCATCTGTTGAAACACTTACATCACTTGCACAACGCAAGCTCACTTGGCAAGTTCCTGTCTCTCACCTTTTCCCAAAATCTAATATATTTTGTTGTATGAATGCTATCTCGAGGTCTTATCTGCTACTATTTTCATGATTCCAAAGGATATCCTCATGATGTTTGATGACTTGGTAGATGATTTTGAGGATAGAATGCATTTTTTTGATGTAGAGATACACATGCATGCCAAATATTTAGGAGTGTTGACCAAAACTAAATAAACTGCTACCTACAACAATTTTGTAGCGCACCTAGTGTAAAATAGGGTATCCGTGCTACAAAACTATTGTAGCATGCCTTGTTGTTTCCAAATCGATTACTGGGCACTTCAGGCTTATTGAGCTGAGATGGAATAGTTGATGACATGTAAATGCTTATTTATGAGCTGACTAGGTCCCTGTCACAGTTGCTTAGCATGATCACTGCACATATGATGACTACAACACTTACGCAACATGTTTTCATTGTGCAACCCTATTCTTGCAATTTTTCTATGGAAATTGACTTAAATCTTTACCTCACTGCATATTTTCATTTAAAGTTTTACCTCACCATTGGGAACATCATTAGGAGCTGTAGATTGAGGTTTTGTTGCTGACTTAGAATGTCACTAAAACTCTGCTAGAAGTAACTTTTTCTCATGTACTTGGTCCTCTCACAATAAGTGGTTGCTTATGATACCTTGTTGTCTTGAATGCAATGATATTGTCAGAACCATTTAGTTGGGAAAATAGATGTGTCTTTGAGTATCTCCTCAATTCTTCACAACCCTTGTTAGCAAGAGTATCAACAACTCCAACATATCTAAGAACCTAATAACTAGAATTTGTATTTCCTCTTTGCTTTATCATTTCAAAATCAAAGAAACTTTGGTCTAAAACGATGCATTTTTTCCATCACAACTTCATCAAAAAGAAGACGAGTCTTACTAAAAATTAGGAGTATTTAAAGTAAAATCATGTTTCTCCGTTGTGCATATTTGATTTCCAGCCACTTTGATAAGTCATTTCAATTGATGCGTGTCCTTGAAGATGTGTTTCCAAAACATAATTACATAAAGGTTTGTCATAAGTGTTGTTGTATGATGTAAAGAGCCAACGGATCCAATAACATCAGGTGATAGTTTTCCAAATATCTATTGAACAAATATTTTTGTCTAAATGGTGGTATGATAAGCATTGGTCTTGCATCCATCAATGAATCAATTAGAGCACCATCTCTAAGAAAACCCACACTGACTGAACTTAATATAAACATTGATGCCTGTAAATAAAAGGGGAAGACTCCCAAGTAAATTGCCATATAATATTGGTTCATATTTTCCCCTACATAATTCTTTAACTATTTAACAACTGAGATTGAAAAGTTCTCGGGAATGGAATCTTCTGGTAGTGGACGTAATGGGGACTGAAAACCTCTACAATTAGGATCATGACACTTTTGATAGTAACATGTTGTTTGGAAATCCACGATATACATCACACGATTTCTCTTATGCTATATGCAAATGATTTCACAAGACCAATTTCCAGAGATATTATATACTATCATACCATGCTCTGAGATCCAATACCAGCTTTGAAAAAACATCAAGAAATGGAAAAAGAGATCGCCATGAGGTGCATGAGCTTATGGTTCCTTTTAGATGCTTGACATGATCCATTGTAAGTCCAATTGATCAATAATTACAATGAGCTTCCCGTATAGCAAGAGGCTTGTTTGGATGCTACCAATGTACCAAAGTTTAAGACAACATCAATTTCAACCTCCCAAATATGCACAATACCACCTTTTGAAACTTTGATCCAACTAGAAATCAAATGAGTTTCAACCATGAACATTTGCAATGATGTTGGTATCCTACCATCACACTAGTTCTCTAATATCCATTTTCTTTGGAATTTAGTGTTGTCGCCACTCTTCTTGACAATTGGCACTTTACCACAAAACCTGAGCATTTAAAGGGTTGACTTAACACCTAGAGAATTCATATAGACATTTGGTGTCATTAGGTTTGGACAGCGTTGCGTTTTATATTTACGCAGTGAGATATATCCCACGTTGATGGTGTAAGCAAATTTACTATTGTTTTTATATACCAATGTATTCACTTTTCCTTGACATGTAGTGCACTTTGACACACCCCTTGTGGGATCCTCCTTTGTGACTTGGTGCTTGGAAGTTGACTTGAGTCAGTATTTGGTGTGATGCAATGGTTTAGTGTCTTTGTTATTGGGCCTTGGGGCCACCAAATGTTTTATCAAATAAAAAAAAAATAAACCCTGAAATATGCCCGAGAGAAAAATTATCTTAATAAACCAACTTTTTATTTCTTCAAATTCATATACTTTTTCCCAAGAAATCCATGATCGAAGATATTTTGAACAACCCACTTAGACAATGTTTTGGGCAAATTTCTTTTCTTTTATCCAATTTAATATAAAATTTTGCATGTGATAACAAGGGGGAGAGAGGGTGAGTGATATTGTGAGAGAGACATAGAGGTTGATAGGGAGAGAGAAAGATATAGTGAGGAGGATGGAAGGGTAAATGTAGGAGAGAGAGAGAGAGAGAGAGAGAGAGAGAGAGAGAGAGAGAGAAAGAGATATATGGAGAGAGGGGTATGTTATCCCCGATATCTAGGGATAACTAGGAGATCATGTCTCGAGGCCCACAGGTCCTAGACATGAAGTACCGAGAGCAGGATTGACCTGAGCATGGCCCTGGAGGGCCAATCCTTATTCTTCTTCGCCAGACTTGTCCTGTCAGCAGCAGCAGCATCCATCACCATCGGCTTGGACTTGCATTGGAGAAGACTCTTGCTCCATGGGGTAATTGGTCCAAGATATCATGGTATGTGTCATGTTTGATCATTATAACCTTCTTATATATGCATTAGGTTTCTTTCATTTTTGATAACTGCTTGGATCTTACACTAATCCACTTGACCATTTTTGGGGTGATTAACAGGGTGACTTAGCAAGCTTGTATTCATGGGTTTTGGTTAGCCACCAGGGGGGATTTGCAGAGCCATCATCCGCTCCCACCATTCTATCATTTTACATCTTATCTCTCATTCATCCATCCCATTCCCCTAGTCCGTCCATTAGGATGACCTCTTGAGGGTTACACTTTGTCTTGTGGGAAGAAGGGGCTAAAGGCCCAGGGGGTAAAAGCAGTTGGTAAAAGATAAAAGCCATAGGAAATGAAACCTAGAGATGCTTCGCCCAGGGATCCCCAAGAAGGCAATAAAAGGCCTCTCGATAAGAAACAAAAGGGACCCTAAGAAAAAATAATAAAACAAGACCTAACCAAGAGGATGGGAGGTCTCATCACGAGCCTACCCATTATGTTCATAGGTATCTAGCAGTATGGCATTGCCATCATCTGCTCACCATGCCAGGGAAGTGACCTTTGGTTGCATGGCCAAGGGAAAGGGGGTCTCATCACAAGCCAACCTTATCATTTCTGTGAAAATACCAGTGGGTAACACTGTCATCTCTGGTCACCACGCCAAGCCAGTGTCCTCTGGTCAGACCTTGAAGTAAAAAAGAAAGAAAAGCAATAAAGGCAAATAAAAGGGGCTTGGAAAAAGTGCATCCATGACGGGTACAACTCGCCTCCTACAAAGGCACCCACAGACAACACCTACCCCTAGTCTTACTATGACTGAACATCCCTAGACCATACCACTTCGTATACATGGCTTGAATGATCCTCTGTGAAAACTTTCCTTTTCTTATGGATATTAGCCCAATAGGTTATTCTGTTGGTTTCTTCAACTTTGTATAGTAGATATGTGTAACGTCTTTGAGCTCTTAGATGATATGCTAGGGATTTCATGCATTTATTTGATAAATTTAATGATGAAATATGATTG
>SNQJ01S0008261.1:45499-79381 GCA_010110895.2 Picea sitchensis
ACGTCCCTACCCAGGACACTTTGGCAGAGCCCGGCCTAGGGGGGATCACCCACTGCAGATGGGACAATTGCTTTTGATGGACAGGACGTCACCTGAGGCAGCTGGACGTTTTCTGGAGCATGTGGCAGTGTGCAGGGATCATTTGGCACGTGTTGCAGCTTGCAAGAGCCCTAGAAGGGCCAACATTTTGCTTCCTGGATGTTGATCTTGCCCAAAAAGGGCTAACGTCTCCCTCAGAGGGGCCTGACGTCTCCCTTTTGAGCTCATATTGTGACATTTTTAGCATTTAATGTAAAAAACAATGTAATATTGTTGGTTAGCCTTGTCGATTGTTTTAAATGACCTA
Source organism: Picea sitchensis (assembly GCA_010110895.2). Classification (NCBI taxonomy): domain Eukaryota; kingdom Viridiplantae; phylum Streptophyta; class Pinopsida; order Pinales; family Pinaceae; genus Picea; species Picea sitchensis. Next base: position 45,846 of record SNQJ01S0008261.1, read on the forward strand.
TTTTCTAATTAAAGGTCATTAGGATGATATAAATAGAGGACGTTGCCTCTCATTTTGAACATAACACAACTCACTCTCTTGTGAGAGATCATTTTTAGTCTTTTATCTTGGGATTTTTTCTCTTGGAAGTGAGGCGCAACTCTTGTGGAGGATTGTTCTTGGCATGTTATGGTGTTCTCTTTCATTGGAAGGTTTACAACTAGGGTTTGATAAGCTATCTTCATGATTTGTAAGTGTATTTCTCATGCAAAACTTCTTAATTGAATGGTTGTAGGTTAAATCTCTTGCATTTGTTATTACATTGATATTATATTGCTTGATCTTGAAACCCTAGGTAGCAAGCACAAAAGTAGGTCCTTGCTACATGTCCCCATGATTGAGAACTTGTTTTAACCAATGATTAAGGAGGATATAGCCTAGCCGTTGCTACACTAGTTCCCCTTTTTCTGAGTTATCTTTTTAACATAAGTTGAAGAAAGAAGACGTCCTAGGCCTAGTTAAATCTACACCTAGGGTTTTGACTTTTAGGGTTTGAAGGGCCTTTCTCTTGCAATACTTTTCACCCTTAGATTTATGTTTTGAAGCTAGACGTTTTGCCAAGGATATCTAAAGAAAGAGGGAGGAGCATGAGGCCTTGCTTAAGAAACACCTAAATGAGACTCCTCCCCTTAGGGTTTTGATTCTAGGGCCCTACCATTGCAACACCATAGAACCTAACCCTCTAGTCTTTAGATTTGATCCTCCCGAGATCTTGCCCTTGTTTCTGACTCCATAATACCCTAAGGCACTAGTCTATCTCTCTAGCGTTGAGCTTGTGGTGCCAAAACAACTTTTTCAAAACTCTTAAATTTGAAACCCTAACTAACCCTAACATCTACTAACCCTAGATTAATGATGATGTCATGCCTTATTTGAGCCTTTGGTTGATAGAAAACATAGCGGCCTAGTCATCTGATAATAGACATTGATGTGTTGATAAATTTCATTGTCGTATTTGCAAAATGTTGATCTCTTTGTCTATATTACTAACCCTAGAACAAGGTTGACATCACCTCTAGCATAGTGATGCAACACTCCTATCATATATGAGAATTTAATGATATTTGATGCATTGTGTTAATTCAAGGATTAATCATCTCTATTTAATGCTATATCATTTTGTATTTATTGAGACATAGGTGGGATGCTTTTAAGTATGATACAGATCCTATCTATGACATAAAAGGCCATTTTCGGACGTTTCCCTTACAATTACCACAACAGATTACTTCCAACCAATGGCAACAAGGAGATGAGATTTTTACCTGTACTTTTCAAGAAACCAAGGATGACCTAGTACCTAATTCTCCTGATGATTTTCAGTCTTACCTTGAGATTTTTGATGAATATCCTTCTGAGCACTTGGACTCTTTACATGAAGCTGATTTCCAACCACCACTGTGCTCAAATTTTGATACAAGTGAGAACATTGTTTGCCCAAGGAAAGTCTCTCATGGATTTTCACTCCAGCCACCAGTTGTTACTTTACTGTGCCTGTCCATTAAAGGTGTGCTTGGGAAGTATATTTTTAATGTTGAGTTTCCTTTTAGGAAAACCTTGAACTCCAAGGGTTCGTTGGGTACTGTGCGTTTCAGTTAGTTTTTCAATTTTCCCTTTTTAGTTTTCCAGTCGTCTGCTAGATCGTTTTCGATCCCTTCTGTGACTTCAGAGCGTGAGGATGCCTTAGGTAGCCAGTTTACAGGCCCTTTTGGTCAGTTGTCTGAACCTTGCATTTTTCATGACCCTTTCTTGAAGTGGATTGAGTACTTTCCTCAGAGATGGACTTGGCATGATTTTACCCCTCCCACCTTCCTCCATGAGTTAGATTCTGACTTTTCCGATGATATGATATACATTGTAACTCATGACATTTTTGTGCTTGATTTATCACTGTTCTGGTTTATGATGAAGCACAAAGGCAGGTATTGTGGGACATTGTTGGATTGGCTTCATTAGTTGTTTGACTACACCAACATGCAGCCTACAGGTGAGTACAGGTGAGTGTTTTACTTTCTATTTGCATTCATGATTACTATGAATACATTATATTATTTTGCGGGGTGGCAATACCACCCCACCTTTTATCGCTGATGCTTTCTTGTCAAGTGTGAGTAGGTCTACAGGTTTATGCCAGAGATGCTGAGGTTCTCATGCACTCTACGGTGAGCACATGTCCCCGAGTTGGAGCCAGATATTATCCCCGATATCTAGGGATAACTAGGAGATCATGTCTCGAGGCCCACAGGTCCTAGACATGAAGTACCGAGAGTAGGATTGACCTGGGCATGGCCCTAGAGGGCCCATTCTTCTTCTTCTTTGCCAGACTTGTCCTGTCAGCAGCAACAGCTTCCATCGGCTTGGACTCATCGGCTTGGACTTGCATCAGAGAGGACTCTTGCTCCATGAGGTAATTGGTCCAAGGTATCATGGTATGTGTCATGTTTAATCATTATGACCTTCTTATATATGCATTAGGTTCCTTTCATTTCTGATGACTGCTTGGATATTACACTAATCCACTTGACCATTGTTGGGGTGAATTAATGGGGTGACTTAGCAAGCTCGTATTCATGGGTTCTGGTTAGCCACCAAAGGGGATTTGCAGAGCCATCGTCTGCTCCCACCATTATATCATTTTACATCTTATCTCCCATTCATCCATCCCATTCCCCTAGTCCGGCCATTAGGATGACCTTTGGGGTTACACTTTGTCTTGTGGGAAGAAGGGGCTAAAGGCCCAGGGGGTAAAAGCATCTGGTAAAAGATAAAATCCATAGGAAATGAAACCTAGAGATGCTTCACCCAGGGATCCCCAAGAAGGCAATAAAAGGCCTCTCGATAAGAAACTAAAGGGACCCTAAGAAAAATAATAAAACAAGACCTAACCAAGAGGATGGGAGGTCTCATCACGAGCCGGCCCATTATGTTCATAGGTATCTAGCAGTATGACATTACCATCATCTGGTCACCATGCCAGGGCAATGACCTTTGGTTGCATGGCCAAGGGAAAGGGGGTCTCATCACGAGCCAACCTTATCATTTCTGTGAAGATACCAGTGGGTAACACTGTCAGCTCTGGTCACCATGCCAAGGCAGTGTCCTCTGGTCATACCTTGAAGTAAAAAAGAAAGGAAAGAATAAATGAAAAATAAAGGCAATAAAGCGGCTCGGAAAAAATGCATCCATGACGGGTACAACTCGCCTCCTACAAAGGCACCCACAGACAACACCTGCCCTTGGTCTTACTGTGACTGGACATCCCTAGACCATATCACCTCATAAAACATGTCTTGAATGATCCTCTGAGGAAACTTTCCTTCTCTTGTGGGTATCATCCCAATAGGTTATTATGTTGGTTTTCTTCAGCTTTGTATAGTAGATCTGTGTAATGTCTTTGAGCTCTTAGATGATATGCTAGGGATTTCATGCATGTATTTGACAAATTTAATTATGAAATATGATTGACATTGCTATGATCCCGAGGATTGATGAGCCCTTGGAGGGCGTAGTTTTTGATGTGCAGGACCATACCCGACGGACAGGTGCCAGACGACCGGTACACATGGGGATATGATTAGCTCGGACCTCCATGGGGATGAAAAGCACATCAGATGGTTGCTGGGATGGCAGAGGCAGGACAACGTTGTGATGAGTCGTTGCATGAGAAAGAAGAAGGACGTCCCTACCCAGGACACTTTGGAAGAGCCTGACCTAGGGGGGATCACCCACTGCAGATGGGACGGTTGCTTTTGATGGACAGGATGTCACCTGAGGTAGCTGGACATTTTCTGGAGCATGTGGCAGTGTGTGGAGATCATTTGGCACATGTTGCAGCTTACAGGAGCCCTAGAAGGGCCAACGTTTTTCTTCCTGGATGCTGATCTTGCCCAAAAAGGGACAACGTCTCCCTCAGAGGGGCCCATGTCTCCCTCAGAGGGGCCTGACGTCTCCCTTTTGAGCTCATATTGTGACATTTTTAGCATTCAATGTAAAAAACAGTGTAATATTGTTGGTTAGCCTTGTCGTCTGTTTTAAATGACCTATTTTCTAATTAAAGGTCATTAGGATGATATAAATAGAGGACGTTGCCTCTCATTTTGAACATAACACAAGTCACTCTCTTGTGAGAGATGATTTTTAGTGTTTTGTCTTGGGATTTTTTCTCTTGGAAGTGAGGCACAACTCTTGTGGAGGATTGTTCTTGGCATGTTATGGTGTTCTCTTTCATTGGAAGGTTTACAAGTAGGGGTTGATAAGCTATCTTCATGATTTGTAAGTGTATTTCTCATGCAAAACTTCTTAATTGAATGGTTGTAGGTTAAATCTCTTGCATTTGTTATTACATTGATATTATATTGCTTGATCTTGAAACCCTAGGTAGCAACCACACAAGTAGGTCCTTGCTACATGTCCCCATGATTGAGAACTTGTTTTAACCATTGATTAAGGAGGATATAGCCTAGTCGTTGCTACACTAGTTCCTTTTTTTCTGAGTTATCTTTTTAACATAAGTTGAAGAAATAAGATGTCCTATGCCTAGTTAAATCTACACCTAGGGTTTTGACTTTTAGGGTTTGAAGAGCCTTGCTCTTGCAACACTTTTCACCCTTAGATTTATGTTTTGAAGCTAGCTGTTTTGCCAAGGATATCTAAAGAAAGAGGGAGGAGCATGAGGCCTTGCTTAAGCAGCACCGGAATGAGCCTCCTCCCCTTAGGGTTTTGATTCTAGGGCCCTTCCATTGCAACACCATAGAACCTAATCCTCTAGTCTTTAGATTTGATCCTCCCAAGATCTTGCCCTTGTTTCTGACTCCATAATACCCTAAGGCACTAGTCTATCTCTCTAGCGTTGAGCTTGTGGTGCCAAAAAAACTTTTTCAAAACTCTTAAATTTGAAACCCTAACTAACCCTAACGTCTACTAACCCTAGATTAATGATGACGTCATGCCTTATTTGAGCCTTTGGTTGATAGAAAACATAGCGGCCTAGTCATCTGATGATAGACATTGATGTGTTGATAAATTTCATTGTCCTATTTGCAAAACATTGATCTCTTTGTCTATATTTCTAACCCTAGAACAAGGCTGACGTCACCTCTAGAATAGTGATGCAACACTTCTGTCATATATGAGCATTTAATGATATTTGATGCATTGTGTTAATTCAAGGATTAATCATCTCTATTTAATGCTACATCATTCTGTATTTATTGAGAAGTAATATTATAAGCCATAGTCATTATTGCAATCATTGACTTCGTCAATAATTACTGTTGTATGTGCTCATATATAATATAGATAGTTATTGATTGATGAAGTATTAACCACTGCTGCACGTATTAGTGTTATTGTTGCCTTGTCTTGCAAACAAGTGCCTCCTCTGTGGTGTATCTTCATTTTGACTATCCTCTTGGCGATAATCTGTGAAAGGGAAAAATTTCCTTTATCCTTTAAACCTTTGCCTTTCAAAACCCCAGATTGCCAGGGACGTCTCCCTTGGGTTTAGCCACCCTAAATAGAAATAGATCCCCATCGAGGTGACAGTGGGTGGGGAAGCTCCTGTTACGCTAGTTTGACCCTTACCTTTCAGCTACTTGAATTGAACTACGAACTGAGTGATAACATTTTGGCGCCGTTGCCAGGGAACACTGAGTCAATCTTCCTCAATGAAAATTCCTTTGGTAAGCCTTGCCTCAAAGACATTTTTCTTACAAGATTACCTGGCGAATCCACTAGACCTTTTCCCCCTATTCTTTGGTAGTTTCAGAAAAACTATCTGGTGGCTCCACTGATTTTTCTTAGCGTGCCACATTACCTTTTGTGATATTTTCAAGTTATGGGATCATGGCATACTGGGAACAAATGTACCCAAGTATTGATTTCAAAAGTTTTCAAGGATACCCAAATTTCTTTGATAATAAATGGCTAGACAACTCTCCAACGTTTTTAGGGCTCCCAGCTCCTCACATAGTAAATGTTTTGGAGCATTTGAGCAAGATAAAGTTGGGAGGAGAGGATGCTCTTATAAAGTTGTTTTTTCTCACCCTGCCATCCTACTTACAAAAACGTTTTAAGAGTTGTTGCAAGGACAGGGGTATATCATCCTTCATACACCTCGTCAGTAAGTTTATTGACCTTACTAAGACAGATTGCCAAACGTATGAAGATGTCCTTCAAAACCTCATAGTAACCTTACACAACAAAGGATTCACCACTGAGATTGTAGAAGATCTCAGGAGGGCTTATCATGATCAATACCAAGAATACTCTGATATAAGAGACGAGGTTTATGAAGACCATTATCAACCCCTTGAAGAGGAGCAAGACCTCTCCCATAATCCAATAGAATGAAACAAAGATGTAACCAGAAACATGAATTATGAGGATGAAGCACCAGTAATTGCTCCTCAGCCTGATGAAGCTCTCCAAGATCCTGTCACTCCTGCACAAGATGAAGAGAATGAGGTAAGTCATTTTGATTCTTTTGATGATATCTTGTTCTATGACTCGGAGGATGAAGAAGGAGTGGAACCCTTGGACAAGCTAGATCCCCTATGTCTCAAGACTGAATATGTAGAGGTAGATATTCCACCTGATGATGCTCTTGCACAGGAAGGATTAAGCGAGGTAAATTGTTCCCCCTTCCAAGTTTTTAGTGGTTCTTTGCCTTATGACGCAAGAGAAGTATTGGATGTTTTGACTCCTCCAAGTTATGACACTGATACTAACATAGATGATTTCGATGAGTTCATACATGTTGGGAGACGTAGGTGGGATGCTTTTAAGTACGATATAGATCCTATCTATGACATAAAAGGCCATCTTCGGGCGTTGCCCTTGCAATTACCACAACAGATTACTTCCAACCAATGACAACAAGGAGATGAGATTTTTACCTGTACTTTTCAAAAAACCAAGGATGACCTAGTACCTAATTCTCCTGATGATTTTCAGTCTTAGCTTGAGATTTTTGATGAATATCCTTCTGAGCACTTGGAATCTTTACATGAAGTTGATTGCCAACCACCACTGTGCTAAAATTTTGATACAAGTGAGAACATTGTTTGCCCAAGGAAAGTCTCTCATGGATTTTCACTCCAGCCACCCATTGTTACTTTACCGTGCCTGTCCATTAAAGGTGTGCTTGGGAAGTATATTTTTAATGTTGAGTTTCCTCTTAGGAAAACCCTGAACTCCAGGGGTTGGCTGGGTACTGTGCGTTTCAGTTAGTTTTTCAATTTTCCATTTTTAGTTTGCCAGTCGTCGGCTAGATCTTTGTCGATCCCTTATGTGACTTCAGAGCGTGAGGATGCCTTAGGTAGCCAGTTTACAGGCCCTTTTGGTTAGTTGTATGAACCTTGCATTTTTCATGACCCTTTCTTGAAGTGGATTCAGTACTTTCCTCAGAGATGGACTTGGCATGATTTTACCCCTCCCACCTGCCTCCATGAGTTAGATTTTGACTTTTCCGATGATATCATATACATTGTAACTCATGACATTTTTGTTCTTGATTTATCACTATTTTGGTTTATGATGAAGCACAAAGGCAGGTATTGTGGGACATTGTTGGATTGGCTTCATTGGTTGTTTGACTACACCAACATGCAACCAACAGGTAAGTACAGGTGAGTGTTTTACTTTCTATTTGCATTCATGATTACTATGAATACATTATATTATTTTGCGGGGTGGCAATACCACCCCACCTTTTATCGTTGATGCTTTCTTGTCAAGTGTGAGCAGGTCTACAGGTTTATGCCAGAGATGTTGAGGTTCTCATGCGCTCTACGGTGAGAACATGTCCCCAAGTTGGAGCCAGATGTTATCTCCGATATCTAGGGATAACTAGGAGATCATGTCTCTAGGCCCACAGGTCCTGGACATGAAGTACCAAGATCAGGATTGACCTGGGCATGTCCCTGGAGGGCCCATTCTTCTTCTTATTCGTTAGACTTGTCCTGTCAGCAGCAACAGCTTCCATCACAATCGGCTTGGACTTGAATCAGAGAGGACTCTTGCTCCATGAGGTAATTGGTCCAAGGTATCATGGTATGTGTCATGTTTGATCATTATGACCTTCTTATATATGCATTAGGTTCCTTTCATTTCTGATGACTGCTTGAATCTTACACTAATCTACTTGACCATTGTTGGGGTGAATTAATGGGGTGACTTAGAAAGATCGTATTCATGGGTTTTGGTTAGCCACCAAAGGGGATTTGTAGAGCCATCGTCCGCTCCCACCATTATGTCATTTTACATCTTATCTCCCATTCATCCATCCCATTCCCCTAGTCCATCCATTAGGATGACCTTTGGGGTTACACTTTGTCTTGTGGGAAGAAGGGGCTAAACGCCCAGGGGGTAAAAGCAACTGGTAAAAGATAAAATCCATAGGAAATGAAACCTAGAGATGCTTCGCCCAGGGATCCCCGAGAAGGCAATAAAAGGCCTCTCGATAAGAAACTAAAGGGACTCTAAAAATAATAATAAAACAAGACCTAACCAAGAGGATGGGAGGTCTCATCACGAGATAGCTCATTATGTTCATAGGTATCTAGCAGTATGACATTGTCGTCATCTGGTCACCACGCCAGGGTAGAGACCTTTGGTTGCATGGCCAAGGGAAAGGGGGTCTCATTAGGAGCCAGCCTTATCATTTTTGTGAAGATACCCATGGGTAACACTGTCAGCTCTGGTCACCATGCCAAGGCAGTGTCCTCTGGTCAGACCTTGAAGTGAAAAAGAAAGAAAATAATAAATGAAAAATAAAGGCAATAAAGGGGCTTGGAAAAAATGCATCCATGACGGGTACAACTCGCCTCCTACAAAGGCATCCACAGACAACACCTGCCCTTGGTCTTACTGTGAATGGACATCCCTAGACCATATCACCTCATAAAACATGGCTTGAATGATCCTCTGAGGAAACTTTCTTCTCTTGTGGGTATCAGGCCAATAGGTTATTCTGTTGGTTTTCTTCAGCTTTGTATAGTAGATCTATGTAATGTCTTTGAGCTCTTAGATGATATGCTAGGGATTTCATGCATGTATTTGACAAATTTAATGATGAAATATGATTGACATTGCTATGATCCCGAGGATTGATGAGCCCATGGAGGGCGTAGTTTTTGGTGTGTAGGACCATACCCAATGAACAGGTGCCAGAGGACCGGTACACATGGGGATATGATTAGCTCGGACCTCCATGGGGCTGAAAAGCCCATCAGATGGTTGCTGGGATGGCAGAGGCAGGACAACGTTGTGATGATCCGTTGCACAAGAAAGAAGAAGGACGTCCCTACCCAAGACACTTTGGCAGAGCTTGACCTAGGGGGGATCACCCACTGCAGATGGGATGATTTATTTTCATGGAAAGGACCTTACCTGAGGCAACTAGACGTTTTCTGGAGCATATGGAAGTGTGCAGGGATCATTTGGCACGTGTTACAGCTTGCAGGATCCCTAGAAGGCCCAACATTTTGCTTCCTGGATGCTGATCTTGCCCAAAAAGGGCCAACGTCTCACTCAGAGGGGCCAACATCTCCCTCAGAGGGGACTGACGTCTCCCTTTTGAGCTCATATTGTGACATTTTTAGCATTTAATGTAAAAAACAATGTAATATTGTTGGTCAGCCTTGTCGGCTATTTTAAATGGCCTATTTTCTAATTAAAGGTCATTAGGATGATATAAATAGAGGACGTTGCCTCTCATTTTGAACATAACACAACTCACTCTCTTGTGAGAGATCATTTTTAGTCTTTTGTCTGGGGATTTTTGCTCTTGGAAGTGAGGCGCAACTCTTATGGAGGATTTTTCTGGGCATGTTATGGTGTTCTCTTTCATTGGAAGGTTTACAACTAGGGTTTGATAAGCTATCTTCATGATTTGTAAGTGTATTTCTCGTGCAAAACTTCTTAATTGAATGGTTGTAGGTTAAATCTCTTGCATTTGTTATTACATTGATATTATATTGCTTGATATTGAAACCCTAGGTAGCAACCACACAAGTAGGTCCTTGCTACATGTCCCCATGATTGAGAACTTGTTTTAACCATTGATTAAGTAGGATATAGCCTAGCCGTTGCTACACTAGTTCCCCTTTTTCAGAGTTAGCTTTTTAACATAAGTTGAAGAATGAAGACGTCCTAGGCCTAGTTAAATCTACACCTAGGGTTTTGACTTTTAGGGTTTGAAGGGCCTTGCTCTTGCAACACTTTTCACCCTTAGATTTATGTTTTGAAGCTAGCCATTTTGCCAAGGATATCTAAAGAAAGAGGGAGGAGCATGAGGCCTTTCTTAAGCAACACCGGAATGAGCCTCCTCCCCTTAGGGTTTTGATTCTAGGGCCCTGCCATTGCAACACCATAGAACCTAACCCTCTAGTCTTTAGATTTGATTCTCCCGAGATCTTGCCCTTGTTTCTGACTCCATAATACCCTAAGGCACTAGTCTATCTCTCTAGCATTGAGCTTGTGGTGCCAAAACAACTTTTTCAAAACTCTTAAATTTGAAACCCTAACTAACCCTAACGTCTACTAACCCTAGATTAATGATGACATCATGCCTTATTTGAGCCTTTGGTTGATAGAAAACATAGCGGCCTAGTCATCTGATAATAGACATTGATGTGTTGATAAATTTCATTGTCCTATTTGCAAAACGTTGATCTCTTTGTCTATATTACTAACCCTAGAACAAGGGTGACGTCACCTCTAGCATAGTGATGCAGCACTCCTGTCATATATGAGAATTTAATGATATTTGATGCATTGTGTTAATTCAAGGATTAATCATCTCTATTTAATGCTATATCATTCTATATTTATTGAGAAGTAATATTATAAGCCATAGTCATTATTGCAATCATTGACTTTGTCAATAATTACTGTTGTATGTGCTCATATATAATATAGATAGTTATTGATTGATGAAGTATTAACCACTGCTGCACGTATTAGTGTTATTGTTTCCTTGTCTTGCAAACAGGTGCCTCCTCTGTGGTGTATCTTCATTTTGACTATCCTCTTGGTGGTAATTTGTGAAAGGGAAAACTTGCCTTTATCCTTTAAACCTTTGCCTTTCAAAACCCCAGATTGCCAGGGACTCCTCCCTTGGGTTTAGCCACCCTAAATAGAAAGAGATCCCCATCGAGGTGACAGTGGGTGGGGAAGCTCATGTTACGCTAGTTTGACCCTTACCTTTCAACTACTTGACTTGAACTACGAACTGAGTGATAACAAGCTCTTAGATGATATGCTAGGGATTTCATGCATTTATTTGATAAATTTAATGATGAAATATGATTGACATGGCTATGATCCCGAGGACTGATGAGCCCATGGAGGGCGTAGTTTTTGATGTGCAGGACCATGCCCAGCGGACAGGTACCAGTGGACCGGTACACATGGGGATATGATTAGCTCGGACCTCCATGGGGCTAAAGAGCCCATCAGATGGTTGTTGGGATGGCAGAGACAGGACAACGTTGCGATGAGCCTTTGCACTAGAAGACAGAAGGACGTTCTACTAGGACACTGTGGCAGAGCCCGACCTAGGGGGGATCACCCACTGCAGATGAGATGATTTATTTTGATGGACATGACGTCACCTAAGGCAGCTGGACATTGTCTGGAGCATGTGGCAGTGTGCTGGGATCATTTGGCATGTGTGGAATCTTGGAGGAGCCCTAGAAGGGCCAACGTTTAGCTCCCTGGATGCTGAGCCTGCCCAAAAAGGGCCAATGTCTCCCTCAGAGGGGCTTGACATCTCCTTTTTAGCTCATATTATGACATTTTCTAGCATTTAATGTAAAAACAGTGTAAATTTTAAAGGTCGGCCTTGTCAGCTGTTTTAATGACCTATTTTTAAAATTAAAGGTCATTTGGATGATATAAATAGAGGACATTGCCTCTCATTTTAACATAACACAACTCACTCTCTTGTGAGAAATCATTTTTAGTCTTTTGTCTTGGTATTATTGCTCTTAGAAGTGAGGCACAACTCTTGTGGAGGATTTTTCTTGGCATGTTATGGTGTTTTCTCTCATTGGAAGGTTTACAACTAGGGTTTGATAAGCTCTCTTCATGATTTGTAAGTGTATTTCTCATGCAAAACTTCTCAATTGAATGGTTTTAGGTTAAATCTCTTGCATTTATTGTTACATTGCTATTATATTGCTTAATCTTGAAACCCTAGGTAGCAAGCACACAAGTAGGTCCTTTCTATATGTCCCCATGATTGAGAAACTTGTTTTAGACATTGATTAGGGAGGATTTAGCCTAGTTGTTGCTACAATAGTCATCCTTTTCCTGGGTTAGCTTTTAAACATAAGTTGAAGAAAGAAGGCGTCCTAGGCCTAGTTGATTCTACACCTAGGTTTTTGACTTTTAGGGTTTGAAGGGCCTTGCTCTTGCAACACTTTTCACCCTTAGATTTGTGTTTTAAAGCTAGCCGTTTTGCCAAGGATATTTGAGGAAAGAGGGAGGAGCATGAGGCCTTGCTTAAGCAACACCAGAATGAGCCTCCTCCCCTTAGGGTTTTGATTCTAGGGCCCTGCCATTGTAGCACCATAGAACCTAACTCTCCAGTCCTTAGATTTTGGTCCTCTCGAGATCTTGCCCTTGTTTCTAACTCCATAATACCCTAAGGCACTAGTCTATCTCTCCAACGTTGAGCTTGTGGTCCCTAAACAACTTTTTCAAAACTCTTAAATTTGAAACCCTAACTAACCCTAACGTCTACTAACCCTCGATTAATGATGATGTCATGCCTTATTTGAGCCTTTGGTTGATAGAAAACATTGCGGCTTAGTCATCTGATGATAGACATTGATGTGTTGATAAAATTCATTGGCCTATTTGCAAAACGTTGATCTCTTTGTCTATAATACTAACCCTAGAACAAGGCTGACGTCACCTCTAGTATAGTGACGCAACAACCTTTGTATATGAGCAATTGATGATATTTAATGCTTTAAGTTAATTCAAGGATTGATTATCTACACTGAATGCTATATCATTTCCAGTGTTTATTGAGAAGTAATATTATAAGCCATAGTCGTTATTGCAATCATTGACTTCGTCAATAATTACTGTTGTTAGTGCTCATATATAATATTGATAGTCATTGATTAATGAAGTATTAACCACTGCTGCATGTATTAGTGTTATTGTTGCCTTGTCTCACAAATAGGTGCCTCCTCTGTGGTGTATCTTCATTTTGACTATCTTCTTGGCGGTAATCTGTGAAAGGGAAAACTTGCCTTGATCCTTTAAACCTTTTCCTTTCAAAACCCCAGATTGCCAGGGATGTCTCCCTTGGGTTTAGCCACCCTAAATAGAAATATCTCCCCATCGAGGTGACAGTGGGTGGGGAAGCTCTTGTTACGCCAGTTTGACCTTTACCCTTCAGCTACTTGACCCTAACTACAAACTGAGCGATAACAGGGTAAATAAAGGGGGGAGAGATGGGAAGGGAGAGAGAGGGAGAGGTGGGTGAGGGTGATGCAGGAGAATCGTCGACAAGTACATGTGGCAGGAAAACTCATCTCCTGAGGACAAATTCAAAATCTCAAACGTTGGTCGGTACTGCAATCTTTTGAAGATGATAGAAAACAAAAGAAGAAAGATCATGCACGTGGAGACAGAATGAGCACACATGACCTGGGAGTTTAACCCTAGTCTCGATGTAACCACAATTAGGTAGCAGTTAGTTTTTTTCTTTTTGTATAAAGAGAGGTTTTGTACGCCCTAAAGAGGGGTTACGAGAGTTGCAACCAAGTAGGAATTTATGAGCAGTGATTACTATTTGATTTTAGTTGTAACCATTTTCTTGATTTTGAATGAAGATAACATAGGAAAATTGATCCAATGTGTGAGGATGTTTTTGTTTTTAATTTCTCTGTTGTTGTTGTCAATCTTTTCAAGAATGAGTGAATATTTCTACGAGTGTATGTAGCTCTGAAATGCTTGCATAAAATTTAAAATCTCTTTTCTTCATTGAGCTGGTGCAAGTTGTGCACATAGTCCGCAAGGAGTGCATTGACAGAGTCTATTTCGACTCGTAAAGCTCAGAAGAAATAGCATAAGATTTCCTTTGCAAGTAGTGGAAAGTGACTGCTACAAGGAGTGCATAGTCATCTGCAAGAATCTAGATCTTGCATAAGAATCTGTTGAAAGAAGTGAAAAGATCTATAATTTGACTCAGTGTCGAAAGCGACTCTGTAGGAAGTCGAAGAATTGGAATAGAGGAACGCCAGGAAGGCAGGAAGAATTCTTTTCAAGAAATATTTAAATCTAAGTTAGACAAAATTTCCCAGAAAAGAAGGAAGTGCTTGGGAGATTGAAATATTTGAAGAGATCAAGCTCAGAAGGAATAACACTTTCCAAGAAGTGTGAACGAGATCCAAGAAACAGACTCACAGGAATGACAAATTTCAAAACCTTTGAATCTTTAGAAAATCTTCTAAGTCTAAAGAAATATTAATCTTAGGGGAAGATATCTAGACCGTCTGATTAGCGTCCAGTCAACGAGGAGCAAGTGTAGAGGAGGAAAGATATATTTCATTTGGTGTGAGTGAAAAATAATCGTAGTCGCCCGATCAAGGTAAAGTGCACTAACGATAAGCTTTGAAAGTACATAGGAGGAGCGGGGTTATGAAATTTTGAAATCATTGGAGTCATCTAATGTCAAGGAGGACACATGGCGAGAGATCAACATTTTGCTGACTCGTAGAGTGGAAAGGTCAAAGGGTAGAGTTGTGAGGATTCACGAAGTGTGAACTCGCGACTTTATCGTAGCCGTCGATCAAAGTAAAATCGTGGACCATAGATCTGGACTTAGCGGGAGTTCACAACTCGCGAAATCATAGGTAAGAGTTCTGGGAACTCGCAAAATATGAGTTCGCGATTTGATCTGAGCCATCATATCGAGGAAAGATCTGGACCGTTGATTCATTTTAAGGGAAGGAGGTATCGAAAGTTCAGATATCGGGAGAAGGGAGGTGAAAGGTCCTCCAACTTCATGAAACGTGAAGTCTCGATACATGAAAAGGACATCAGGACCATTGGATAGCGGGGATTGTGGACCATTGATCTAGCAAGCGGAACTCGCAAGTTCAGAGTTCGGAAGACAAGAGATGAGCTATATTTTGACCTCACGAAGCGTGAACTCCTGATTCACAAAGGGGAGAGCAGAGTCATTGGATCATGGAGATTGTAGATCGTTGATCTAGTGTGATCGCAATTTCGGAAGTCGGAGGAAGGGAGATAAGGAACCTCATGAAAATGAGAAGTGTGAATTTGTGACTTATTCATAGCCATTGGATCATGGAGGAGTGTGGGCCGTTGATTTGACACAAGCAGAGTTCGAGAGTTCAGAACTCGGGAGAATAGATGTAGAAAAGATTCCAGGGATGTGAGACGCGAAGTCGCGAAGAACTTTTCGCTTAAGCAAGTGGTCACCTTCAGCGGTCACGTGAGGGAAGGGGATTAGCCAGAGAAGAGCTAGTGCCTATCTATGCTAAACCTTTAAAATCATTATGGAGAAGCCCGCGGGTTCCATAGAACCTGCACCTTAAGAAGAAGGGGTCCTATTCAGTTGATTGAAGGTTCTTGAGGGACCAAAGAGTCAATCTGACTTAGTTTCTTGATCGATGCTAGACCGGGAGGTCACACAGCCCTTAGGAGAGAAGGGGGGTCTACATCAAGTGGTATCAGAGAACAAATTTTTAATTTCTATAGCAGAGAGTAGATAAAGAAAATACTCTGATACCATCAAGTGGTATCAGAGCATAGCTTTTTTTTGCAGACCGCAAACAAGAGGACGGTGAAAGGATATATTCTAATACCATCAAGTGGTATCAAAGATGAAATTTTGCTTGAAGCAATAGGAAAAGGATATAAAGGAGACAAAATAACTTGAAGTTGTACTCTGTGTGTGAGAGACAGTCAACACAATGCCACCGAGGAGACGAGGGGAGCCACCTTTAGCCAATCATGTTGTAGAAAAGGATATGCGAGAACTTAGTGCAAGGATGGAAGCGATGGAAGAAGTGCAGAGAAGAGCACTTGATGCTGGAGACGTCAGTGATGTAGAGAGTGAATATGTAGAAATTGAAGAAGCTGCAGGGGAACATATTGCCTAAGAATGCTTTCTAAGAGAATTTATTAGATTTGGAGCTAGAGCCAAGATAGAGGTCCCAATGTATGAAGGAAATTTGGATGTTGAATATCTGTTGGATTGGATAAGGTCCATGGACAAATATTTCAATTATGAAGATGTCGATGGGGAGAAAAGGGTGAGACATGTTTTCACTAAGATTAAAGGAAACACAACATTATGGTGGGATGAACTGCAGGCTGAAAGGTGAAGTAAAGGAAAACATAAGATAAAGAATTGGGACATAATGGTAACCAAGCTAAAGGCTAAATTCATGCCCAAAGATTATCAGATAAATCTATTCAGAAAGCTGTAGAACCTGAGACAAAAGGGTATGACATTTAAAGAATACACAGAGGAGTTCTACAAGCTAAACATCAGAACTGGACAAAGAGAGAAGGATGAATAAAATGTTGCCAGGTAAATAAATGTACTAAAGGAGAAAATAACAGAGTGACCAATTCTGGTCTTGCCAAATTTTGAGAAGTCATTTCAGGTAAGGTGTGATGCAAGTGACGTTGCAATTGGAGGAGTTTGGATCCAGGACAATAGACTTGTTTCCTATTTCAGTGAGAAGATGAATGAGACTAAGAGAAAATACTCCACCTATGACAAGGAGTTTTATGCCATAATCCAAGCCCTGAAGAAGTGGAGGCACTACCTTGTCCCACAAGAAATTTTCTTGTATACCGATAACCAAGCTTTACAATTCATAACAAGACAGGAAAAATTGAATCAGAGGCATGCAAAGTGGATTGAGTTTATGCAGAATTTTACTTTTGTCATAAAACATATTTTTGGGAATGCTAACAAGGTTTCCAATTCATTGAGCAGGAGATGTCTGATTCTGCAGTAATTTCAGGTAAAGACCTTAGGGTTTGAACACCTTGAGGAAATGTACAGTGATGATCCAGATTTCAAGGAAGCATACGAAGCATGCACAAATCCTGTGTTGAGAGATAGGAGCCAGTGGACAGAGTATATGATTCAAGAGAGATTGTTGTTCAAGGGAAATCAATTGTGCATACCAAAATTGTCAATGAGGGATAACCTTTTGAAGGAAAAACATAGTGGAGGATTGGATGGACATTTCGTCCATGATAAGACATTTGCAAAGTTGAGAAGTTCATACTATTGGCCAAGTATGAGAACAGATGTGATAAAATTCATGAACATATGTAGAATCTTCCAACATGCAAAAGATGAAAGACAGAGCACTGGATTGTATCAACCACTGCCCATACCAGAGAGGCCTTGGGATGAAATAAGCATGGATTTTGTGTTGGGACTACCAAGAACATGAAGAGGATGAGATTCCATATTTGTGGTGGTGGATATATTTCAAATATGGAAAAATTTATCCCATGCCAAAAGACCAGTGATGCAACACATGTTGCAAACCTGTTCTTTAAGGAATTTGTGATAATTCACGGCCTACCCAGAAGCATTGTCTCAGACAGAGACACAAAATTTGTTGGTCATTTTTGGAGAACACTGTGGAAGAAGTTAGGGACATATTTGTCCTTCAGCTCAAATTATCACCCTCAGACAGATGGGCAGACTGAGGTGGTAAACAAAAAGTTTGGGAAACTTATTGAGGAGTCTCGTCACCGAGCACCATAATCAGTGGGATCAGATTCTTCCACAAGCATGGTTTTCATACAATGACTCAACAAATAGGAGCAATGGGAAGAGCTCGTTCCAAATATTGTATGGAATGAAAGCCAGGGGAGTATATGATTTGAGAGACTTGGAACAGAGTGAGATCAGAAGCACTGGAGTAGAATATTTTGCTGCAGAAATGTAGAAGCTCCATAGCCAGATTAGAGGGTAGTTGCAGAGTTCTAACCAAGAGTACAAGTGTAGAGTTGATCAACATTGCAAAGAAATTCAATTTGAATTAGGAGATCAGGTTATATCACATCTCAGGAAGGAAAGGTTCCCTAGGGAGACGTGTAACAAGATAAAGATGAAGAATATAGGGCCATGTAAGATCTTGAGGAAGTTTGATGCAAACGCCTATGAGATCGAGCTACCAGATGATGTGGGCATATCATCCATATTCAACATATCAGACCCGTATCCTTACAGGAAGGATGACATAGAGGGATCAATAGATCAAGAGAAGATTTAGTGGGAAAAACAAATGCCTATAGCAGAAAAACCACAGATGGAAAGTATCATTGATCAGAGGATTGGTAAGAATACCAGGAGGAAGACCTATTTTGAATATTTGGTCAAGTGGAAGGGACACCCAATATAATATGCCAATTAGGAGAGTGAAGTTGATATCCAGAAGCATGGAAAGTCAGTGCAAGAGCTCATGGATAAGATTCCATGAATTTTTCCCAGGGGAGTATGATGTAGGAGCATCGTCAGCAAGTACATGTGGCAGGACAACTCAGCGCCTGAGGACCAATTTGGAATATCGAATGCTGGTCGGTATTGCAATATTTTGAAGTTGATAGAAAACAAAACAAGAAAGATCACGGGCATGGAGACATAATGAGCACACGTGACTTGGGAGTTTAACCCTAGTCTTGATGTAACCACAATTAGGTAGAAGTTAGTTTGTTTCTTTTTGTATAAAGAGAGGTTTTGTACGCCCTAAAGAGGGATTACGAGAGTTGCGAGCAAGTAGGAATTTCTGAGCAGTGATTGTTGTTTAATTTTAGTTGTAACCATTTTTTTGATTTTGAATGAAGATAACAGAGGAAAATTGATCCAATGTGTGAGGTTGTTGTTGTTTGTAATTTCCCTATTGTTTTTTTCAATCTTTTAAAGAATGAATGAATCTTGCTACAAGTGTATGTATCTTTGAAATGCTTGCATAAAATTTAAAATTGCTTTTCTTCGTTGAGCCGGTGAAAGTTGTGCACACAGTCCACAAGGAGTGCATTGACAAAGTCTATTTTGAATCGTAAATCTTAGAAGAAATAGTGTAAGATGTCCTTTGCAAGTAGTGCAAAGTGACTGTTGCAAGGAGTGCACAGTCCTCCGCAAGAATCTAGATCCTGCGTAAGAATCTGTTGCTAGGAGTGTACATATCCATAATTTGACTTGGTGTTGAAGTGACTCCATAATAAGTCGAAGGAATGGAACATAGGAACGCCAGGAAGGCGAGAATAATTCTTTTCAAGAAATCTTTAAATCTGAGTTAGACAAAATTTCCCGAAAAAGCAAGAAGTGCTTGGGAGATCGAAATCTTTGAGGAGATCAAGATCAGAAGGGATAAAACTTTCCAAGAAGTGCGAACGAGATCCAAAAAACAGACTCATAGGAATGAAAAAGGTTGAAACCTTTGAATCTTTAGAAAATCTTCTAAGTCTGAAGAAATATTAAGCTCAGAGGGAGAGATCTGGACCGTCTGATCAACGTCTAGACAATGAGAAGAAAGCACAGAGGAGGAAATATATTAGCCATTCAATCTGAGCACAAAAAAATCATAGCCTCCATATCAAGGTAAAGTTCACTAATGATAATCTTTGAAAGTACACAGGAGGAGTGGGGTTATGAAATTCTGAAATCATCGGAGTCGTCCATTGTCAAGGAGGACACATGGAAAGAGATCAAAATTTCATTGACTCATAGAGTGGAAAGGTCAAAGGGAAGAGTAGTGACGATTCGTGAAGTGTGAACTCGCGACTTGATCACAGCCATCGATTGAAGGAAGATTGTGGACCATAGATCTAGTCTTAGCAGGTGTTTGCAACTCAGGAAATTAGAGGTAAGAGTTATGGGAACTTGTGAAATCTGAGTTTGCGATTTGATATGAGCAGTCAGATCGAGGAGAGATCTGGACTGTTGATTCATTTCAAGGGAAGGAGGTATCGGAAGTTCAGATATTGGGAGAAGGGAGGTGAACAGTCCTCCAACTTCGTGAAACACAAAGTCTCGATACACGAAAATGAGATCAGGATCGTTGGATCGCAAGGATTATGGACCGTTGATCTAGCAAGAGGAAATCACAAGTTCGGAGATCGAAAGACGGGAGATGCATTATCTTTCGAACTCGCAAAGCGTGAAGTCCCGATTCGCGAAGGGGAGAGAAGAGCCATTGGATCATGTAGATTGTAGACCCTTGATTTGGCGTGATCATAATTTTGGAAGTCGGAGGAAGGGAGATAAGGAACCTCATGAAAATGCAAAGTGCGAACTAGCGACTTAATCGTAGCCATTGGATCACGGAGGAGTGTGGATTGTCGATCTGACACAAGCAGAGTTCAAGATAGAAAAAATTTCAGGGACACGAGACGTGAAGTCGCAAATCACTTTTCTCTTAAGAAAGTGGTCACCGCCAGTGATCATGTGAGAGAAGGGGCTTAGCTAGAGAAGATCTAGTGCCTATCTACGCTAAAGATTTAAAATCATTAAGGAGAATCCCTCGGGTTCCATAGAACTTGTGCCTTAATAAGAAGGGGGGCTATTCAATTGATTGAAGGTTCTTGAGGGACCAAAGAGTCAATCCGACTCATTTTCTTGATAGATCCTAGACCAGGAGGTCGCGTAGACCTTAGGAGAGAAGTCCAGTCTGCATCAGAGTGAGAGAGAAAGAGAGAGTTATATAGGGTAATGGAGGGGGGAGAAAAGAGTGAGAGAGGGAATGAAGGACAAATGAAGGGAGAGAGAGTGTGGAAATGGGGGGGGATGAAGGAGGGAGAGGAGGAGAGATAAATATAGGTAAAGGGGGGGTATATATGGAAAGAGGGAGAGAGTTTAAAAGGAGGGAGAGAGAGGGATAGTGGGATATACAAAGTGAGTGAGAAAGTGAGAAAGTAAGTGTGTGTGTGAGAGAGAGAGGTTAGAGAGAGGGGAAGATAGAGGGAGGGATGGAGAGAGAGGAAGAGTGAAACATGGGGGAGAGTGAGAGAGAGAGAGAGATAGAGTTTTGGAGGGAGAGAGATATGGGGAGAGAGAAAGAGGAGGGGAAGAGAGGGGTAAATTAAAGAGAGAGGGGGGGAGGGGGAGAGAGGGGTATATGTGTGTGTGTGTGTGTGTGAGAGAGAGAGAGAGATGATATGAACATAGAGGGAGGGGTAGAGAGAGATGATATGAAGAGATAGGGAGGGGTAGAGAGAGAAGGGTGAAGGAGGGAGAGAAAGGTAATAGAGAGAAGGTGATGCAGGAGCATCCTTACACATCATCAGATGCACCAGAAAGACAACACATAGGAATGCATTGGAGAAAGGGAGAGGCACCGACCCTCCCATTTCTAAATTTGAAATATGATCCTATACATATTAATGTTGTAAGGCTGAGTAAAGACAAGCCATACCTTTGTACAAGTAGTGTATATGGTCTCCTTAATGGTTGACTGTAAGCAGGTCTAGATCTTAGTCAGGTTTGGATCTTCATTCATTGTAAGAAGCCATAGGGATAAGGTCTCTTAACTGAGATAGTGATGGCACTAAGGTGATAGAGAGAATAAGGTTGAGGGGAGCCCTCTTGGAAAAAGGGGATTCTAAGAGATAAGAGTTAGGAATAGGATTCTGAGAGAAGGCCCTGAGAATCTTGGAAGCTCAGAAATAGGAGGTAGAATAGTTCTTTGACAGAGCTTGAGAGAGATGAAACTCTACTGGAGTCCAACCTACACATATTGTAATCAAATTTTCATATAAATGAAAAAGAAAACAGTTTTTCCTGCAGATGATGGTTTATGTGTTTTATGAATGTATGATGTAGATGTATAATAGGTTTCATCTTCAGTAGGAAGATAGATTTCTCTATCTTTGTTGATTTTTAAATATTGTTCTAGATTCTTTAGGTCGTGAAAGGAGTGCACAACATAACATTGTAGGCTCTACAACTAGCACAAGGAGTGCACATCTGAAATCTTTTGAGTTAGAGAAGAATGTTTCAGGAGGACACACCAGAGAAATCATAAAACTCAAGATGAACCTCAAGGTTACTAAATACCTTGGAGGAGGAACTGTTCAGAGAAGGCACAGAGAGACAGAGTTACTAAATACTCTGTAAGAAAGAGCTCTACAAGGTGTGCATTAACCAAGAGGTTTCTAGGAGGGAACAAAGTTTTCCTTTAAAAGGAAGTGGAAGGGTCGATACCCCTTTGGATTTCTGAGCCAGTTAAAGAGTTCAAAAGAGATAGAGTAAAGAGTGAGAAGAGACAGGCTCATTCCAAGTCCCAAATATTAGGAAGGATAGCATCCCAAGAAGTGAAGATGAGACCCAATATAGTCAGGTTCGCAGGAGGAACAAAAGTTGAAGCCTTTGAAAATCTTCAAACACTTCCACGTTGGAAGAATCAAAAGCTCAGAAGGAGGAGCGACAACATCTGTCATATCTGATGTTAGAAATGATCAAGACAGGTGAATGAGCATTCGAGAAGTGAAGGAGAGTGAAAAGGAGAAGAACAAATCCCATTCGTTGGATATGAGTGCAAATAATCGATAGTTGTTTGATCCAGGTAAAGTGCATGGACGATAACCCCTTTAAGTGCACACGAGAGTGGACTCGCCGAAGTCCCAAAGTGAACAGGGACCATCCATCGTCAAGGTTGACAGGTGGCATAAGATCCATAACTCTAGAGAAAGAGCACTTCATAAGTTTTATTGTCAAGGAGAAAGTGAAAACGCTGAAGATCCGAAAGTAGAAATAGATCCAGGTCGTTGGTCACCAGGAGTTATGTGTCGAAATATCTGAGACTTCGAGGAAAATCAGTTCAGAGGATTCCAAGTGTGGAGTGTGAAAAACTCCTGAAGTCCCGAAGGCCGAAGAAGATCACAACCATTCGTTGTGAAGGACATGTGGCGAGAGATTAGGAAGTTCAGAGGCCTAGCACTCTGAAAGGAAGTCAATGGGAGTGGAGAAGATCTGGACCGTCATATCCATAGGGATGCATGGTGTAAATCCGTCAACTTTGGGTGAACGCACTATGGGAGGAATGAGTGCGTAGGAGTTGAAACTCCCGAAGCCCGAAGAGACAAAACAGATAGAGGCCATCAGATCAAGGGGGATACATGTGCCAAGAGATCGTGTACTTTAGGTGGAAGAACTTTGGGAGGAAGCAAGTGTGGATATTTGAAACTCCCGAATCCCGAAGAGCCGAAGTAAATCATGGTCGTTGATATGTGGGACGTACATATCAATAGATCGTGAACTACGGGTGAAAAGACTATGGGAAAAAGAGAGCATGGAGAATTTGAGAGTTGATATTTCCAAAGGCCGAAGTTCTGAAATGGACCAGGGTCATTTATTTGAGGTGGACGCATGGCGCTAGGGCTATAAATATGGGTACAAAATACTCCAGAGGATAAGAGAGGGTGAAAGCATCGAAGTCCCAAAGTGAATCTTGATCGTTGATTGAGAACGAGGTCGAATTCCATTGATCTGGTCTTGGTTGAAAGTGAAGAAGTACTAAAGAAGTCTAGAGCTATCAATTGGAGGAGGAAACGTGGTAGAATATCTACCATTTCGGATAAATTCACTCTGGAAGAAGAAGGAGGGTGTTGAACAAGATCTCCCGAAGGCCGGAGAACTGAAGTTCATCTGGTTCGTCCATTTCCTAAGGATTGGTGTCAACAGAATTTCCATTAGAAAGATAGCCACAGAAGAGGGAGAAAGAGTTGAAGTTGGAACTCTCAAACCTTGAAAGGAGAAATAATTCATAGTTGTCAATTGGAAGGAGGGCACGCATTGATAGATCGAGGAGATATGGGAGTGCGTGAGGAAGGAAGATAGAGGATAGATTGTAGCCGTTGATCAAGAGGCATCACCTGAGATCGCAAGATCAATAGTCACTCTTGATTTTGGGGCCATAAAGTGATCTGATCCATGTGGATATTGGTGGCCACCCACCTTTTCCAATTGGCTCAAAACAATTTTCTCGCAATTTTGGCAATTTACTATTTTTAGCAGTTTTAACTTTTGGGGCTATTTTTAGGGCCTAAATGAATCTTTTTCAAGATACATATTCTCAATGATAGCCAAATTTATTATTGATCCCAAAAAATGAATCTCCTTGACTATACCTTTCCAACGGGCTATCATACGCCTAAAACAGACATCGTATGCAAAAGTTACGACCCCGGGAAGTTGATGTACTAACTTACCCAAATGAGGCCCACATGACTATTGGCGCTTCATCTCCTAGGGTTAGGTTTTTGGATGTCTAAGGTTTTTGGCATTCCAGTTTATTGTAAAAAGGCCTTCAGAGCCTCATTGTAATCATCTTCTTGCGAATGCAAGTAGCCATCACATCTCTTCTCAAAGATAAGTTGTCTCCATTCTAGCGAGTCTTTCACTCTGTATTTTTACAGTCTCTGTACATTTATTTCATTAATAGAAATCGTGTATTACTATATCTCTATGTTTATGGTTCCATATCTGATACATTTATATTATATTATTGGATATCCATTATATCTCTGTGCATTTTTTTATTACATCTCTGCTCTCATTTTGTACCGAAAATAATCTGGATCAGTGGTATCAGAGCAGGCTGCTCTTGATCATTTTTCAGTGCATGTCCCTGACGAGGTCTGAGTATAGAAAGTTGGGTCTCAATCTTGTCTCTATTGAATACAATCGATCTTGCATGCCCAATAAACCCTCCATGGCAAGAGAAAAGAAAAATGACGAAGCAGACGATCCTATCAATCTGTTTCTTGAGCAAGCTCTCACGCAACAAAGGGACGAAATGATGGAGAATTTTTCCCACATCCTTCAATGCCTGCCGATAACAAAAGACGCATATTCATCAAGTGACCACTTTGGAAGCACATTTCCTTTCAAGGTACAAGTTAATTTTGATATTCCTGTATTTGAAGGGAAGATAGATTCAGAAGCCCTAGACAAATGGTTAAATATGATAGAAGGTTATTTCTCTGTTCACAATTTTTCCGACAGAGAAAAGATCACCTTTGCACTCTTTAAAACTCTGCTTCATGTCAAACATTGGTGGGAAACTTACTGGGAGAAAATTTCCACAGAGGAGTCTAGAATATATGGGGACGAGCTCACTTGGGATGTTTTTGTGGATGCAGTAAACGAATAGTATTACCCTATTGGCAACTATGAGGACCAGTACATGAGATGGACCACACTGCGGCAAGAGAGGGGCCAAGCAGTTCCGAAGTTCACCAATACCTTCTATACCTTGTGCATCAATCTAGGTATCAAAGACTCTGAACGACATTTAGTTCTGAAATACTGTGGGGCTCTACACAGATACATCCAAACTAAAATGGATTTTCTGGACATCTCTATAAAAAATTTCAGACCCCAACCCAGTTTCAGTCTCGCTATTTTTTCAGCCAATGTTAAATGCCCAAACCCAGTTTTATATTAGCATATAAAAAATTAGTAGAAAATAAACTTTAGAACTGAAACATGAGGATTATGAACATCATTTATAACGCATAAATAAAATATCAACAACATATAAAACTCAAAAAATTATAGACACAGGAATTTTCGGTCTAGCATCAACCTTGAAAAAACCCACAAGGGGAAAACCAATGAGAGAGGGAGATTTTTATTATTTAGGAGATTCAGAGAATTCTATTACAACATATTCATCTTCAAAAATTTAAATGACAAACTTATCTCGAAAACCGTGCCAAATCTTCACACAGGAAAATGAGCCAAACTCCTCAAAATTCTTCCCAAAATTTTCTGCAATAAATTGTAGGTCTGCTCCTCGATTTATGTGCCTCCAAACTGATGTACGATCACCTTGAAATTCATGCCAACTACCTTAGCCCAAAATAGAGCAATAAATTTTGTATGGATTCCTTGGGAAATGTGCCAAAACTTCCAGAAAACAACATAGTTATTTCTTCTTGAAATCTGTGCCACAATAACAGTCGTACAGACTATACAGACTGTACAAAATCCATACAGTACGGATTTGACCTTCTTCCTTGGTTTCTGTGCCCTTTTCCTACTTTACAAAATTTGAAAATCCGTACAATACAACCTTTTCTGTTGTACTGTACCTTGCCTCAATTTTTGTGCCTTCTCTTCTTGTTGTACGACCTTCTCAATCCGTACAGTACGACCTACCTTCAATACTGTCCTTGCTTCCTTGATTTCTAGGCTAGTTTGTTGCCTTGGGATGCATGCCATATCTCTTAGAAATGGTTTCTCTCTTGCTACTCGAAAATGCTCTCTCTCTTGCTCTCTCAAAAATGAATCAACAGCCCAAGAATGGGTGCGCCCCTCTACCCTAATCGACCTCATGAGGTAGGTGAGGAGTCTCTCTAATCCAATGGCTGAGAATAGATTAGATGAGTGGCTGAGATTAGATGTATCTTCACTCACCCTCACTTTAGTCATAAAGTCACCTTTTAATTTGCATCTCAAAAATTAAATGACTAGGGACCACATTAGGCACTTTCTCACCCCTTAGGTGCCTAGGGAAGAGAAACACTTGCCTTGGTACTTTATTTAATTAAAAATTTAACAATCTCATCACTCAGTGCTACTTATCAATATGTTGTTAAAATCGAGAAAAATTTTAAGCACCAGAACAAACGGGAGTTTGGGTCTGCATATCCCCAACAACCAAAGTATGATAAAGATGACCCTAACAAATAGCTTCCTGAAAACTAGTCTAAGCCACAGGAAAAGAAGGGTCACAAGAAGATGAAGAAGGACACCGGAAAATGGTGCGATTTCCACAAAATCCCTTGGCACAACACCGATGAATGTCGCTCAAAACATTCATTGGTGGCCAAGATCAAAGACAAGGAGCCAAACCCTGATTCAGAATCTGATTCTGAATCGACGCAGACCCCACTGTTATTGTCGCGATTGCAACAATTCAACTAGAAGAACCAACATATCCTAAAGAGGGGGAGCTCCTTTTTCATTCACAGATGTGGGTGAAGGGGACCCCACTACATTTTATTGTTGATAAAGGAAGCTAGAAGAACCTCATCTCAGCAGAGGTTGTCAAATAGTTGGGATTGTCGACAAAACCACACCCGCAACCATACAACATCGGGTGGCTTCGTCAAGGACGAGATCTCCGTGTTAGCTAGAAATGTTGATTGTCTTACGACATCCAACCCATCAAGGATCAGGTATTATGTGATGTTTCCCCACTGGATGTATGTGATGTTCTCTTGGGTCAGCCATATATGTGGAAGCACCATGTTATTTATGAGTCTCGACCCTGTAGTGTCATTGTTACTTTGGGGGGTCATCTCTACAAAATACCAGAGGTAGTTTCGACTATTGTTCCACCTAAATAGTGCCACAAGGTAGTATCTCATACTGCAAATTTCATCTTCTTCACATTCTGTTCAAAAGGGGAACAGAAGGACACTGCAACCACTATAACCTCGCCCCAAGCACCTTCTATCCAACAGAAGCAGGTCAACAAGGTTGCAAAAAAGCACAAAGATTCCTTCTGCACACCATCCTCTCATGTATCTCGACTTGTTGAACAGCCTCAGCCTCAACATGTTCGTGAAATACTTCCACAAACTGAGCAACGCGATGTCTCCAGCAAGGCAAGCAACTTACTAAGATGTAGATTCAACAAACACTTTTCCCTCTCCCCTTAAAACTCAATGCAATGGAGACCATTTCTTCCTAAGGATGGAATATTTATCCAGGTGGATATTGGTGGCCACCCACCTTTTCCAATTGGATCAAAACAGTTTTCTAGCAATTTTGGCAATTTACTATTTTCAGTAGTTTTAACTTCCGGGGCTATTTTTAGGGGATAAATGAAGGTTTTTCGAGATAGTTATTCTCAATGATAATTGAATGCATGATTTATTACCTACAATGAATCTCCTCGATGATACCTTTCCAACGGGCTATCATACGCCTAAAACGGAGATCATATGCAAAAGTTACGACCCCGGGAAGTTGATGTACGAACTTACCCAAATGGGGCCCACGTGACTTTTGGCGCTTCATCTCCTAGGGTTAGGTTTTTGGATGTATAGGGTTTGTGTCATTCAAATTTATTGTAAAAAGGCCTTCAGAGCCTCATTGTAATCATCTTCTTATGAATGCGAGTATCCATCACATCTCTTCTCAGAGATAAGATGCTACCATTCTAGCGAGTCTTTCACTCTGTATTTTTATAGTCTCTGTACATTTATTTCATTAATATAAATCATGTATTACTGTATATTTGTTTTTATGTTTTCATATCTGATACATTTCTGTTATATTATTGTATATCCATGACATCTCTGTGCAATTCTTTATTACTTCTCTACTCTCATTTCATGCCGAAAATAATCCGGATCATGATTGGACGTTAAAAATTTGAGAGTTGGCCGCAATTGAAACCATGGTATTGGAAAAGGGATACATGGAATCTAGAGGTGAATTGCGGGGAGAAAAGAGGTGTGGTCTCAAACCAGTTTTTTCCACTTTGCAATCACATATTTAGTGAGTTCATAGCCCAAATTCACATGTAAGAAGGGGTCTAGCAGAAGGATCTAGTGCCCGAGAATTGAAATTGCTAAGAGCACATGAGAAAGGGAGCCTATATAATTTGATTTGGGTTCAAACATGAGCCTGAAGAGTCTATCCGACTTAGAATATTCCAAGATCCTATATCGGAAGGTCATAAAACCCCCAGGAGGGGAGGGGGGCTGCATTAGGTGGTATCAGAGCACAATTTTCGTCTATAGATTTCAGGTGAAAGAGATGAAGGAGATAGTTTGGCTATGTCAAGTAGAATAAGAAGCACAAGTTTTTCTAGAGAAAACATGTGAAGAAGGAGGTAGATTATTGATGCTATGAGAAGGATTGTTGCAAGTGTGCGATAGAAAATTGAACATCCAGGTGAGTTGTAGGAGAAGTTGGAGATGCTCTCAGATGCAGAGTAATCCACAGACTTGCCAGGAGGGAAAGAAGAGGGTGAAAATGGCTACTAAAGGCCATGAACGTTGTCAAAGAGATGGCCACAAGAGGAAAAGAAAACCAGAGATGGATTTGGAGATGATAGAGATAAGAGCATAGATGGAGCAGCTGACATTGAATATGTAGCAGTAGTAAAAGGAACACTTGAGGTATGAATGGCCTCTGAACAGGAAGGAAAAATGGCATGTCCAGAATTTGTTTGTCAGAAAGCAACAACATGTAGTAAGGAGGTGGCAGAGGCATGTTGAAAGCCTCAGATACATAAAGGAAGTGGTTTTCATTTGTGAACTGAAAGTTGGAAAAACCCTTAGTCATGAGGAAGGGAGATCAGTTAAAGGTCTCATAAACTGCTAGGAAGGTAGAGATGAATTTTCAAATTTCCAGGTGGGCAATGAGATGAGATCAATTGAGGATCTCATAGACTGCCAGGAGGGAAGAAGTGATGAAAATTCATATTTCCATATGGGTATTGAGATGGGATCAATGGAGGATCTCATAGATGACCAAGTGGACAGAAGAGAAATCCCAGATGTCCAGGTAGGCAAGGGGGGAGAGATGAACTTAGCTAGGGGTTCATATTAGCAAGGAGAGATGAAGGAGGAGGATCATAGGTGCATTCTAATCATTGGGGGAATCAAAATATTCCTGCTAATAAGCCAAGCAGAGACTAGCATAAATGTTGCAGGTGCGGAAACAGAAGGACAACAAATAGAGTCTGTCAAAGAGGAGAAGGAGAAGACGCTAATGTTTTCCCCAACAGAAGGAGAAGATCATTCAAAAGAATTGTTTAAAATTTTCAGCCAGGAAGCTGAACAGAAGATGACTGCAACACTGAATCTTGCAACATAAGGAGAAGCAGACAACATGGATTTTGATGAGTTGTATGAAGAATTGGATTCCCTAGAAATAAGGGTGATAGTGCAAAGCCAACACATCCAACAGATCAGGTTGGAAACATGTGGAGGAGCATACCATCCTGAGGAGCAATTGGAGGAAGTTGGAGTTGAACCAACACCAGAGCAGCTGACAGACGAAAATTTGTCAAAGGAGGAGGTTGAGAAGCAACTCATTTATGAGACTAGAGAACTGGAATATGTAGCAAGGTGGAAAGATAATGCCACAGAAGAAGAAAACAACATGGGTGATCAGGATGATCTACCCATTGATAAGGAGAAAGTGTAATAGAGCAGACTGGATGAAGGGAGACAACCATTAGAGAAGTTGGACATGGTGATAGAGGAGATAAGAAAGTTGATGGTGAGATCAACAGAGGAGACTTTTAGCATGAGGAAGCTGAATAAAGGAGAGACTACCATAGCAGTAGGGAAGGAGAAGAAGCAACAACAACAAAAACAAAATAAAGGAGAAGGAGGACAACTCCAAGAAGAAGTTTGGGATCCAGGTGGATTTCAATAGAGCTGGAGAGCTCATGAGTAGGAGCTCATGAATTTTTTGTAGAAGTGGAGTATGATGCATGAGCATCCTTCCACATCATTAGATGTGCCAACAAGCCAACACATAGGAGCGCATTGGAGAAAGGGAGAGACACCAACCCTCCCATTTTTAAATTTGAAATATGATCCTATACGATTAATGTTGCAAGTTTGAGTAAATCCAAGCCATACCTTTGTACAGGTAGTGGATAGGGTCGCCTTAATGGTTGACTGTAAGCATGTCTAGATCTTAGTCAGGTATGGATCTTAATTCATTGTAAGAAGTTGTAGGGATAAGGTATCTTAACTAAGACAATGATGGCACTAAGGTGATAGAGAGGATAAGCTCGATGATCCCTCTTGGAAGAAGGGGATTCAGAGATATGGGAGTTAGGAATAGGATTGTGAGATAAGAGACTGAGAATCTCGGAAGATCAGAAATATGAGGTAGAATAGTTATTTGAGAGATTTGAGACTCTACTAGAGTCCAACTTGCACATATTGTAATCAGATTTTCATATAAATGAAAAAGACATCAGTTTTTCCTGCACATGATTGTTTATGTGTTTTATGAATGTATGATGTAGATATATGATAGGTTTCATCTGCAGTAGGAATTTATATTTCTCTATATTTGTTTAGTTTGAAATATCATTCTGTATTCTTTAGCCTGTGCAAGTAGTGCACAACAGAACACTGGATGTTCAGTAGCTAGTGAAAGGAGTGTGCATCTGAACTCTTTCGAGTCGAAGAAGAATGTTTCAGGAGGACACACTAGAGAAATCACAAAACTCAAGAGGAATATCAAGGTTACTAACTACCTTGGAGGAGGAACTGTCCAGAGAAGGCATAGAGAGATAGAGTTACTGAACACTTTGTAAGAAAGATCTCTGCAAGGTATGCATTGAGCAAGAGGTTTCCATAAGGGCATGAATTTTTCCTTTAAAAGGAAGTGGAAGGCCTGAGACCCCTTTGGATTTTTGAGCCAGTTAAAGAGTTCAGAACAGATAGAGTAAAGAGTGAGCAGAGACGGGATCATTCCAAGTCCCAAATATCAGGAGGGATAGCGTCCTAGGAAGCGAAGATGAGACCCAAGATAGTCCGGTTCGAGGGAGGAACAGAGGCCGAAGCCTTTGAACATCTTCAAACTCTTCCATGTTGGAAGAATCAAAATCTCAGGATGAGGAGAGACAACAGCCGTCAGATCCTCTATTAGAAACAATCAAGATGGGAAAATGAGCGTCCAAGAAGCGAAGGAGAGTGCATAGGAGAAGAAAAGATCCCAGCCATTGGATTTGAGCGCAAATAATCGATAGTCATTTGATCCAGGTAAAGTGCACAGATGATAACCCCTTTAAGTGCATAGGAGAGCAGAATTGCCGAAGTCTCTAAGCTTCGAAGTGAACAAGGACCGTCCATCATCAAGGTTGAAAGGTGGTGTAAAATCCATAACTCTAGAGAAAGAGCACTTCAAAAATTTTGTGGTTGAGGAGAAAGTGAAAACACCGAAGAGTCGAAGGCCAAAATAGATTCAGGTTGTTGGTTTCTAGGAGGTACGTGTCGGTAGATCTAAGACTTCGAGGAAATTCAGTTTGGAGGATTCCAAGTGTGGAGTGTGACAAAATCCCAAAGTCTCGAAGGCTGAAGCTGATTGTAACCGTCGGTTCCGAAGGAAACATGGCGAGAGATTAGGAAGTTTGGAGGCCTAGCACTATGAAAGGAAGTCGACGGGAGTGGAGAATATCTGGACCGTCAGATCCAGAGGGACGCGTGGCGGAAATCTGTCAACTTCGGGTGAAAGCACTCCGGGAGGAACAAGTGCATAGGAGTTGAAACTCCCGAAGCTCGAAGAGTCTAAATGGATAAAGGCCATCAGATCAAGGGGGAGACACACATTAAGATATCGTGTACTTCAGTAGGAAGAACTTCAGGAGTAAGAAAGTGTGGAGAGTTGAAACTCCTGAAGCCCGAAGAGCCGAAGGAAATTGTGGTCATTGATCTGTGGGAGGTACGTGTCAATTGATAGTGAACTTCGGGTGAAAAATCTCTAGGAAAAGGTGAGCGTGGAGAAGTTGAGAGTTGAGATTTTCGAAGGCCTAAGTCCCAAAATGGACCAGGGCCATTGATTTGAGGTGGATGTGCGGCGCCAGATCTAGAAATTCAGGTACAAAATACTCCAAAGGACAACAGAGGGTGAAAGTGTCAAAGTCCCAAAGTGAATATCGATCGTTGATTGAGAAGAGGGTTGAAGGCCATTGATCTGGTCTTGGTTGAAAGTGTAGAAGTCCCGAAGAAGGCTAGAGCCATTGATTTGAGGAGGAAACATGGCAGAAGATCTTCCATTTCGGAGAAAGTCACTCTGGAAGAAGAAGGAGGGTGTTGAACAAGAACTCCTGAAGGCTGAAGAGTTGAAGTTCATCTGGACCATATGTTTTCTAAGGACATGTGTCAGCAGATATTCCATTTGGAAGATACCCACAGTGGAGGGAGCAAGAGTTTAGAGTTGGAACTCCCAAACCTTGAAAGGAGAAATCAATCATAGTCGTCGATTGGAAAGAAGGCATGCATCGATAGATCGAGGAGATATGGGAGTGCGAGAGGAAGGAAGATAGAGGACATATTGTAGACATTGATCAAGAGGCATTTCCTGAGATTGCAAGATCAACAACCATGCTTGATTGCGAAGCCAGAAAGTGCTCATACGTTAAAAATCTAAGAGAGGGCTGCAATTGAAACCACAATATTGACAAAGGGATACGTGGCAGCTAGAGGTGAATTAAGGGGATAAAAGTGGTGTGGTCTCAAACCACTTTTGTCCTCTCCACAATCACATATTTACATGAGGTCATAGCAAGAAGTCACATGTAGGAAGGGGTCTAGCAGAAGGAGCTAGCGCCCGATAATTGAAAGTGCCAAGAGTTCTCGAGAAAGGGGGTCTGTAAAATTTGATTTGCATTCAAGCAGGAGCCCGAAGAGTCGATCCAACTTAGAATATTCAAAGATCCTAGATCGGGAGGTCGCAGAACCCCCGGGAGGGGGGGGGGGGG
>SNQJ01S0008261.1:79392-99771 GCA_010110895.2 Picea sitchensis
AGGGGGGAGAGTATGGGAGAGAGAGGGAAACAAGGAGAGAGGGAGAGAGGGGAAAAGCAAGAGAGAGAAAGTGGGGGGAAGAGAGGGGAAGGGTGATATAGAGGGAAGGCAAGAGTAAGTATGAGAGAAAGAGAGAGAGAATGGGGGAGAAGAGGGAAGATATGGAGAGAGGGAAGGAGGGGGGAGAGAGAGAAGGGGGGAGAGGAGGAGATGGTTGAGAGAGAGAGAGATAGTGTTGGCCCTCGAACAAGTTTTGAGGAAAAATTGGTCAGGCTTGACCACCTTTTCGGACTTCGACAGGCTGGTCGAAGATGGAGCGCCGAGGCGGAGCTGAGATCATGGGACCTCACTTGATTTGTGGACCCAAAAAGGGGTTCATTAGGGTTTTGTATCAGGGTTTATGGGATGTCAGCCCATGGGTTTACCCATGATTAGGCCTTTTTATAAATGTAAAAGTATAAATAAGAAAGAATGTAATGTAGTGAGGAGGTAAATTTAGCTAAGTGCAAGTAGTTTTGGGTTGCTTAGTGCAACCAAATGTGTATGTAAGGATCTGTGCTTAGTAGAAGAGCTGGCTCTATGCCTTGACCTAATTTTGGGAAGGTAGATCTGGTGCTTAGTGTGTAGATCACCTTTCTGGTGTGAAGCTCAACTCTATGGCTTAGTGCATAGGAGCATAAGAATGTAAGAGATTAGAGATTAATAAATAAGAAGAAGTCGTTGGTGGATGTAGCCCCACACTAGGTTGAACCACGTATATCATGTGTTGATGGTTTGCTTTGTGTTATGATGTTTATGCTGTGAATCTGCTTAGTGCATTGATTGTTAGGTATGATAGATAGATCTATGAATGCTTAGTGTTTTATTCATGTTGAATATTCTAGATCTAACTTATGATGCTAAGTGTGATGTGTATTGGGTTATTGTTACTACACTGATCTATCCTTAGGGTTTTTTCTATGGTGTGAATGAAGATGATAAACTAATTCATGTTTTTCTTGAGTACTCTTCGACGTAATTCTAATCACAGATTTGTGTCCCATCTCGGTTACAGACACCTAAGTCCTGTAACCCTCCCTGCCTCTACCTCGAGTGAGACTTCTCTTGCTTCACAGGTGTTGTCGAAAGGGCTGGTAGTTAGGTTTTTTTTGGTGTGTTGTTGAAGCGTTGAACCTTGGGTCTACCCTTGTGCCAACAAATGGTTCTTTGGTCGATACCTAAAACTGTGATTGCTGGGAACTGAAAGAATAGATAAGCTTTTTGTGTAGATCTGTTGTTGTAGTGCACAATACTCTACTTTACTTGCGAAGCTCTGTGCTAAGAAAAGAAACTTGACCTAAAGAAAAGAGGTAAGATCTTGAAATAGGTAAATCTTTGTACTTTTATAAGAGTAAGAAAAGAGAAATTTTTTGTTTCGAAAGCATGAATCTAGGTATGTTTGATAGATTCTATCCTAATTTGAAAGCTAAGGAAGAAAGAGTTGATCTGAATAAATTTGATAGAAATAAAGAAAGATATGTTATTCCTATGCATAGAAAGAATTTTTGGACTGATAATTGGATGCAAGAACCTAGAAAGAATTTTTGCAGATTGCAGGTCCAACACTGTGATCCTAGTGCGCAGTACAGGAGAAGTTGGGGAACTTACAAGAGAATGAGAGGATTAACACTATGTTATAACTGCAGAAGACCGAGACATCTTACTAAGGAATTCCTTGGTGTAGGTCCTATTTGTCTTTGTTGTAAAATTGTTGGTCATGAGGTTGATGATTGTCCAAGAATGATTGCTAAAGTTGAACAAATGAACATGAGTCAAGAGAATAAAAGCATGTTAGAAGATCAAAAAGGGAAAGAATCAGAGAAAGTTTAGAATCCATTAGAATAGTTTAAATAAGC
The DNA here is from genome assembly GCA_010110895.2 of Picea sitchensis. Lineage (NCBI taxonomy): Eukaryota > Viridiplantae > Streptophyta > Pinopsida > Pinales > Pinaceae > Picea > Picea sitchensis. Next base: position 81,288 of record SNQJ01S0008261.1, read on the forward strand.
AATGAATGATAAAAAATATGTCATTTTACCAGAGATTATGAAAGAAAAACAACACATAGGTACAAGAATAGGAGACTTTGACATAGACTGTGTCTTGGATGAGGGAACACAAGTGAATATTGTGACAGAAAACACTTGGGAAATTTTGGGAAAGCCTAGTATAGTATCTTCATTGGGAATAATAGGTTTATTCAAAGGAAATATGATAACCTTATGTGGAAGAGTTACTACCATACTTGTTATTATTCATGGAAGATAGACTAAAGAGGAATTTGAAATCATTAAGTTTGTCAAGAACATCACCTCTTTCCCCCTTTTTCTAGGTAAGACTTGGATTGAGAAAAATCAGATCAGAAGGAAAGTAGAGGAAGCAGATAAAGAAAAGAAAAAACAAGAACTAAGGGATTTCATAGCTAGAAAAATAGATCGACTGATAGAAGAACGAGAATTTAAGTAGAAACAATAGAAGGCAAGCGAATTAGTTGTCGAATTTGAAGGAACACAAGAAGGTTTGAAGGACCTATCCATGAAAGAAGAAAGTATACCCATCCAGGAAGTGGTAAGGGAAGGAATATTAATTTCAAATCCTTTGAGAGCACATCAACAACACGAAGTTACTACACTAGAAGACGATAGGAATAAAAATGGAAAGATAGATCCAAAAACAATTAGAGAGACTCAGATCACAGGAAATAAGGCAAGGAAGCTCAGTAACAAGAAAGCCAAGTTACAAAAACTACAGGAAGTTACAGAGAAAACTTTGCAGGAGGCAAGCTTGTAGGCTCTGAACCTCGTCGGAACAACAGAACCACACAGAATGGGACTTCGCCTTGACGAAGCTATATGATCGTTCGAGGCACCCTAACCATTAGAACGACGCTATGAAACAGACATGAAACACATTTATGGGAGAATATACCATGTTTTGGATGTTGAGACCGTGCCATAATGGACAAATTCACATTGATGGAATCATTCCTGCCCATTAGAAGAATCTATTACGATGCTCGCTTATTTAACCCGTTGGTCGTTGCGTCAAGACCACTTTTCACCATCCATGATTAACTGAGCTATTATAGATTTGATTGTGTGTCATACTGTAATTTCAGAACCTAGACCTCGCCATCCGTTGTTTACTCCATATGTCCGTTCGCCTACCCTAACCTGTTCGTTTAAAAGAGAGAATGTCGGGTGAACAGACTGAGTTGGAGAAGTCTGTGAAAGAGTTCCTTAAGAAATTTATGGATGATAGAGTTATGTTTGTAGGTGTTTAGGCATCTTCGACTAGGGGATTGTAGGCTTCCCCTTCGATTGGATGATGTTTGGGCCATACTAACCCTGCGACCGAGAAGCGAAGTAAGCATCGCGATGATCTAGATAATGCAAAGCAGATCCCGTTGATATTACCAAATTATATCTCACCTTTGACTGGCACAGTTAACCGCGACAACATCCCACGAGACTACGAGTACACTTTGATCATCACGTACATTCCAAAGGGGATACGCATAGTTGGAAGCCAGTTGGGATAGATCCCATCCCTGAAGAACAATGATTTCAACTTTGGAGACAGAAAAAACTACGCTATTCTCACGCCTTGTAAATATTTGATGAAAACCATTGGGAAGAAGCCTTGCATTTTCTTCTAGTCGTGGATAAAGGAGTTGGCGCAGTCGACTATACTCAATGTGATGAATATTCCTCATTTTGGCCGACATCAGGAGGTTAACGCTTGCTTTAAACTCCTCTTGTCATGCTATCATGGTGGATACCTCTAGCTCGATAGGTGGATTACTATGGATCTGACGTCGATCCTCCTGATCATAGGATTGAGCATGTAGGGACCCGGCCCTTAGTAGTTCTACCCAGGGAAGACCTCATATCGCTCCTTGGCACAACGCATAAAGGAGGCATACGATGAAGTTGATAAGGGAAAGCGAGGCTACAAGTTGGCCTCTATCCAATATGGCACAGTGTGCCTTGATTTCCAACTCATAGCTGGAAAGGTTGTAAGAAAGAATCAACCCACGCATGTCACTGGGTTCATGGTGGACCTCGCAGGAAAATGCGTGGAGGGGATGCAGATGAATCGGGTGAGTTACCTCGTCAACAATATTGAGAAAGACTTCCACGAAGTGTAGGACCAGGGATACGAGTTCCACTTCAGTTGGCTACTCATGCTGATTGCGTTTGTCGCTTGGTAAGTGCCGGAAGGAGCTACCTTCCTGGAGATTGTACCTTCGGAGCTGATGGCTGTGAAGTTTTCAACCTTATGGTATACAAATGACATGTCGAAGCAATGGAATTCAAATAGATTGTTCCATGCCTACTATCAGCAATTAAGGGTTTCCATTGAGTCATTCCCACGCATGACACCGCACACATTACACCAATAAATACCACTAACTAAGTTCCGCACAGATCCACATTTTATTTATATCACTGCGTGCAGGCATGAAAGAAAATAAGAGTTACATTCTTACTATAAGCTGATAGACGAAGACATGGAGCAGATCATGAAGGAGTGGCTGGAGGAGTTCCATGTACTGGTTCATGATGTAGACCTCTCCAACCCTGACATCATAGGAAGCCCCTTGGTCACCTGGTTTGAGCATGTAGGAAAGTCAAGTGCGAAGAATAAAATGAAAAAGGAGGAATTTCAAAACATAGAGACGGATGAGGAGGACAACACCTCAGAAGAAAATGGACATGGCTCACCCACAGGTGGAGACGAAGTAAATCAAGAAGCAGGAGGGGAAGAAAGAGAAAAGAAAGGAGAAGGTGAAGCTACACCACTGAAGGATCCCCCTACTGAGGCAAAAACACCGAATAAAAGGAAGGTTTCTCCGTAGAAACCCTCGGAAAGAAAGAAGACCCACACTAGTAAGCCCCAGCTAGAGGCTACGCTCACAGAGGATGATATCGTTCTAGTCCGCAGAGTGATGGAGGACGTGTCCGAAGATCTCTTTCATAGATATAGAGCAAAGCAGGAAGAGTTGTATGTAAAGGTTGAGAAGGAGTTGAAGGAGATAAAATGAGCTATTCAAGCTAACTTTGCAGAATCTATTGTGCCTTCCTCGTCAAAGACTATGGAGTTGGGGGATGAACCAACCCAACTTTGTAGACTTGCAGATGCAACAGAGGCTTGACTTCAATGATTCCTAGAAGAAAAGGAGAAGGTTGCAGAAGCCTTGAAACAAGAAAAAGAAGAGATCTTGGAGAAATTACGAGTTGCGCATTACTGTGTAACCGCTTATGAAAATGAGAGAGATGAGTTCCGAGCAATGCTTGAGGAATACAGAGTAAAGATACAGAGGGAGAAGGACCAACTTCTCATAGAGCAGACTGCAGTCAAAGAAGTGGTGAGAAAATCACTTCGCTCTGTGCCAGGCTTGGCATAGGAGGAACACGAAGTAGTTGAGGTTCAAGTGATGAAGCTCGATGAGGCCATCCAACAGCTTCAAGAGAGGGTAATAGATTTAGAGATCCAAGCAATACCAAGCACCCTATAGGAAGTGCGTGACTAGAGGTAGGAAGCCACTAAGAGTGCAGTTGGAAGGATCAGAGCCCTCGCCTCAGAATGCAAACAACTGAGTGAAAGAAGTGCGTAGAATTATGAATTCCTCGCAGAAGACCCAGAGCTGAGGAAACTGGAAGCACAACTACAGGAGGCGCAACAACATGCATTTTCAGTATAGGCATAGATGAAGTCACTCACTGCAGTTGAGAGAATGAAGAGATCACAAGAACAATGCATGACCCAACAATAGATCACTACCATCTAGGGCAGAATAATGGAAGTCACACAGAGGATACAACCGATGTAGGAGGAAGCTTGCGCGGTGTTTGAAGGGATCGAAGGACAAGGCTCGCAACTGGACCAAGTGGTTGCGACAATGGAATAATTCCTGGAAGGGCCTGTTGCAGAGAAAATGATCCAATAGCTCGCTAAACATGAAGCTCATGTGAAACAACAAGTTGAGGTAGCATTTCCCAAACCTGAGTGACTCAGGACGAGTCACAGGTGAGTGTTGGGGGCCTATTCGCCCTCTACCAAGTTTTGAGGAAACATTAGTTAGGTTTGACCACCTTTTCAGACTTCTACAGGTTGGTCGAAGATGGAGTGCCTAGGTGGAGATGATATCATGGGATCTCACTTGATTTGTGGACTCAACAAGGGGTTCATTAGGGTTTATGGGATGTCATTCCATGGGTTTACCCATGATTAGGCCATTTTGTAAATGTAAAAGTATAAATAAGAAAGAATGTAATGTAGTGAGGGGGTAAATTTAGCTAAGTGCAAGTAGTTTTGGGTTGCTTAGTGAAACAAACTGTGTATGTAAGGCTCTGTGCTTAGTAGAAGAGTTGGATTTGTGCCTTGACCTGATTTTGGGAAGGTGGATTTGGTGCTTAGTGCACAGATCACTTGTCTGGTGCGAAGCTTGGCTATGTGGCTTAGTGCACATGAGAAAAACAATGTAAGAGATTGGAGACTAATAAAGAAGATGAAGCCGTTGGTGGACATAGCCCCACACTGGGGTGAACCACATATATCATGTGTTGATGGTTTCCTTTGTGCTATGATGTTTATGCTGTGAATCTACTTAGTGCATTGAATGTTATGTATGATTGATAGATCTATGAATGCTTAGTGTTTTATTCATGTTGAATATGCTAGATATAACTTATGATGTTAAGTACGATGTGTATTGGGTTATTGTTGCTGTTGAGATTCGACAAGAAGATCCTAATGAAAATTATTCACCTACACTAGGATGGAGCCTCAGGCTATTTTTAGGTGGAAGTCTATTTTTAGATGATGAGCAAATTCTGTTTATAGATGATGTCTATTTATATATGGTGATCACATTCTATTTATAGATGTATGTCAACTATTAGTATCCCTTAATAATAGTTGGACAATAAATATAAATCTATTCTCAGTGAGCACTTGGAAATAGTTAACTGAAGTGGACAATCAGTTAGCTATAGGAAATTCGAGTTCAAAGGTTGACTGGTGGGACATGCAAGTCGAATTAGTTGTAACTGAGTGATTTGAAAGTGTAACAGAGTTATATGTGTAGTTATGTGAGTTGTAAAGTAGTTTAACTCAGTTAAGTGAGTTAATCTCAATTGTACTAGTTGTAACTGAACTTACACTAGTGAGAGATTAGTGAATTAATTATTAATTAATTCAGAATCAGTGGTCTCACATGAAATTGAAGATTTACCATTGTTAACTACATGCATGTCAGATCTAGTGGAGACCCAGTTGAGATAACAGGTGAAAGGGACAATTTGACTATCAGTTGTGACATTAGTGAGTGCACTCATGCAACCACACACACATTGGATGCGCCCATGAGGAATGCACATCCTAGGCAAGAGGGATTCATTCATTGTAGGGATTTCCATTAGCAGGGATTGCGCAGAGGAGGCAGGCTGTCTGGAGGCAGTAAATTGGCACATGCATTTGCCAATTTTTGTATGACAGTGTGAGACGATTGTATATTGTACTGAGAGCTCTTGGATTAGAGTTTTTTATGAGATTGTTTCATAATCCATGATATATACATAATATATGATAGTGGGGTTTTTAGCTTTATGCTTTCCCAGTAAAACATCTGTGTTATGTGCGATTGATCTTTCTTCTTGATATTGCAATTGATGGTTGTGTTTTAAATTCCGCAAGAATATTAGTAGAATAAATTATGTATTTAATAGTGGCATATAATTGTTAGATTAGGATAATCTAGGCAGTACATAATTTTTATTGAAAATTTCCACATGGCATCAGAGTGCAGAAGATTTTAGAAGCTGAGTTTTTGATTGGATAGAATTCGAATTTGCAGAAAGACTTTCTTGGTGCTACAACTGATTCAAGATTGAAATGGATTTCAATGGATTGAGGTTAGAGTATGCACTCGATGGTAGCTCGAACTACATTGCTTGGAAGGATAGGATGGAGGCAGTACTCGAAGACAATGGCTTGAAGGAATTCATTGACAAGGATGTTCCTAAGCCAAATGCTACAGACAATGCAAATCTTGATGCGTGACAAAAGAAAGTGGCAAAGGCGAGGAGGATCTTGTTGGAGGGAGTACGAGACCAAATTGTCTCAAATATCCATGGGAAATCCACACCATATGAAATGTGGAAGGCTTTGACGAATATACTCCAAAAGAACAATGACCATAGGAAATTGGCACTCAAAGATAAACTCAAGAAGATCAAGATGGAGAAGGGTGACTCCATTCCAAAATATCTCACGAAGTTTGTCCAATGTTTGGATGAGCTGGGGAGTGTGGGAATAACATTCGTTGATGATGATTTGGTGAGCTTGTCTCTCCTAGGAATTCCCAAGAATTGGCACATTTATCAATACTCTGTCAATGGAAGGGAAAAATTGCCAGATTGGGAACGACTATGGTCGGATCTAGCACAGGAGGAGTTCATGCAGAACACCAGAGATGGCTCTTCATCAAAAAATGATGATGAAAAGGATTTTTATTTGGCTACCAAGGAAAGGAAAGGGAAGGGGAAGAAATTCCATTCAAAATCTGAGTCTAAAGGCAAGAAGCTGGATTTGTCCAAAGTGAAGTGTTTTTACTGTCACGAACATGGGCATATTGCTACTAACTGTCCACGGAAGAAGAAGAACAAGAAGGTTGTTGGAGTTGCAGCTGGTGAGGCCCTTGCCTCGCAATTTGAACTTGACTTCTCCTTGATCGCATGCATGGTGTCAAGTGCATTGGGATCGGTGTGGTATTTGGATAGTGGTGCTTCCTTCCGCATGACGGGAGATAAGTATTTTTTCAGTGACTTGGAGGAGAGAGATCTCAAAATGCATATAGAGATGGGTGACGATGGACGATACAATGCGACTAGCATTGGTACAATTACCTTTCAGAGGGATTCAGGTAAACCATTTCAATTGAATATTTTTATGCATATTCCAAGTCTGAAGAAAAACCTGGTCTCAGTCGCAATGTTGGTGGAAAGAGGCTATGACGTTGTTTTCAGTGGTGGAAAATATTTTATGCGACATAAAACAACAGGTCAAGTCAAGAGGATAGGGATTCGAGTTAAGAATATCTACATGTTGGAGGTAGATGGTTGCGCTGCCATGATGGGAAAGGAAGAAAAGGTGGTGAGTCGGTATGAGGGAAAATCATGGCATAGGCAATTGGGACATATTCATCATGGAGCCTTGAAAAACATGCATCAAATATCTATTGGACTTCCAATGGGAACACTTGCTCAGTTAGATTAGTGCAAGTGTTGCACCATGGGGAAGTATGTAAAGTCCACCTTTCATGAAAAGGAGAACCGTGCTTTGGTTATCCTGGAGAGAGTTCACACAGACATGTGTGGACCATTCTTGGTTGCTTCAACAACAAAACATAAGTATTATGTTATTTTTGTTGACAAAGTTTCTCGTAAATGCTGGATCTTCTTCATGCAGAAGAAGGATCAAACATTCTCAAAGTTCTGTGAGTTTAAAGTGTTGGTGGAGAAAGAGTTGGGGAAGCAAGTGAAGGCTCTGAGGATCGATAATGGTGGAGAATACATCTCTAACGAATTCAAAGACTTTTGCAGCAAAGAAGGAATTCGAAGAGAACTCATAGCGCCTCATAACCCACAACAAAATGGGGTTGTGGAGAGGAAGAATAGAATGATCGTGGGTGCAGCATGAACGATGTTGCATGATCACGGCCTACCAATGCATTTGTGGGCGGAAGCATAAAATACTGCGGTTTATGTGCAAAACCATTGTCCTCATAGAGTACTTGGTATGAGTACACTTGAAGAAGCTTTCACTGGTAAGAAACTTGATGTTTCTCATTTTAAGATTTTTGGCTGATCTATTTATGTGCATGTGACCAAGGATGCTAGGAAGAAGCTGGAACTGACTGTTGATGTTGGGATTTTTTTGGGGTACACATAGACAACCCATAATTATCGTGTGTATTTTCCTAACAGTAAGATGACTTTTATGCGGCGAGATATAAAATTCGATGAGGGGAAATCCATGCGATTGTCGCTTGAGAGGGAGCTTGACTTGCATGCAGAGGAGGAACTGTTGGTTCCCAAAGATGAGTCACAAGATGTGGATCATCCACATGAGTAGGTTCATGGAGTGGAGGAATCCACTCATGCAGAGCCATCAATCAAAAATGGCATAAATCGAACCACGGAAGCTGATAGATTGAGACTAGATGTTGCACAGAATGTAGGAGCCCCTACTTCATAGCGTAGACATAGACAATATTCTGATCGATTTACTGGGTACATGGCTCTCATGAGAAAAAGTATTGTGACTGAACCATATTCCTTTCAGGAAGCAGTGCAGGATCCCACATAGGTAGATGCAATGGTGGAGGAGTATGACTCCATTGTCAAAAACAGTGCATGGGAAATTGTCCCAAGACTGTTCAACAAATTAGTGGTGGAGGGTAAGATTTTAATCATTGTTCTTTATGTTGATGATTTAATACTAACTGGTGATGAGCAAATGATACACTCATGCAAGGAGAACCTTGCAAAGGAGTTCGAGATGAAGGATTTGGGCCTTCTTCATTATTTCCTTGGATTGGAAATATGGTAGCGAGATGGTGAAATTTTTGTGTCTCAAGGAAAGTATGCAAGGGAGATACTGGGTAAGTTTCACATGGAGGGCTGCAAACCCATGGATAATCCTCTTCCAGGAAACTAGAGGAAAGAGGATGCTACTTCTAGAGAGGTAGTGGATGCTACTGTCTATCGACAGTTAGTGGGTTCGCTAATGTATTTAGTGAACACGAGATCAAACATTTTCTATGCGGTTAACCAATTGAGTCAAGCGATGGTTAAGCCTACCAATCTCTTTTGGAAGGTGAGTAAGCATGTCCTGAGATATATGAGGGGAACATTTGAGTATGGCTTATGGTACAGACAAACGAATGAGGTGAATTTTCATGGCTTCATGGATGCATATTGGGCAGGCAGCCCAACGGACAGAAAGAGCACATCAGGGGGGATATTTAGTATCGAATCTATAGTTGTTTCTTGGTATAACAGGAAACAGAGATCCGTGGCACTTAGTTCAGCGAAAGAGGAATACATGGTAGCGATTCAAGCTACATGTGAGGCTATCTGGATGAGAAAGATCTTGGTTGGTTTGTTTGGTTCTCATTTAGATCCGGCAATGATTCATTGTGATAATCAGAGTTGCATTAAACTCTTGATTAATCCTGTTTTTCATGATAGATATAAGAATATAGATATCTGGTATCATCATATCAGATATTGTGTGCAGTGGATGATCATGTTGCTTCAGTACATTCCTACGGAAGATCAAGATGCATACATTTTGACGAAGGTGCTCACCAGGAGAAAATTCAAATACCATAGAGACAGGATCGGGGTGAAGGATAATCCCTTTCTTGTTGAGAGGGAGTGTTGAGATTTAACAAGAAGATCCTAGTGAATTTTTTTCACCTACACTAGGATGGAGCCTCAGGCTATTTTTAGGTGGAAGTTTATTTTTAGATGATGAACAAATTCTATTTATAGATGATGTCTATTTATATATGGTGAGCGAATTCTATTTATAGATGTATGTCGACTATTATTATCCCTTAATAATAGTTGGACAATAAATATTAATATATTCTGAATGAGCACTTGGAAATAGTTAACTGAAGTGGAAAATCAGTTAGCTATAGGAAATTCAAGTTCAAAGGTTGATTGGTGGGACATGCAAGTCGAATTAGTTGTAACTGAGTGATTCGAAAGTGTAACAGAGTTATATGTGTAGTTACGTGAGTTGTAAAGTAGTTTAACTTAGTTAAGTGAGTTAAGCTCAGTTGTAATAGTTGTAACTGAACTTACACTAGTGATAGATCAATGAATTAATTATTAATTAATTCACAATCAATGGTCTCACATGCAACTGAATATTTACCACTGTTAACTACATGCATGTCAGATCCAGTGGAGATCCAGTTGAGATAACAGGTGAAAGGTACAGTTTGAATATCAGTTGTGACATTAGTGAGTGCACTCATGCAACCACACACACATTGGATATTCCCATGAGGAATGTGCAGCCTAGGCAAGATGGATTCATTCATTGCAGGTATTTCCATCAACAGGGATTGCACAGAGGAGGCAGGTTGTCTGGAGGCAGTAAATTGGCACATGCATTTGCCAATTTTTGTATGACAATGTGAGACGATTGTATATTGTACTGAGATCTCTTGGATTAGAGTTTTGTATGAGATTGTTTCATGATCCATGATATATACATAATATATGATAGTGGGGTTTTTAGCTTTATGTTTTCCCGGTAAAACATCTGTGTTATGTGCGATTGATCTTTCTTCTTGATATTGCAATTGACGATCATGTTTTAAATTCCGCAAGAATATTAGTAGAAGCGATTATGTATTTAACAGTGGCATATAATTGTTAGATCAAGAGAATCTAGGCAATACATAATTTGTATTGAAAATTTCTACAGTTACTGCATCGATCTATCCTTAGGGTTTGTTCTGCAGTGTGAATGAAGATGATAAACTAATGCATGTTGTTCTTGAGTACACTGCGAAGTAATTATAATCACAGATTTGTGTCCTAGCTTGGGGGGTAGAGAGAGAGAGAGAGAGAGAGAGAGAGAGAGAGAGAGAGAGAAGAATATGGAGAGAAGGGGGGGAGAGTGAGCAAGAGATAGATATATATAGAGAGAGGTAGAGGGAGGGAGAGAGGGAGAGAGGGAGAGAGAAAGTGTGAGAGAACGTGAACGCACATTAGGAACACACATGCGCACGTGCTTTAGGAATGCGTGAACGTTATTTTCATTTCAATTTTTTTTTACGGCGGGAGTGACAACTCTAGCATAAGTGTTTGTTGAGTTGGTTGCCTCAAATTTAGGTTCAATATGAAAAACCTAGTGGTTTTGTTTACAAATACACTAAAAGCTCTATTTTTATGAATACCTCTATATATCTATGTTTTTGATAATATTTTTCCAAATATATATTTTTCTTTTAAAATTAATGTGGTTTACTATTTTTAATCTATTTTTGTATTGACATATATTAAAATCCTAAATTACGTACCTCTTTTATTTGTGCTATAACATTTTATAACATTTTGTTAGCTTAACCATTTTTCAAATGAGTTATATGCCACACTAGAAGAGATCCATATATACCATATGAAAACAAAAAATTGTAATGTTAAGACCCCTTGAATAAGTTTTCCATGTTTACATTGCCACTAATGCATCATGAAAGACCACCATTAACTTGCATTATTTTTATTGAAGCTACTTTGAAAAATGTTACTTTCCTAATATATAATTGACCTAAATAAATGCTTTTCCACATTAATAAATAATAAATAATCTAAACTAATAAAATTTATTTGGCTTACATATATAAAAATAAGTCAAATGCTACCAAAATTAAAATTCAACCAATTTATAATTTCCTCAACTTTTACACCTTGCATGATATGCTGATCTTTTAAGTTGAACTTCTTCACCTTTGATTCAAGTATTTTCTAAAACCATTTCTAAACTATGATTTTTATTGAGATTTTAAAATTAATAATATATTAACATTTATAATTAATATAAATTAATTTAAGTAAATAAATAAATTATTTTTAATTAATAATAATAATAATAATCTATTTAATTTTTAAGGTTACGGCCAAGCCAGCACACCAATTTGGTATGATTCTCTACTCCTGCCTCTCCCAATTATGTTGTAAGTGTAGCTTGTGCACCTTAGACTTTGATCATGCAGGTTTGATGAGCGCTGTTTTTTTTACTTGCCGTGAGTAATTTTCCATCCAGTAAGCGGTGTGCTTTTGACCGTGGACACGCGGGCCGACTCTGTAGGCCGCATCGGGAGGGGAGAACTAATGGCGGATAACGGCAGAAACAACGACCTATTCATACTGCCAAGGCTCCAGTCATCCACGTAGAGATTGACAAGCTTAAAAAAGATGGTTTCATTTACCCCATAGGGTACACTTCCTCGGTCTCTCTAAATATTATTATTTTTATTTTAACTTTATGAAAAAATATAAATATTTATATTACAAAATATTTTTGTAACCGAAATCTCTTGCTATCAATTTTTTAAATTTGAAAAAATAAAACCACAACCCTAAATTTTTGGTTATTATGATACAGATTATTTCGATATTCATATTACATTACAATTGTAGCTCTGATGTGACTAGCCTATTAAATTTTTATTCAAACTTTATGAAAAAATATAAATATTTATATTACAAAATATTTTTGTAACCGAAATCTCTTGCTATCAATTTTTTAAATTTGACAAAATAAAACCACAACCCTAAATTTTTGGTTATTATGATACAGATTATTTCTATATTCATATTATATTACAATTGTAACTCTGATGTGACTAGCCTATTAAAGTTGCTTTTTATTCACACTAACAATATCCATTAATTTGTTCATGTTTCCAATATCCATTAATTTGTTCATGTTTCCATGGCATTTTGCTTACTGTTGTTGCTGACAAGGTAAGATGTGCACTATAGTAGATATAGTTTTGAATAGTTTAAATAATTATATTTTTAAATAATGTGAAATAATTTGAATTTAAAGTTGTCCTTAACATGTTTAAAATTTAAGATATTATAATAATCTCATTAAATTAAAATTATTAATATAATTAAAATTATTAATATAATTAAAATTCTAGAAATTATAATAAAATTATTAATATTGAAATAATTTAAATTTAAATATTATCATAATTAAGTTATTAACATGATTAAAGTTTGAGTCATTTATATTTAAGTTCTTACTTAAATAACATAATAATATATGGACAAACTAACTATTAATGATTTGTGAGGATGAATTTAGAGCATTTGTTTATATATATATATATGTGTGGACCCTCCTCCCTGATGATGACTTTAATGAACATAATGAGGTGGCTCCCACCAGAGCTCAAGGCACAATAACACCCTTGAGATTGTTTGAACAAGAATCCATGTGGGCTTAGACGAGGCTTCCACCAGCTCAGCTTTCGTACAAAGAATGGCATGCAACTCCTGCATTTAAGGCACAACATTTCCCTCGAGGCAATTTGAACGAGAAGCTATGTGGGCTCCCACGAGTTTTCTTTTCCCTCCCTTGACTTGGATCCCAGTCATAGTAGCCACTTGGGCAGAGATCTTAATTCCATTAACTATTCATCCTCTCGACAAGTTGAGGCATTCTCCACTCACGATCAACCCTCTCCATGTCAAGCTTTGCAATAAAAATCATGGACACGATCCAAAGCCAATGCTCAATACATGCTCTACAAATTAAGAATCCTGCTCATGAAACTTGTTTCCTTCACTCCACTGTCATTGACTGGCATTCTACTCCATTACTCTCACACATGTATCACCCTTCTCTCCGTGCTTTAGTCGGCAATATCATGGCACCTCAACATGGTTACCCAAGCGGCTATCGTCAAGGCTCGGGGGCTCCAAAAGCTTCTTCCTCCCGACAACCAGAAGAAGGAAGACCAATCTCCCGGGTGCAACAAGAGGCTCACAATGCATCCATCAACTACCGGAGCAATACTCCCCATTGTTTTCAATGGAATTTGGACGAAGTAGTTGCAGTCAACCTAGAACGAGACATGACCATGGACTTTGAAGTAGCTGAGACTACAATATGTAGGGCACACTAGAGCAAGGGAGAATCATTACTGAAAGAGACTGGAATTATATTTGCACATTAAAACCTTCACGGGTCAAATGCTCCACACTAGGGAGGTTGCCCAAAATACAATTCAACTTCATCTTAATGGTCTTCACTTGATGGTCAAAGATATTCTAGCTTGTCTTCCTCCTGCTTCAAACAATCCAACAATGCCAATAGTAGTCTTCCTCCTGCTTCAAACAATCCAACAATGCCAATAGTAGCTTGCAACCAACATTCTCGTCAAGACAATGTTTAGGGAGACAATCCCATGGATGCCTTGGCTGGGCCTTCTGCTCTTTGAAGTTGGGTACCCTCAAAGTCTCCTTTTTTTGTTTATATAATTGATAGAAATCAGAATATGCATGTTATCTCTAGTAAATTTGCTAGTAGAGTATCTGTGGTACCTATAGTTTTTTAAGTTTTTTGGACAAAACAAAAACAATATATTTGGATTGATAATATTCTCCTCGAATGCTCGTCTGGTTTCCCAAGTGGCAAGCTAGTAGCAAGGAACTTTTGTCTATATGATACTTTGAAAAATCAATAGAATTTTGACCATGAACTTACACACACACACACACACGTTTTCGACATGTAACATGAGTTTTAGACAAACAAAGAGATTATTAAAAACTAGATCTTCCACTCATTCCTTTCTAATTTTGGATAGGGTTTATCCATTGTTTCAAATTTGAATTGGGAGAATTCACAATGGAGAAAAATTAGTTATTATCTCAAGGCAAACAATATGCACCCCACATTTAATGCTCTATATGATGGGATATATACTCTCTAATATAAAAGTGTTCCAGATCTAAGAGTATGTATCCTATCATATAAAGAATTAAATGCTCTTCTCCATGGCACATACACATAAATCAAATGGAAGCATAACAATTCTAATGATATATATCTCTTATTTATACTCAATGTCTTGATGTGAAGTAAGATTTAAAGATTCTAATGATTTATATCTTTTATTTATACTCAATGTAGTGATGTAAAGTAGGATTTAGAGGGTGGTTATAATTTTTATGATTATTTTATGGGGTTGTTTAAACATTTGACTTTTTGAATTTTTCACCTGAAAAATAGATCTTGGTAAAATTTCTATTTTCTATTATTTAAATTGCATTTTTGAATGCATAAATGAAACACCATAAAAAAATCCTCTAAGACACTCAAATTATACAAACTCAATCACTCAAATATGAAGTCCCAACAAAACAATAAAATTTAAAAACTCCAAAAATATAAATTTCATACTAAACTTTAAACTTTATTTTATAGGCAAATTTGTAACATAACCTATTTTTAGATTATATACATGTAACATAATCTATTTTTAGATTATATACATGTAACATAATCAAAAATATAAATTTCATACTAAACTTTAAACTTTATTTTATAGTCAAATTTGTAACATAACCTATTTTTAGATTATATACATGTAACATAATCTATTTTTAGATTATATACATTAACATAATCTATTTTTAGATTATTTGCTATCAATATAGGTAATTTTATGCCAGCTGTATTGCAATACCACTTGATGATTTAAGGTTATTTGACACTCTGATATCACCTATATATATAGAGGCCATAGATTTGTGATTCATAAAGTTTCCAAAGAAAATCCATTTTCTGGTGGATGTAGAATGCTAATCCACGTTAAAAAAAAATTGTGTCTATCTGTCTGTTGGTTTTTTTCGAGACCAGCAATACACACAAACACAGCCAACAATGCATTAAAATTCCTGAATCGACTCAAGTGCTACAAAAAGCAGTGATATCCACCACGGGAAAGTTTCTGACCTTCATAGTCACTCTGTTGCTGATATGTATAGTTCCCAGCAAATCGAGTTCGCAAGATATTTGAGGTTGGTAAAGGCTCGTCTGAACTGAATCAAGGGCTTTTAATTGTGCGAAATTATTCACTTTTTTGGGGAGAACCGAGGGATTCTAGTATTAGGGTTTTCAATAATTTAGCAAAGTCACAGCAATAGAACGGCGAAATTCTTCATTATTTTGGAGAACAGAGGGCTTCTGCTGGTGGTGAGAAAGTTAGTTGGCTCTATTTAGGGTTTTCAATAATTGAGCAAAGTCACGCCAATAGAATGGCACTGAAGGAAGGAATGGAAGTCGAGGTGCGCTGCAACGAGGAACGATATAGGGGGGCTTGGGTTGAGGGAATTGTCAGAACCATTAAAAGAGGGGTTTTCAAGATAAATTTGAAGAAGCCTACAAGTGGAAATGAAAAGTCATTGGTGAAGGTGAAGAAGTTTATAAGGGATGATGAAAAGTCATTGGTGGAGGTCTCTCTGGGTGATGTGAGACCCATTCCACCACACAGTCAGTTGCCTCTTGGTTGCTTAGATGGAATAGCAGTAGAAGCCAGGGAGACAGATTGCTGGTGGCCTGGCTTCATAGTCAGACAGGTTTCATGCGACGGTCACCAGCTTTGGTTGGTTTATTTCCGTCACACGAAGATTTTAACAGCATATCCTCTTTCATGCTTACGTCCTGCTCAAGAATGGCAAGGAGGAATGTGGACGTCCGTGCCCCCGGTTTGATTTCTCAATCTCTCTCTTTATATCTTTAGGTTTTCGTATTATGGTTTTTTTCAAATCTGTTTGAATAAATGGTCAAAAAGGTTTCACAATCTTGTATTTACTCAGATTCAAGGAACATTGAACTGTGTATGCAGGAGAAAAACTTAAACATCGGGCAAGTAATAAGGGTTCTGAGTGCTGAGGAAACTCTTAAATCCAGCAATCAATGCGAGGTATCCCAAGGTTGCTCTTCAAATAAAAAAATCCAACCTGTTAACACCACGGAATCATCTTTTGCAAACCAGCATTGTGAAGAACCAGCACTGTCTAGCGGTTTGCAGACGAGTTTCGAACCACAGAAAAGAACCTGTTTGGAAGAGCAGAAGGAGCATTGTAATGAAGCTCAAAATGCAAAAGAAATGAAAGTAGATGTACCAGAAGCTAAAGAAGGCGTAATAGAGATAGAAGATGAACGAGAGGTTCTTGAAGATGCATATAGAGCCAGACCAGGAAGAATTGTGAAGAAATTTCATAGGCGTAAACACCGTTTTTCAATGCGAGAATTTTAAAAATTTCCCCTGAAGAAATATGGTTGATATTGCTCAGAGCAAGAGAAATGTTGTTGATATTTCTACAAGTGTATTAAACTGGCCGAGACAAAGCAAAGAAACAATGGGTTCCTCTTTGATTAAGAATGCGTTTGATTGTGCTGAGAGTTCATTTTTACTATTTTTTTTGCATTGACTATGAAATTAAATTATTAATTTGGTGGCTTGTTTTGATTATGAAATAAAATCATTAATTTGGTGTAATATGAGTAATCTGTTTATTTTTTTTAATAAACTTCTTTTTTTCTATAAGCTTAATCCTAAAAATCAAAAGACTGGAAGAAATAACTTTTCAAGGATTAAATCTGGAGAATACTGAGTTCATCAATCGTTATATTTAAACATTCGACTTTACCCATCATCTAATAACACGTTGTTATATTTAAGGAGTTTGAGTCTTGGGAATATTGAATTTATCATGTTGTTATATTTAGGTATTCGAGTCTCGGGAATCATCTTAACGCAATATCAGTGTATAGATATATTAAGAAGTCCTTTAGGTTTTGGATTAGTGTATTTTATTATTTTATCAGTCAGTTCTAGAAATTTAAATATTTAGATAATGGTTTAAAATGTTGAGTTTTGCAGAGTTTCTAAAAGGTATTTTTTAATTAAAAAATGTTATTAAAATAAGAAAACCTCATTATAAATATATAAATTAGTCTTTTCTTTTAATTTGGAACTTTGAAATTATTTTTGAATTTGTATTTTAAGTAGTTGAAGGCTTGATTTCACTTAACAAGTGATTTTATTGTATTTTTCTTTTAATTTGGAACTTTGAAATTATTTTTGAATTTGTATCTTAAGTAGTTGAATGCTTGATTTTACTTAACAAGTGATTTTATTGTATTTTTATTTTTTTAATTAATAAGTGATTTTATTTTTTGAGATCAATTGCACCAATTGCACTCAGTTGTTAATTATTGTAATCATAATAATAGTCGTTTTTTTAGAATACTCTTCACATTTGAGAAGTGAATTTATATTTTTAATTTATATAAAAATTATATTTTGTCAAAATCAATTTGGAAAATTTATTTGTTTAATATTTTTTTTGAAAAAAATAATATTAAATATTTAAATTTCTGAAGTGTAAATATATATATATTATATTAACAATTTATTTTGAATAATTGTATTGGATTTTAGCTTTTAGTTTACTCTATTTAGGATCCTTGAAATGTGGGGAATTTGGTGGTTATGTTTTCCATAATTATAATGGATTTTAGCTTCTAGTTTACTTCATTTAGGATCCTTGAAATGTGGGGAATTTGGGGTCATGTTTTTTATTATGAAAAAAATTATATTGGATTTAAATTTAAAACAAAAAAAAATATTTTTACAAGTTTTTTAGAGATATTTTTGTAAGTGAATTATTTAATAAAATAAAATTAAAAATATAGAAATGAAA
Organism: Picea sitchensis; assembly: GCA_010110895.2. NCBI lineage: Eukaryota > Viridiplantae > Streptophyta > Pinopsida > Pinales > Pinaceae > Picea > Picea sitchensis. The sequence continues at coordinate 99,600 of SNQJ01S0008261.1, forward strand.
AAATAAATTAAAAATAAATAATAATGTTTTTTATTGATATAATAATTTGTATATAATTAAAAAAATTCAAAATTCAAAATATATTTATTTTAATTTTATTTAATATTTAATAAATAATTTTTTTTTAAATAAATAATAGTAATAAATGCTATTTTAATTATATTTTTTTTGG
>SNQJ01S0008261.1:115933-136670 GCA_010110895.2 Picea sitchensis
TTGCTATATACATCTTCTTAGCATTGGTGTCTGAAATTTCTATCCAAATGTATTGATTAAGAGGGTCAATCTTATGAAGTTGAATGTGAGGAGAAATGCTTTTTCTAATATAACAAGCTATGCCTCCTATCCCTCTACGGTGGTATTTTTTGTTCCATACCGACCACAAGACAAATCCTTCCATGTTAGAGACCTTAGATTCCTCATACTCCCAAGTTTCAACTAGACAGATAATATCAATACCACTCGGGATCCAACTTATCATAGGACCTTTGCGCCATGGAAAGCCACAACAATTCCAAAAAAGGATCCCAAGTGTCCCGAATTCCTATTTATTATTATCCTTCTGGTCTCTATCCCTAACAATAGCTTTTTGATTTCTAATTATTGCCCATTTTCCTTCTTTCCTGGCTTCTTTTACCTTTTGAACTTCCTTCCTTAGTTCAGCTTGGTCTTCAGGAATGAGGTCTTCATTTATAAATATTCCCGAACCTTTTAAGCTTGGATATGTACTAAGTATGCTATATTTATGGTTAGTACAACTTACTTTGACATGGATCAACCTATCTTTGTGATCAATTATTTTTCCTAGCCTCTTTGCTTCTATGAGATAAGTTGTATCAATTTGAAATATGTTTTGAATTAATATGTTTTTTTATTGATATAATAATTTGTATATAATTAAAAAAAAACAAAATTTAAAATAAATTTATTTTAATTTAATTTAATATTTAATAAATAAAAAATTTAAATAAATGATAATAATAAATACTATTTTAATTCTAATGTATATAGTTTTTCATATAAATAAGTCCTTTTGCATTTTTTTTTTTGTTGTAGTAGTCTATACATGAAAATTGTTGTGAAGATACGTGTCAAGGCTTATGCATTAATTAAAATGATAGTTACATACATGAAAATTGTTGTGAAGATACGTTTCAAGGCTTATGCATTAATTAAAATGATAGTTACATACATGAAAATTGTTGTGAAGATAAGTGTCAAGGCTTATGCATTAATTAAAATGATAGTTACATTTAATCAAAATTATTTGTCCATTGAAAGAACAAAGTAATTCAATTTTTTGAATATGATATTTTGAGATGTTAATTCTACATTTGTAATTCCACATGTGTGATTCATTTAAAAATTTGAATGTGCTTTTTTATTTTGTTATTATTATTATTATTTCATAAATATCAGACTATGACAATGGATGAGGTAAAGGTTTTTGAATTAGTGACTATATGGGGACTAAACCCCACGTTGACCAAGTGCCCTATTTCTTATAGTTATGTAATGATTACCTTTTAAAAAGATGTACATTGGGTTTATATCTCACTCATAATGTAAATTTTTTTTCAAATTCTATAAAACTATAAAATTTTTAGGTTGACTTATTGCTATAAGTTTTTAGCAACTTGTTTTGTTTTTATTTTTGGTATTTTGAGGGGACTTTTCTTTCCTACATATATTTACTTTGGTCTTTTTTCGAGTTATCTATGGCATATGAACTTGGGGTGATTCTATCATGTCATATGTAGATTATGGTGTGACTCTAATGTGAATAGATGAAATTTATATTTGTATATACATGTAGCATTATATAGAAGAAACATTGATTTCAAATTACCTCCTTAACAATTTCGTACTTCAATTTGAAATATCTCGTAAATAAAATTTTGAGCATTTGCATCCACTCAATGTACCATGTCTTTCAAAGAGGACATGATTAAGATGAAAAATACTTTTTATAAGTTACACACAATGATCAATTGCAACATGTTTTAGATTTCAACTCCATGATCTTATCTTTGAGCTTATTGATGAAACTTCATGTAATACCATGGTTTTGAGTCCCCGGGTTAATAATTTATTTTTGTTTATTCATAAGGACGAAGTGCCGATAAAGTTGAAAGGATGGAGTACCTAGAAATGTAATACTTTGAATATATTAATAAAATACATTGTTGGTTGCAAGACAGGCAATGACAAAGATAAGGGGATATGATTCCATGAGAGAGGGGGCTAAGTATTTTATTATTATTTTGTTCAACCATCTTGGTATTAGTTGGGAAAAATGGTTACATGAACTCCTTGGGGGAAGGCCATGTGGTGCTTAATTGCATGTAATTATATAAAACCTGCGCTTTTGTTTTTTGGGGGGTTCCTTATTCATGTTTACTCATTCCTCATTCATTCTTTCTCTTGGTCTGGGCATGGGAAATGAATTATGGGAGGAAAAGAGCCATCATTGGTTGGTTGTAAGTAACTCTGGATTATTCCATAAAGGAATGGATTCTTGTGTGCATGAGAATGATGGAAGTTGAGAAATAATTGTCCACAACTAAGAATCATTGGAGTTTTTGGCATTGATATTTATTGACCAGTAACACTGAAGCCCTAGAAAAGTAGTGGAACAACCTGAGGGATTGCATTACAAAGAAATGGGTTCATTTATTTGGGTTGTTTAGGTTGAAGGGAGGGAAATATGGTAAAATAGGATTGTTGTGTGGTTGGGAAAATCGTGGGATCTTGATAGTTGGTTTTGTGTATTAGAGTCAGTCTAAGACCCGTCCTTGTGGAATCATAGCCCTAGCTCAAGGATGACCTACTATTGGGAGAGAGAACAACAATGTCTATTGTTGGATGGAACGTCCAACATCTGCAACTAGTTGATGATTTTTTATTTAAAAAGCTAAGTACTCTTTGTGCTTTCTGTGTAATTTATATTCCATTGTGTATTAATTATTGTTGACACTTGAATCTGTCAGGATCGAAATGAAAACCTCATGAGGACATTAGTCCCCCTTTATTTTTAGAGAGGTGGTACTCCTCTTGGACTAAAAGATATATTTATGATATCTTGGATTAGGTGAGTGATAGGAAACAAACCCCAAATATTTATTGCTTGAGATTATGAAATAAAATGGTTCTTCAATAACCTGAGTACAATATTTATGTGCATCGAAAGAAAAGATTGAAGGAGGGATTCAACATCAGAATTAAATTGTGATCAACATCACACACAATCTTCTTAAAAATATATAAATACATTGATATATTCTTCATATGAGAGAATGATTGATCATCTCAAAGAATTTTAATAGAGTACTGCAATCAAGATCAAAAGATAATTTGATAGGTTAACCTCAAATACTTTATATTATGAAAATATGGTTACAAAGCACAATCGAGATCAACCCCGAAGCAATTCTTTGTGGAGTTTTATTTATGAAATATGTTCTTCATTACAAAATCTTTGACAACCATATAAGTGGTTGCAAATACTCCATGATCATATAAGAAAAGATCTTAGAATAATATAAGAATAACACTCAACAACTCATCCATGTGCCCAACTCTGAGATTCAAGCATAAAACTATGAGAAGTGGTGTAGAAGAATACATATAAAAAAAATGGAGAAGATGGAGTTTTCTTTCTTTTGATCAGAAGATTTATTGTGAATCCATGGTTGTACCTTATTTTTCCTCTGATATTCTGCCCAACCCCTTTAATAATACTGATTCTTTGACCTCTTGATGAATCCTCTCTTCTCTTTTTAAGAAGAGATTTTCTAACTACCTGAGTAGTTAGGGTTTTATTCCTCTCTTGAAATTCCCATACAAGTTTCTTCTTGAAACATTCCATTTAATTAATGCCTCATTAATTCCTCATGAATGAATTCACACCATTAATACAGGTACATTGAAAGTGCATCCCTGTCCCCTTTTTAATAAATTTTTTTAATTAAACTTTTATTTTTTAAAATTTAATTAATTCTCCACTAAAAGAGGATGACTGTAATTTAATTTTCTGGAAGTGAAAACCTATTTTTTATCCATTTAAACCACTTCTTATTTTCGCTTCACCATCTTATCTTTCCAATGATATAAAATTTTCCTAAATCCATCGCCTAGATCTCAAGATATGAGCTTGTGAAGTTGAGTTGTCACACAGGCCCATTAAAATATGTCGCTGAATGATATTTTAATTTATGAGAACAATGTATCAACTTTAAGCACTTGAAACCTATACCAACATATTCTACATTGAAATATATTTCCAATGGTATGAAGTTTGCACAGTTTTGACACTCGGAGCTCAAGTTATGGCCTCTGCAAGATCAACGCTCAACCATCGTCGATCAAAATTGATGGGAAAATGTGGGCCCTTGGATGAATTTCATGCTTCCCTTCATAAAATTAGACTTTTTTGGTTTGAAAGTGTATCCCACATGCATTGGGATATTATATTATTTAATGTATAAAAATAAGTGTTTGATATACTTAGCAAGAAACACAGTAAGAGAAGGAACTATGGAGCTTGGAGGATTTCGACTATTGGAAAATGGTTGAATATAATAATAATTTTGTATGCCCAGTCAACCACCAATATTCCTAGTCAGCAATGATGAGTCACCAAATGTTTCCACATGTCATCCAATAAAATCACTCCATGTGTCACTTTTTTGTACATCACCATGTGTCTTCATTAATTAGTCGCCATGTGGCACCATCCATTAGCTGTCATGTGGATGTATCTCATTGGTTAATAAAGTGACATGTGTCACTTGGATATGTTCCTCATAGAACTTAGGATAGGAAAAATATTATTAAAATAATATGGCCATGTGGCACCATCCATTAGTTGCCATGTGGATGTATCTCATTGGTTAATAAAGTGACATGTGTCACTTGGATATGTTCCTCATAGAACTTAGGATAGGAAAAATATTATTGAAATAATATGGCCATGTGGTACCATCCATTAGCTTCCATGTTGACGACAGCACGCGCTCGCAAGCACGTCCGCTCACAGGATCTTCTCCTTGCTACTGGTCTGAAGAACTATTAACAGCTCTCCTATTTCCCTATCGGGAAAATCCACACCCACAACAATCCTCACGCGATCCCCTTTTTACAATCGGGAGAACAGACTTCGCAACTTAGCAAATCCAAAGGTCGAGCGTTCGGTTCTCGAATCCCCGAAACCCGATACAAGTCAACGCTGACCCTTTCCTTAACCTTGTCGGGATTTTCCCTATCGGGTTTTCTTCTATCGCGTTCTCGGCACTCACGATGTCAAACAACTCACTTTACTGACTCCTGACTCCCAATATGCCGAAACTCTGACACACGCGCGAGTTTGTCTTTTCAATGCCTTTACTCCATCGACATTTCGGAGTTCGCAATATTGTGAATCCTAATGCATACGTTTCGGGACTTCTCGCTGTGAAACCTCGAAATGGTGTGCCACCTGTCCACTCTCTGACCCTTGTGGCCCCACACCACTCTCTCAACTGTCGAGATATCGCGTTTCGTGACTTCACGATTCTTGTTGCAATGGTTACGGGATTTCCGCCTATGAAACCCCGATACACGATTCCACATGTAAATTCGATGATCCTTGTGACTTGGATCTATGGTTCTGCCCCTCCTGAGCTTTGAACCCCTTGAGAGTACTCCGATGTATCTCCTTTGCAACCCCACAAGATCTAATGGCTCACGGATATTCGCGAATTCTCCTCGGAGAATACCAACCGTCCATCCTTCCTTGATGATTCCTGCGAATGGCCAAGTGTTCCTCCGTGGAACTCGTCCACCTACACACAAACTTGCGACGCCTTTCTAATTCTTTTGGTCGTGACTTCCCCTACGCTGGTCCTCAACGATTTTGAAGGCCTTATCCCTCCTGAGCTTTTCCATGACTCTGCATCCTTTAGAAAAGACTTGCACACACTCCTTGTGGAAACCTTCAGACACTTCCAAGTGCTGAAATTCCTTCGACTCTGTACACTCCTGTAGCAGTAGTCTCTCAATGCTCTACTCAGATTTCAACTCTGAGGCTTAGCTAGGCCTGCGCACTCCTTGCATGGCTTCTGTGCCCAACTGCACTTCTGGGAAATGAGAACAAAAGCTAAACTACCTGAGCCCTTTGTCAACGCACTCCTTGAGGACACTTCAACTGCACTCCTTGCAGAAACTCTTACTCAGATAGAGAAACAATTGAAACTCATTCCTTCTTCCTCTCAGGCTTCAAACTCAAACATGAAATCACATACACAACATATAAAACAAATGTATAATAGGAAGCAAACATTCAAGAGCATATCATTCAGCATCAATACACAGAGAACAACACAAAACCATGAATTTGAATCAACCTCTTTCTATTAATCCAAATGTCTGTACATGGGTGTTCTTACATAGCTCTCTGCATGCTCTTGCTCTTCCTTGATAATGTTACAATGCACAATGAGGGTGTCTATATCCTGTTTCCCTCTTGCATTCTAAAACTGTCTAATCTAGAATTAAATTCTATCTACCTGCATTAACTATTTTAACTGCCTTCTACCTACAAAGGACGAGAGCTATCCACTCAAGGTCCATTTACATTATATAAGTGTGCCTCTCCTTAATGACTTCATTTAAGATTACGCAACAATTTCCAAGGTGAAATTCAAAAATTTGTGCTGGCTTGTCTAGCTGTCCTTCGCTTCCGCGCTGGCTCACTTGATGTGTTGGTGATGCTCCTGCATCACATGTGGATGTATCTCATTGGTTAATAAAGTGACATGTGTCACTTGGATATGTTCCTCATAGAACTTAGGATAGGAAAAATATTATTAAAATAATATGGAGAGGTAAATAGTAGTAAAAAGAAGTTGTAAAATATTCTAAGTCTTGAGAATCATTCGGACGGACTCATATAACATGAAATAAACATCACCAACCATCACCAACCCGTGAAACTGCGGTAACTCATATATTTGGCTAAGTATTGGAGAAGCTACATAGTAAAGAGTAGTAAAAAGAGTTGGGTGCATTATGAGGGAGGCGGAAGTCAAAATGCATTGTGAGGGTAGTGAAGATAACACATTCTCCTAAGAAATATCACCAACCCACGAATATGGAAAGAAATATGAAAAATGAAAAGAAATATATGGGATATAAATGAATTACTTGAAATTTGGGAAAGGAAAAAGGGAAAAGGATAAGAAATGGAAAAAAAAAGATAAATAAATATGGAAAGGAAAATAAAAGGAAATGAGAAAATAAAGGAAAAGGGAAAAGAATGTGAACATGGAAAGGAATAAAGGAAAATGGTTAAGTGTGGAAAATGGTAAGGGGAATATGAAAGTAATGAGACAGTGTGAAAAAAAACTACTTATAGAATGAGATAATAAATAGGGGTGAAGGGAAAGGAGAGGAGAAAACATGTGACTTAGAACATTTTTCATATTTCTTCTTGTAACACCTCCATTAGACTTCTGGATAGAAGTATGTGTATCTTGGTCATGGAGACTCCGATTTTAATTTCGTGAAATGCATGGAGAAGCTGATACCGAGGGATATGAAATGAACATATAATAAATAAAAAATATTCATCTTCCAATATCTATTTTTTATTATTCCATGAGCGGGAACATATAGGTGATCAAACTTTAGTCACCAACTGGCTCCAATTGTGGGACAATGACCCCCCGTGGGTTGCTGAGAACACCAAAATATTATGACCAACTGTCTTCTTGATGCAGTAGCATTAGCTTCCAAGGGCATGTATCAATTTCTAGACAAACCTAAAGGTCTTGACATCAGACCAAGGAGAGGTTCATTGTAAAATTATTATAAATTCTCATGGTTTACGAATTTAGTCTTAGAAGGTTCTAAGATAGGTGTGAGTGTCAGTAGAGTAATGAGTCATTGTAAATAAGTCCTTGATTTATGGAAGCCTTCGATGAGGATCAAAATATCTAAGGATTAGCTGCAGGAATATAGTAATCTGTTTTGACGAGTCATTAGTTGAGATAGGGTCGAAACTTCTATATTTAGAATTAGTTGCAATTTTGTAGGAATTAGTTAGTGCGCTGGCAATAGCATATTCCATGCATAAATATGTAAACTCGAGGGAAAGAGAAGGGGGATTCAACTGGCCAAGCCTGTATTGTGTAGTAGGGTAGATCATGGTTTGTAAGTAGGTACAATTTCATTGTTTTAATGGAAATTTGATTCATCATATGGGGGTTTTATTGTTCTTTTACATGTTGTGTGTGTAATGTGTTTGGATAATCTTGGTGAATGATAGTAGCTCTGTGTAAAGATACATTTGTTCATGTAAAACCATGATATGAGAGGACTGGGAAAAATCATTATTTGATTCCAGTTCTACAGTTAGATGGCTGGGCATAATCTTTATGTTTGAGATTCTAGTCATTGAAGCTTGGGTAGAATCGTGAAGGATTCCAAGCTTCTATATAAAGACTTTTGAAGTCTTTATGTATTTGGTGTAAACCATTGAGAAGGTGCCTACCTGTGTGAAAAGTGAAGGCAGTTGTATATGAGTCTCTTGTGTGTTTATGATGAAATAGAGACAGAGGTAAGAGTTATGCTAGCATCTCTATGAGTGCAGTAGTGTAATCGATTGGTTCCAGAAATGGAAAGAGCGCAAGATTACAGTCAAGTGGTAGTGTGTAGTTTATGAGCACGAGAGTGCATAAGGACTCTGCGTAAAGGAGTGTAGAGATAATGGATTGACTGCGTGGGGAAAGGCGACCTAATAGATGAGAGAATGAAGGTCGATGTTGATGCATATGCAAAATAAATTGGAGTGGTCACTGAGAGAGTGGAAGCCAGGGATTTGTGCACTTTGGAAATCGCTTTGAGAAATCCATGCATCGATCATTGGAAATTGATCTGCGTTGAGCAATGTAAATTCAATTTCTGGGTGTTAAATTATTGATCAAGTTGTGGTCAATCTGTGAGGTGTGAAGCCAATACAAGTGGGAAAATCGTGATGAACATCCATATGAATCGTGAGGAGAAAGGAATCACTAGGTTTAAATCTATTTATCAAGATTTCCATTCGTGAGAATCATTAAAGGTTCTTTGGAAGATACCGGATATAATAAATATGTAGAACAGAAATGAAATGCTAGAAATGGCAGAATAACAGTAATATAACCAGCATAATCTCCACAATAACACATAAATAATATAGGAGCAACAACTGAAATAACACTTTGATTCAGAAAACAATGTTCACAGGCCTCTTCGAGGGGGCAACCTCCAGTCGAGTAGTTCTTTGTTGCAATAATCTCCAAGCTAGGGTTTTTATACCCTCGACCCTTATTTATACTAAATATGTCTATTAAGAGAAGCATCTAGAGGAAGATCCTTCTAGAAGCAGAAGCTTCTATTAGGTATTCTTACATCCGCCTTATTCTATTTTATTGAAAGGCCTTATTAATATTGACCTTTATTACATCCGAATACATTGATCTACCTATGTGCAGGTTAGGAACTTAAGATGTCCTCCCCCTTAAAAACAACCTTGTCCTCAAGGCTTGAGATGTGGAAACTGCTGCAGAATGGTAGCTAGTTCCTAAGTGGCATCTGTTGGAGTCGTATCTTTCCACTGGACTAGCGCTTCCTTGATGGTTCTCTGACGCAGACGACGCTCATGCTGGTCCAAAACTGCTTCTGGCTGTAGCCAAATGGATCCTTCTTCAGCTAACTCTGGAAGGTTGGTTTGAATTTGGCACCTGGTTCCAATCACCTTCTTTAAGCATGAAACATGAAAAATAGGATGTAGCTTCGACTGACTGGGCAGAGCTAACTGATATGCGACTTGTCCCACACACTTGAGAACTGTATAAGGACCACAAAATTTGGGCGCTAGCTTCTGACAATGCTCGGCCTTGAGGGAAGTTTTCTTATATGGTTGCAGTCATAGAAACACCTGATCCCCTTCGTCAAATTGACGTTCAGAGCGACCTTGATCTGCTTGCTGCTTCATGCGATTCTGTGCCATAACCAAGTTCTCTTTAAGGGTACGAAGAATATCCTCTCAGACTGTAAGTGTTTGGTCAACCACCTGGACCTTCGAGGTGCCCAGTAAGTAGGAGAGAACTGAAGGTGGTTTCTGTCCATATACCGCTTCAAAAGGAGTCATGCGAGTGGTTGTATGGTATGAAGTGTTGTACCACCATTCAACGAGGGGTAACCATTGAGCCCACTAGTGTTATTTTTCAGAGGCAAAGCACCTCAGATATGTTTCCAAACACTTGTTGACAAGTTCTATTTGACCATCTGTCTGGGGATGATAAGCTGAGCTGAGATGCAATTGGGTGCCTTGTAGCTTAAACAATTCTTGCCAAAAATTGCTTGTGAAAGTTGGGTCATGATCAGAAACAATAGAGTGAGGCATGCCATGAAGCTTGAAGACCTGGTCCATGAAAATTTGAGCCACTGTGGATGCAGTAAATGGGTGGTGAAGAGCGCAGAAATGAGCATACTTGGAAAGGCGATCCACAACCACCATTATCACTGATTTATTCCCCGATTTGGGTAAGCCGGTAATAAAGTCCATAGAGATATCCTTCCAAATAGCAGGGGGAATCGGAAGCGGTTGTAGTGTGCCCGAAGATTTGATTGTTTCTCCCTTGTTGCGTTGACACACCTCATATTCAACAACAAATTTTTGGATGTCCTGTTTCATACCATCCCAGAAAAAAGAACGTTTGACCCTGTCATATGTTTTGGTGAACCCTAAGTGCCCCACTGTGGGTGTAGCATGAAGCTCAGAAAGTACCGTGGATTTAAGATTGGATTGTTTACTTAAATACAAACGAACTTTGTATCAAAGCTCATCCTGGAGCCAAGAGTACCCTGGGGAAGCTGGAGCCTTGGTCTGCAATTGCTGGATCAGATGCGAACTTTTGGGATCTTGAAGCCATTCGTGGTGCACAACTTGGAGCCAATCGGGTACAATGAAGGAAAGAGAAAAAAGGGATCCTTCATCTTCATATTTTTGGGACAGTGCATCTGCCACAACATTGTCTTTTCCCTTCTTGTAAATGATCTCATAATCATATCCAAAGAGCTTAGTCACCCATTTTTGTTGCTCCTGGGAGGAAATGCGTTGTTCCAAAAAGTACTTGAGGCTTTGATGGTCGGTCTTAATTTGGAAGCGTTGCCCCAAGAGATAAGGACACCACAGCTCAACGGCATGTAGAATATCCAACATTTCCTTTTCATAAATGGGTTTGCCCAGATTCCTTTCAGACAGTTGCTTGCTGGTGAAGGCCAAAGGTCGACCCTCTTGCATAAGGAAAATGTCGATTCCTTTCCCTGAGGCATCACATTCAAACACAAAGGTCTTTCTGAAATCAGGAAGGTCCAGAACTGGAGTGGTTCACATGGCCATCTTCAAGGTTTGAAAAGATTGAGCCGTTGCTGGAGTCCAAGTGAAAGAGTTCTTTTTGAGGAGAGCAGTGAGAGGTGCTGCAATATTTCCGTAGTTCTTAACAAACTTGTGATAATACCCTGTGAGGCCCAAAAATCCACGCAAGCTTTTGAGAGTCTTTGGGTACGGCCAGTCTTGCATAGCTTCAATCTTTTTTGGGTCCACCCTGATGCCATCCTTGCCCACCAGATGACCCAAGTATTCTACTTCTGAGGCACCAAAAGCACTTTTAGACTGTTTTAGGAAAAGTTGATGCTGAGAGAGTAGATGGAGAACTTAATCCACATGAGTAAGATGGTCTGTCCAGGTTTTTCTATAGATGAGGATATCATCAAAGAAAACTAAGACAAAATGACGGAGAAAGGGGCGGAAGACATGATTCATGAGGCTTTGGAAGGTGGAGGGGGCATTACACAGGCCAAAGGGCATGACCAAAAACTCATAGTGGCCTTCATGAGTTCAAAAGGCCATCTTGGGGATGTCTGCCTCTTTCATACGTATCTAGTGATAGCCCGAGCGAAGATCAAGTTTAGTAAAGAATTGGGCTCCACTCAATTCATCCAGGAGGTCATCAATGACAGGAATGGGAAATTTATCTTTAATGGTCAGTTTATTGAGGGCACAAAAGTCAGGACACATTCTCCAAGAACCTTCTTTCTTCAGGACCATGACTACCGGAGAAGAGTAAGGGCTCATACTAGGACGGATAACGCCTGTAGTAAGGAGTTCCTGGACCATTTTCTCAATTTCATTTTTTTGTGAAAAGATGTGGCGATACGGACGGATATTGGGAGGAAGGCTTCTTGGTACCAGGGGAATGGAATGATCATGAACAACGTGGGAAGGAGGGAGTTCTTGGGGAGTAGAAAATACCATTTGATGTTTAGAAAGGAGAGCTTGGAGGTCTTGTGGCACCGGGGGTGTCTCTGTTGCTTGTATGGCATGGAGTTGGGCAATGACACCAGAGTGACCTTTTTTGAGCAGATTTTCCATACGATGGGAACTAATGACCTTAGGTGAACCAACAATGATGCCTTGGAATTTATATTGGTGGCCTTCCTGGTCAAATTGCATGGTTAAGTCCTTAAAATCCATGAGAATGGGACCCAAGGTCCTTAGCTAGTCTGCACCCAACACAATGTCACAACCACCCATGTTGATAGAAAACATATGGGATTTGAGGTGGTAGTCACTGATTTGGAGACGCACATTTTCACAATGCCCTCCACATTTCATGGAGCCACCATTAGAAATCATAATTTGGAAATTGTTGACGGCATGGATGTAGCAATGGGTTTCTTGGGCAATGCGGTGATGAATAAAATTATGGGTACTTCCACCATCAACCAGAATGATGACCTTTCGATGCTTGATGAAACCAATTAACTTGAGGGTTTGGGGGGTGGAGAAGCCAGTGAGAGCATTGAGGGAAATGATTGGTTCGACTTCGGGAGGGTCGGTGGCAGGGGTTATGTCAGTGATTTCAGGTGACTCAGGCACAATGGGAGTTTCAACATCCTCTTCCGAAATATCCTCAGAGATGGCCATAAAAATATTTTGTTCCTTACATTTGTGGCCCAGGAAATATTTATCATCACAATTATAACAAAGGCCTTTGAGTTGGCGTTCAACCATTTCATCCCTAGTCAATTTTTGGATCTTTAATGGGGCGGAGGGAGTAGTGGGATTTATGGGTTTGGGGCGAGGGATAAAGAAAGGTTTACGGGTTTGAGAGGATACAAATTGTTGTGATTATTTATCTTTTTTAGTAGCCTCCACCCAACTCGAGGGTCGATCCATGAGGACATGGGCCTGAATCTCCTCCTTAAGGCCACTAATAAAACACTCTCGAAAGAAAGCATCAGTCATGCCCTCTGTTCGAAAAGCCAGGCGCTCAAATGCAGTTATGAATTCTTTGACTGTTCCTGATTGTTTCAATTTTTTCAAACGGCCCAAATGGTTGCTGTCAGTGTCAAAGCGTTCATAAAGCTCAGTCACAAATTGGGTCCAAGCAATATACCCTTGACAGGAAATTTTTCTCAATTGCCACCATTGCCAACATTCTTGATCTAGATGGAGAACACCATACCTGAGTTTGGCCAAGTCATCGGTAATTCCGTATAAAGAGAAATAATGTTCCATTTCGGTGACCCAACCAGTGGGGTCCGAGACATCAAATTTGGTTACATCCACCCGCGGAAGGCATATGTCACGTTGAAAGTGATGGGGCTGAAAGGTATGGGAATGGGATGAAGGTTCACCTTCAGTATTTGGATGTGCATCAGGAAAAGGGTCATTGGTAGGGATATTTAGTTTGGTGCAGAGTGATGCAAATATAGATTCAAGTTGGGTGGTTAGTTCTTGTTTGACTTCCTCCATTGAGGACTGCACGGATGCATTTATGGTGGTATTGATGGATGTATCTCAGGAAGCAATAGTAGCACTGAGTTGTTTCACTTATTTTTGGGTCTCGAGGAAACTATATTGCAAGGTGTTGAAGCGAGACTCCAGTTCTTGGCTATGGGTATGGGCCATGAGGATGGGTGAACTGAAAAGGGGCGGGCGGGGTCAATTTTTTTTTTCCAAAAAATGATATGGATGACTGTGATAAGGGAGAAGAGATGAATCCAATGGAATAGGTCTCAAATAATGGTGAAAAAATTTCCAGACTTTTTTTTTTGTTTTTTTTACACTTGCGGAGTTATACTCCGGTCTAAAGAATACTGCAGTGAAGAAATCCACAAATTCTTAACCAGAAAGAAATTTGTATTTACTTGGAAACCTGAACACGGTTTCGTGGCAATAGATCTGGTCGGTTTTAATGTGTTTATGTTTCTGTCCCCCCAAGGGTTAGGTATTCAAGGGTTCTACAGACAAGGGTTTTCCCTGTGCTATAGCTCTCTGATATACGTGCGGGGTCCAATAGTAGTACTCGGCCCAATATCTCAGGGCACTAACTAAGAAGGATAAAATGTACCCTTAGCCATACTACCCGACTACCCAGGTACTAGAGAGTATCTTCTTGAGTGTTGTTCTCGGTGACACTATAGTAGTTCGGTGGCTGATAGGTTTATCTAAAGAGGGCTTCAGGAAAGCTAGGTCGATTCATACACAGGTGTTTTCTAATGTGCTACCACTCGAAGGGGTACCGACAGGGGTTACAAGGGTGGCCAACATATGTGCGCTTAAGAACCACTTGTATTTCTTGCATGTATGAATCCCTCAACCGTGGGTTTATGCACGTAACGATAGATCTCTATGGCTTAAAGATGTCAGAATACGTCTCTACCTTGAAAAATAAATTCCCACCATATCTACCAAGGAAAGTGCTCTGATATCACTTGGAAGATACCAGATATAATAAATACACAGAACATAAATGAAATGATAGAAATGGCAGAATAACAATAATATAACCAGCATAATCTCCAAAGTAACACAAAAATAATATAAGAGGAGCAACTGAAATAGCACTTTGATTCAGAAAACAATGTTCACAGGCCTCTTCGAGGGGGCAACCTCTAGTCGAACAATTCTCTATTACAATAATCTCCAAGCTAGGGTTTTCATACCCTCGACCCTTATTTATACTAAATATGTCTATTAAGAGAAGCATCTAGAGGAAGATCCTTCTAGAAGTAGAAGCTTCTATTAGGTCTTCTTACATCTGCCTTATTCTATTTAATTGAAAGGCCTTATTAATATTTTCCTTTATTACATCCGAATACATTGATCTACCTATGTGCGGGTTAGGAACTTAACATTCTTTTTTGAAGACTCTGTGAAGACCTGAAAATTGCATGATGGTGCGAATTTGAACCCTGGAGGAAAATACCCATTTGGAAATGTGTGGAGGTAAATCGTTATTGGACTATTATTTATGCAAGGTTAAATTCTAGTTATAATTCCAAGAGATTCGATCTTTTGGATTTGAATTCTGGTGTGAATCAAACTGAGATGTCAAATAGCTCTTGGGAAACATGGTTTTTATTTCTGGAGTTTAATAAACACTTGCTCGAGTAACATGGGATATATAGTGATGCATTATCTTGGGTTGTATGTGTTGAAGATAAGTGCGCAACTTGGTATAGATTGAGAATTGATATGCAGGGACAGAGTGGAATTTTAATGCTAGTTCAATAGTGTATGAATTCATGGAAAATATGAAGTCTCCCTGGTGTAGAATTTGGGGTTTTAAACCAAATATGTGTTGGATTATTTAACCATTATAAATGCAGATTATTGATTGTGTTTTAAATTTGAAGAACCATTATAAGAATCCTGGCAAAGGCAGGCAAGTGGTATCAGGCTTGCATTACTTCTCCATTAGGCTATGGATTCATCTTCAAAATGAAGTCTTGAAATTCTTCTTCTTTCATGGAGTTATATTCAAAATTCAATATAAAGAATCCTTTATTGTGCAACATTGAACAAAAATATATACATATATGGTCTACCTACCCTAACTTACTTGAAATAAAGGGGCACCTTTGGTGTAGGAGGATCTCCAATGGAGCCATTCAAGAATCCGACCAACTTGTAGAATGAGCTCCTCATTGGGTAATATGTTGAGGCTGCTACCAAATGATAAAAAACATGCACAAAGTATATAGTGATGATACTGAGCAAGATGTGCTTGAAATATGATTGTATTTCTTGGAAAACAATGCTTTGGAACAATGATTCAATTAAATCAAATTTTATTTTCTCAAGAATATTGTGTTCTTTGATTGGATAAGGAGTTTCCAATATGATAATAATTTCATCTTTTCTCTTATCATCAACCACATCTAAGATTTTTGATTCAACATCAATTCCTTGAAGGAATTCTTCCTTTGTACAATGATCATGTCTCCGTAGTGAGGTTGCAATGGTGAACTGTTGGTGAACTTTTGTGGGGAACTCTAAGGCCATATTTTGTTGTTCATCGATAACTTCATGATGTTTGGAAAATAAAATGTATCATCCATGATTCCTCTTGCTGCAAATGTATTTCCTTTGATGCTTGTAAAATGCTTTATTCATGAAACAATGCTTCAGGAAAACAATCAACATAATACAAATCTGATGTAAACTGATGATTTCTATCCATCCAATGTAAACATTGTTCTTGTGTATTGATGTACATTGGTTGTATTATTTGAGACTTTGCTACACTCTTTTCAAACTGAATTAAGTCTTCATGTTGATCCTTGATTTCGCTATAATCATGATTCTCAACTTGAGCACAAGAGAGGTTGAAATTTACCTCCCATGAATCATACATAGGATGGTGTTCTTCTTGAATTGAAATCTTAGTGTTTTTATTTTTTGTTTCAAGATCAAGATCTAAAAAAAAATTCATTTCTTTCCTCAATTTTTTCTTCTAAATTCATTCCTACATTGTCTTGGATAAATTTCGCGGGGTATAATATGTTGGCACCGGTTTTAAGAACAAATATTTCAATGAGTTGATCTCGCTGCATTAATGCTTTCCAGTTGTGTTTTCCTTCTTGCCTCAATAGAAATCTCAAATTTGTGGGAAAATCATTTTAGTAACAACAAAAAATAATGACATCATTTGGAAACATTTCCTGAGGAATATCATGAAGAACTTTCATAAATATGAAAGAAAAATCTTTAATTGTTTCTTCTTTGTTCATCCCGATTTCAACCAACTTCAAGAAAATATAATATGGATCTTTTCTTGAGAAATATCTTTTTACAAACAAGTTTTCTAGTACATCCCAACTAGTGATGGTTCCGAGAAACAATGAATAAAACCATTCATTGTCATCTTCTTTTAAATTCAAGATAAATAACCGACATGCAACATCATTTTGAGCCACATTAAAAATATCACAAGAACTATCAAATTTAATCAAATATTTCTTTGCATCTTCTGAAACATTCCCGTAGAATGTAAAAACATTGTCCATGGAAATATTTGGCAAGGGGTGAACTTCTCCTTTCAAACTGAGTGGGATTATGTGCAACCTTTTCTTTATTTGGATACCTTCTCCTTTTAATGTTCCTTGAACCACTTATGTTGATGGAGGAGGAGAAATCTCTTGATAGCATGAGAAAAATTCCTCGGAGGAGTCTTCATATACATATTCTTGAAATTGTGAGATCTTTTTAGTGAAGTTACCAGGGCATATTTCTTTAAGATCTTGATTTTTGAGGATGGAGTTGTCAGGGAGATCATCCTCCCAAATATTTGGTGGTTTTATGGTTCCATAAAGTTTGTTACAACTGATTTTTGACTGAAATTTAAACAATAAACCTTCAATTTCTTTCAATTTTATTTGAACAAGGTTCTCCAAAACCCAATTCATGTTGAATCAATATCTAAATTTTCTCTCAAACTACAATCAGACTACTTCCAGTCTTCCAATAATATATTATCCAAAAGGTATTATATCTCTTGAAAATAAATTGATCTCTAGTATGGTCACCAAAAATGTTGGCACTTGAATCTGCCAGGACCAAAATGACAACGTCATGAGGAAATTAGTCCCCCTTCGTTTTTAGAAAGGTGGTACTCCTCTTGGACTAAAATATATATCTGTGATATCTTGGATTAGGAGAGTGCTAGGCAGAAAAACCTAAAGATTTATTTCTTGAGATTATGAAATAAAATGGTCCTTCAATAACCTGAGTACAATATTTATGTGCAACAAAAGAAAAGATTGAAGGAGGGATTCAACATCAAAATTAAATTGTGATCAACATCACACACAATATTTTTAACAATATATAAATACATCGATATCTTCTTCATAGGAGAGAATGATTTATCATCTCAAATAATTTTAACAACGTACTGAAATCAAGATCAAAAGAGAATTTGATAGGTCAACCAAAAATACTTTATATTCTAGAAACGTGGTTACAAAGAACAATCGAGATCAACCCCGAAGCAATTCTTTGTGGATTTTTATTTATGAAAGATGTTCTTCATTACAAAATATTTGACAGCCATATAGGTGTCTGCAAATACTCCATGATCATATAGGAAAATATCTTAGAATAATATAAGAATAAAACTCAACAACTCAACCTTGTGCCCAACTCTGAGATTCGAGCATAAAACTATGAGAAGTGGTGTAGAAGAATATATATTAAAACAAATGGAGAAGATGGAGATTTATTTATTTTGATCAGAATCTTGATTGTGTATCCATGGTTGTACCTTATTTCTCCCCTGATCTTCTACCCTGACCCTTTGACAATACTGATTCTTTGACCTCTTGATGAAACCTCTCTTCTCTTTTTAAGAAGAGATTTTCTAACTACCTAAGTAGTTAGGGTTTTCTTCCTCTCTTGAAATTCCCGTAAATTTTTCTTATTGAAAAATTACCTTTAATTAATGTCTCATTAATTCCTTATGAATGAATTCACATCATTAATACAAGTGCATTTAAATTGGGTCCCTCTCCCTTTTTAATAATTTTTTTTAATTAAACTTTTATTTTTTTAAATTTAATTAATTCTCCACTAAATGAGGACGACTGTAATTTAATTTTTGGAAGTGAAAACCAAATTTTTATCCATTTAAACCACTTATAATTTTATATTAATTGTCTCATCTTTCCAATCATATAAAATTTTCCTAAATCCGTCGTCTGTATCTCAAGATATGAGCTTGTGAAGTTGAGTTGTCATGCAGACACATTAAAATATGCAGCTGATTGATATTTTAATTTATGATAACAATGTATCAACTTTAAACACTTGAAACCTATACCACCATATTATAATCTGAAATACCTTTCCAACGGTATACATTTTGTGCGATTCTGACACTCATAGCTCAAGTTATGGCCTCCATGAGATCAACGCTCAACCACCATCGATCAAAATTGATGGGAAAATGTGGGCCCTTGGCTGAATTTTGTGATCCCTTCATAAAATTCAACTTTTTTGGTTTGAAAGTGTATCCCACATGCATTGGGATATTATGTTCTTTAATATATATAAAACTAAGTGTTTGATATACTTAGCAAGAAACATAAGAAGGGAAGGAGCTAAGGAGCTTGGAAGATTTCGACCCTTGGAAAATTGTTGAATATAATAATAATTTTGTATTCCCAATCAACCCCCAATATTCCCAGTCAACAATGATGAGTCACCCAACCAAATGTTTCCACATGTCATCCAATAAAATCACTCCATGTGTCTCTTCATTAATTAGTTGCCATGTGGCACCATCAATTAACTGCCATGTGGATGTATCTCATTGGTTAATAAAGTGCCATGTGTCAGTTGGAGATGTTCCTCATAGAACTTAGGATAGGAAAAATATTATTAAAATAGTGAAATTTGGGAAAGGAAAAAGGGAAAAGGAAAGAAATGGAAAAAAATGAATAAAGAAATATGGAAAGGAAAATAAAAGGAAATGGGAAAATAAAGGAAAAGGGAAAAGAATGTGAACATGGAAAGGAATAAAGGAAAATGGTTAAGTGTGGAAAATGGTAAGGGGAATATGAAAGTAATGAGACAATGTGAATAAATACTACGTATAGAATGAGAAAATGAATAGGGGTGAAGGGAAAGGATAGGATAGAACATGTGACTTAGAACATTTTTCATATTTCTTCTTGTAACACCTCCATTAGACTTCTGGACAAAAGTATGTGTATCTTGGTCATGGAGACTCCAATTTTGATTCCACGAAATGCATGGCGAAGCTGATAGCGAATGATATGCAATGAACATATAATAGTTAAAAAAGATTCATCTTCCAATATCTCTTTTTTTATTATTCCAGGAGCGCGGACATATAGGTGACCAAATTTTGGTCAACAATTATCAATTATCTATGAGATTTCTTGAGTTTATAACTTGCATGTTTGTCATTAATGTTGTGCATGACATGTTATTCATCTATTTTATATTTTATCATGATTATTGATTATTTCATGTGTTGGTATCATGCTTCTTGATTCTAATAATTGGTATCATAATTCATAATTCTCCCAAGAAGGCAAATTTAAGGGTACTTGGTTAGTGGGTATGTTAGAGATTAGTATAAGAGAGAACAATTTTTGTTTTGATGAAATTGGGTATATCACAATGTGGTATTGTAGTGTCAGTTGTAGTGCTTAGGCCATATGCACTTATTTTCAAGTTTTTTTTTTGTATAGGATGAGATAGAAGGTGCTTGGACACCTAAATGTCATTTCTTGAAATTTTGAATTTTTGGGGAAATTGAAAAAAAATGGGAATTTTTCTATACATTAACATCATCATGACGTGGAGACCATGTGTCAGCTGGCATGAAAGTGGCGGAATGGAATTCCATGATTGTAGGTCCATAGTGGCATACTTTTGGCATAATAGTGGTAGGCCCCAGTGGCATGGTGGTAGACAACCATGGTGGGGATACTAGTGGAGCAACGACCTGATACCACAAGTGGTATCACATGCTAGAGAGAGTAGTTTTGAAAATTTCTTTGGTGATGCAAACCCAATAGAAATGTTTTAGGTAGTTAGAGAGGTAGAAGG
>SNQJ01S0008261.1:139541-154119 GCA_010110895.2 Picea sitchensis
TGTTTCCTTCCAGCGTTTTAGGCTGACTGAAGGGGTGTGGGCCCATAACCTGTTAGAATATAGAATATGGTGTTCTCGTTTTACCATTGACAATAACCTCGTCACCCAACCACAGGCCGAAGCCTCCCTCCGAGCACCTTAACCTTGACTTGAGAATTCCTCCGGAAGCAAACCCTAGGCTAGATAGCCAAACAAAGAGCAACGCATCTCTCCCTAAGGATAGCGCAACACAAAAAACTGATTAGATGTTCCAAACCCTAGCCAAGAGATATCCAAACCAAATACTAAACTTACTGCTGCTGCAGCTGCACCTGCAACACTCCTCCAAACCTGCGCACCAGCTGCAACTGCAGTGCGCACCAACTGGGAAAACTGTAGTCCTGAGATATGACAAATGAAAACTGGTGCCCTGTATTTATAGTAATCCTGCCAGTTTACTGGGGCCGACTTCTCCTTCTGGGTATGTGTCTGTTCAGTATATTATTATTAATTCTGGCTGACTTCTTCTCTTGGAGGCTAATAGCCTAATATAAATTATATTCTTGAGCCGACAAGGCTTCTAGAGTTATTATCCAATTCATTAGGGTTTCTCTTGCTTCCCGGAGTCTTCTATTCTCATCAGGTTCACATGTAGAGGTAAATACCTCTCGTAGCTACCATAATATTAACACCCCAGAGGGCCCATAATGATAATAGTGGATGCCATTCAGTGTAAGTTGGACTAGGTCCACTATATTATTAAATAAGGCCCACTATGGTAGTTAGATATAATAAATGGGTAGTTAGATATAATAAATGTAATATGACTTCTTAGAAGGTTCTACTTCTAGAATATTCCTCCTCTAGAATGTTCTTAGGTGATGGTAGCACTATATAAAGGGGTTCAAGCAATGTAATGGGATATGAAGAGAATTATTGTATTGTGAGTTGTAGCTCAATAAGAGAAAGCCCCCTTGAAGAGGCAAGTGAACAAGAGAGGATCCCTTCCATAATAGGATTCATTATATGGTGTTTCCCTACCTCAAGGGTTTTCTATAATAAAAGTGTGGTTCTTTTATATCATTCTTTGAATCTTTGTGGTGTTTCTATATGCTAGTATTGGGTTCTTAACAAAATGTGCCACATATAATGGGTACTATTTTGTATTGTATTACAGAGTGAGTGCGAAGTCCCAATCACTTTGAAAATGTAATCAACCTCAATCGTTGATTATCTCCCGATATCCACTATTAGATCTAATTTGGGGATCGATTTCATGATGGAGGTAAGCTGTGGAGGTGGACCCTACTGGTGACATGGGTCACTACAATGGTTCCATGTGGCATCTAGTATGTGTGGGTCATGTATTGATTTAAATTTTTATTTTATTTATATATTAAAGTGTAAGGTAAGGAATACGATAGAGAGGGCAGATGAAAAGAGGATGATAGGGTAGGCCGGGTGGTTGAAGAGGGTAACATGGAATTCCCTCAAGGTGCCATGTGGACTCATGGTGCCACATCAACAACCACGTCATCATATTTTATCCATAACTGGATTAGATTAAGTCATATTGAGATGAAACTTCTTGTTTTTTTCCTCAATGAGGAGATATACAAAACTACCAGAGAGGGTAACTTGCCACTTCTTTGATTTGTCAGAAATTTCAAAACAATGCTTTGTAAAGATATCGGTCAAGTTTAGTGATAGAGATCTAGATTGAGCTAATATTTTTGAGAGATTCCAAAAAGAAGACATGAAAATGACCCATGAAGGAATTGGTTAAATTCTAAGGTGTTTGGAAAGGGGATGCTGAAATAGGCTAAAATCCACTATTCCAAACCACATTTTAGGGTTTTTTTGAGATTTTTAGAGGAAAAATTATTCTAGATCACAAAACTAGAAAAGTGTATTTACTCAACATTTTCCAAAATCATCAAGACAAACAATTTTGTATTAGTTAATTTTTCCTATAAGTTCACAGATTGAGAGATAACCAGTTTTCCTAAAATTTCAAAGTCTGAAAAAATTGTAAAAAGGACAGAGTTGCAAATTCCATATTATTGTAGAATCTTACTAGAGCAATAGATGGATAATATGAAAGTTGATATGTGATCACCATAATTATTATCATCAGTTCCTAATACATAATTTTTCTTGGTTCTTGATATATTTTCTTCCATAATTGACAAAATTTGGCCTTCTAGTAAAATTGCACCAGAAAAGAAAATGTATAAATGGGGTGAAAATGGATTTTTCAAGAAGCCACAACTTTCATCTCAGAGATCAGATTGGGGCATAACCCATTGAAAATATGATACAGAGAGGAATAAACTAGATTTATTAGCATTTGTATAGTTATGATATAATTCCTCTTTAATTGAGAAGAAAAAGGAACTGTAGTGTTAATTGACAAAATTTTATAATATGCATAATTCTAACACAAATGGTTTCTTTCACATTTTCCAGAATCAGAGGTATAAGTAGATCAATTCAAGACCAATATTGAATATCAGAGTCACGGAGGATGCATAGGGAGCCTATATTCATGAGAGAGAAGCCAAAGGCCGAAATATCAGTCTGGATAATGTTGAAGGAAAATCTAATGGCCATAGGAGCAGAGTGGAAGAAATTTTTTTGGTAGAGACTCTGAGAAGTCTCAGAATGGAAGTGCAGAGTTATAGATATTAAAATGAGAAGATAATGTGAGCATAGGAAGAACATAATCAAATAAATTCTCATATCATGCAAAGCAGAATTTAGCTGCAGGGACAAGAAAATCATGGATCAGGCTCAATAGACATGGAAGAAGGTAGACATTATGAAAGAAGATATAACTACATAATATCTAGTCATTAAATAATTTATAGTAGAAATCATAGACATTGGTCACCTCCATACTCAACAAGGAATTTTTATGCATTTGAATATTCAAGAAGTAGTCCATAAGTTTTTCCCAATAGGCACCAAAGAAGAAGATATGAGTTGGAAAGTTTGCAAGAAGATATTAGGAAGATTAAGCCGCCATAATTTGATGGTGAAAGAGAAAGGGAATATGATGTTGAATCTTGGTTTCTTGGAATTATGAAGAATTTTCAATTGCATAAATATGCATCTAACCTAGAAGCTAGAATTTCCACATATCATTTGCATGGAAACATTGTTATGTGGTGATATCAATTGAAGAAAGATGAGAAAATTAATGAGAGAGGGATTACTGGGAAGTAGTTAAAAAAATATTTTCAGAAGGAGTATCGTTTAGAGCACTATTATGACAAGAAGATGCAATAGTTCTTTGAAATCAGGTTGGGGAGCATGACCATGGGAGAATATGAAAATAAGTTCTTTGGAATGTTGAAGTATGTGGGGTTTATAAACAATGAAAAGGTGAAGATACAAAGGTTTTTGAGTGTAATTCCATCTATCTATGAAGATAAAATTCAAAATGATGAAACAAGAACTTTGAAGGATACCATTAGAAAGGCTAAGTACCTGTATGAGCAAGGAAAGAGTAGACAATATTTACATAAATCTTGGAAGGATAAGAAGAAGGATAAATATGATCAGAGAAGGAATGGATTCAAACTTCCTTTCAACATGAATAGTCCTAATACAAATCAACAAGATCATCCTGCTAAGAATGAATCCAAGAGGGAAGACTCGTTGGGAAAAGGGGGAATATCACCAATCAAATGTTGGGGATGTAAAGAAGACAAAACATACAAGGATTTCCCTCACATAGAAGAAAATATTAGGACATTGCACAATATCCAAGAGGATACTATAGTAAAAGACATGTGTATAAATATTCCAAGAATATATTCAACCTTGGAAGATCAACAAGAAGAACACCAATCCCATATTATTAAGGTGGAAGGTAAGATCATTAATCATCATGTTCCTATTTTAATTTATTCAGGATAAATCCATAGTTACATTGATCCTAAAATAGTGGACATATTTCATTTGGTGAAAAGTAAGCTTGAAAAATCATGTTTGGTTCATCTAGCCACTCAAACCCAAAGAAAGAACAATGATACCATCAAAGATAATCCAATAATATGAATGGAGTGAGTGCTAATTCTGATCTGAATATCATACCATTAGGATCTTATGATATCCTAATTTGAATTGATTGGTTGGAAAATCATCACATTGTCCTAGATTTCCATAACAAGGCATTTACATGTCTTGATGAAGAAGAAAAACATAGCACTGTGAAAGGAATTCCAAGGCCCGTTTCTATAAGGGATATTTAAGAATTACAACTGAAGATATATTTTAGGAAATTATTCCAATTGTATGCAACACATGTGGAGGAGCCAGAAAATACCAAAGGGCTAAGTCTCAAAGATTATTCAATATTGTAAGAGTTTGGGGATGTATTCCAAGAAATACCAAGATTACCACCAAAGAGGGATATAGATTTCTCTATTGATTTAGTACCAGGAGCATCCCTAGTATCAAAGATGCCTTATATAATGAGTACACTATAATTAAAGAATTAAAAATGCAGCTGGAAGAATTGTTGAAGAAAGGGTACATATGCCAAAGTGTTTCACCTTGGGGAGCACTAGTACTCATTGTTAAACAAAAGTATGGAACATTGAGGCTATGTTTTGACTTTAGATAGTTGAATAAATCCATTGTGAAGAAAAAATACCCTCTACCCAAAATTGGTGACCTCTTTGATCAGCTAAGAGTAGAAAAGATATTTTCAAAGATAGACTTGAGATCAAGATATCACCAAGTGAGAATTATGAATTTTCAAAGATAGACTTGAGATCAAGATATCACCAAGATATTTTAGAGCCATGTATGAGAATTATGAATTTGTAGTGGTGCCATTTGGATTGACCAATGCACCAACTGTCTTTATGTGCTTAATGAATGACACATTTATAAATTATCAGGATAAGTTTTTCATTGTGTTCTTAGATGACATAATTATCTATTCTAAGTCTTAGGAAGAGAATGAACATCACTTGAGGTTGGTGCTACAAGTTCTAAGGGAACATCAGTTATATGCCAAGATAAGAAAGTGTTTGTTTACCAAACGTAGATCCATTATTTGGGGCACATTATTTCATAGGAAGGTATATCATTAGATCCAAAGAAGATTGAAGCCATTTGAGGATGGTCAACACCAAGGAATTTTTCATAAGTCAGTTCTTTTATGGTATTAGCCAGATACTACAAGAGATTCATAGCAAGATTCTCTAAGATTTATTATCCCATCCCTTGTTTACAAAATAAGATCATTGATCTGTAGGATATTTTAATGACTATGGTTGAGTTTTAATTTTGCATGCGTTAATTAACCATTTGAGAAAACTTAGTGAAGAATGAGGAAAGAAGAGGAATTATAAAAACCATATACATATGTGCAGATCTGAAATGCAATAAAAGACAACAAACCATAATACGCAGATTGATAACGGAGTTCGGCACAACTTTGCCTATGTCTCCAGACCTTTTTCTCTGTGAGGAAAGGCTTCTTTATTTCTGTTCAAATGCTCAAAAGTACATCACTGCAATGCCAAATGGATACAAGAATGATCTGGTCATGTTCTTCTAGATCTTAAGAACCCTGCAAAGAAAATGACACGCAAAACGGACGTCCGGAGCTCCCATAAATGATCCGACAACGTCTCCTCCTCAAAAGCTTCTCTGCCTCAAAATGGCTTTGGCTTGGCTTCTCCTCAACATAAATCTGCTCTGAATGCCCTCTCATGGCCTCAAACAGGTTTGGTTTATATAGCTTGGAAGTTGGTTACTCATCTCCAACTTCCTCCCAAAATTTAGGCTCCAAAACTACCCAATATCTCCCAAAAATGGAGAAAATTAATTAAAAATAGGCTAAATAACACTTAAAACCCAAAAATTAGTTATAAAACCCACTTTATAGTTAAAAATTGGGCCTAGCCCCTTCTCCCTAGGCGCACGCCCTAATTTAAGGTCATATGGGGGGTTACACGACCACGGGCTGGGGCTTAGCCCCCAGCCCCCTCCTTTATGCACCATAATACCATGCAATATGTTTTATAATATGGGTTTTATAACATAACATTAATGTGGCGCATTGGTAAATGACCATTTCTTAAGGTGTTGGGCTTGGTGGTGGTCGTGGGTTTAAATCCCATGGACCCCAAAACATTTTTGAAACATGCCACTTCAACTGATGACTGGGTGCCACGTGGCTGCCCATGACTGGGCCACGTGGCATCTCCCCATTTGACGGATTAATGCCACTTATCAGCTATTGATTGGTCCAGTTGCCTGCCACATGTCTTCCTTGTCAGTGAACCTGCCCAATCACCATCAGCTAGAGAGTGCCATGTCATCTCCTGCACAGTCAACATGCTGATGTCATCATCATTGAATTTTTGACCAGTTGACCTTTGACTTTTTACCTGTTTGGGCTTCCGATCAGAATGCGATAACTTTCACATACGGAGCCCGTTTGACGAAGTAAATATACCTCCGGAATTAGGAAGACGAGACGGACGCAATGGAACTAGTTTCATTGCATTCCGATCACTTTCATTTTTGAGCATTTTTCAAGCCCTGTCAGGCTTCTGGATCCGATTTCGGATCAATAATTAAGCCTTAATGGACAAAAGATTGTGAATACAATTTTAATTTATTGAAAGAGTTACTTACTAGTGCACCTATTTTGAATATTGACGACCGAAATGAGAATTTCATGGTACGTACAGATGCATGGAAAGAGGGACTTCATGGAGTCCTCACTCAAAATGGACATGTCATTAGTTATGAGTCCAGAAATATTAGAGAATACGAGAGGAATTATGCCACACATGATTTGGAGCTTGTTTTTATAGTTCATGCATTGAATATGTGGAGGCATTATCTCATGGGGAAGAAATTTGAGTTAAGGACAAACCATAATGGTCTGAAATATCTTTTTGAGAAACCAACTTTAAATTCCAGGCATAGAAGATGGATACATTTTTTAAGTGAGTATAAATTTGACATCAAGCATGTCAAAGGAAAACAAAATAAATTTGTTGATGCACTCAATAGAAGAATGCATCTCATGCATGCTATAACCATTAGTATGCATAGTTCAAATTTAAAGAGAAAAGTTTTAGTTGTTGTTGTTATATAACAACATTACCTATAGGTAAAAGAAAGATTACAGTAGGAAAATGTACAACAAAAATTTAAGGAATATAAGATGAAAGAATATGGATTACTTATGCATAAAAATAGAATTTATGTTCCTAGTTCTGGAGATCATAGGAATTTGGTATTAAAAGAAATGCATAATGTTCCATATGTCAGACATCTCGGTTGCTAGAAAAAAAATTGAAAAAATAAGAAGCCAATACTTTTGGCCAGGAATGAAGAAGGATGTTGTTGATCACATTGTCAAATGTATGGAATATTAGAGAGTGAAAGCTAAGAATAGACACCTGATGGGTTTTCTACAACCATTGTTGATTCTAAAGAATAAATGGGAAGTGGTAACCATTGATTTTATTACCAAATTTTCTAGGAAAGAAAGGAAACATGATCCAATAATGGTAGGGGTAGATAAATTGAAAAATGCTTCTCATTTTGTTCCCATGAAAATGACTCATACAACAACTAATATTACATAAATTAACAATAGGGAAATTTCTAAGTTGCATGGAATACCTAAGGCAATTGTTTCATACAAAGATACAATGTTTAATTCAAAATTTTGGAGAGGGTTTTTTAAAGGATTGGTACAAATCTGAATTTTAGCACAACATACAATACACAATCAAATGGGAAGACAAAAAGATTCAACCAAGTTATTGAATACATGTTGAAATGTATGTGATGGATAAGCCATCTAACTGGGAAGAATACTTGCATTTCATTGTTTTTTCCTATAATAATGGGTATCAATATTCATTGAATATGAGCCCAATTGATTATTTGTGTGGTAGAAATGCAATACTCCAATGAGTGGGGACAACCCAATAGAAAGAGTGGTACTTGGGCCAGAATTGCTCAAGGATATGGAAGATCAAATGGTGAAAAATGATAAGAATTTGAAAGCATCATAAGATAGATAGAAGAGTTATGCAGATAAGAATAGTACATGTAGAGAATTTAATGTGGGAGATCATGTTATTTTGAAATTGAATCCCAAGAAGAACTCATTGAAGTTGGGAAATTGTACAAAGTTAGCAGCTAGATTATGTGGTCCATTTGAGATACTGGACATAATAGGTCCAGTTGCATACATGATTGCATTTCTTGTTTCCATGAACCTGCATAATGTGTTTCATGTCTCTTTGTTGAAAACACATGTATGTGATCCTAACCATGTTATTGATTGGAATTTGATTCAGGTGGATCTAGAAGGAGACTTTCAGGTATAGTCGATGCACATATTGGATAGGAAGGTTGAAGTGCTCCATAATCGAGACATAGGATTAGTAAAGGTTAAGTGGATATTCTACGATCATGAATATGCTTCTTGGGACCATGAACATGCCATGTAGGAAGAGTATCTATGAATTTTCAAATACTTTTGAAATTTTGATTTCTATATTTTGTATATGCACTAAGGATAGTGGCAAAATAAGGGGGAGGGGAATGCAATACCTTGATTTAGAGTCGCATGATTAATAATGCATTTTTATTAATCATGAAAGGTTAGAGTGTTTGTCAAGTTGAAAGGCTAAAGTGCCTAAAAATGTAATACTTTGAATATATTAATAAAATACATTATTGGCTACAATACAAACAAGGACAAAGATAAAGGGCTATGATTCCATGGGATAGAGGGATAAAATGGTTAAGTCTTTTATTATTATTTTATTCACCCATCTTGGTATTAGTTAGGAAAAATGGTCACATGAACTTCTTGGGGGAGGGATATGTGGTGCTTAATTGCATATAATTATATAAACCCATTTTGATTTTGTTTTTTGGGGGTTCCTCATTCATTATTACTCATTCCTCATCCATTATTTCTCTTGTTATAAGCATGTAAAATGAATTATGGGAGGAAAAGATCCATTGTTGGTTGGTTGTATGTAACTATTGATTATTCCATAAAGGAATGGATTCATGTGGTCATGAGAATGATGAAAGTTTATAAAGAATTGTCCACAAATAAGAGTCATTGGAGTTTCCAACATTGAAATTTCATGTTCATTATCATCAGAGCCTTGGAAAACAAGTGGAACAACCTAAGTGACTCCATTGCAGAGAAAGGGGTTCATTTATTTGGGTTGTGTTGGATGAAGGGGAAGAGATATGGTAAACTAATATTGTTGTGTGGCTGGGAAAACCATGAGAGTTTGATAGCTATTTGTGTGTGTTAGAATAAACCTAAGACCCATCCTTGTGGATTCATATCCCTATCTCAGGGGTGACCTACTGTTAAGAGATAGGAAATTGGTGTATATGGTTGGGTGGAATGCTCAATTTCCATATCCAATTGGTGAATTTTTATTTAAGAAGACAAGTGCTCTCTGTGTAAATTATATGTTGTTGTGTATTAATTATCTCTAAGATGTCTTGAGTTTATAACTTGCATGTTTGTTGTTAATTTTGTGCATGGCATGTTATTCATCTATTCTATAGTTTATCATTCTTATTTATTACTACATGCACTAGTATCATGCTTCTTGATTCTAATCATTGGTATCAGAATTCATAATTTTCCCAAGGTGAATTTAGAGGTACTCGAGAAGTGGGTACATCACAGATCAATATCAGAGCAAACAATTTTGTTTTGTTGATAGTGGGTATATCACACTTCAAAACGATACCATTATTTCCTATTACTCATTATTTTTAATGACATTTTACCACCAATAATGGCATTATGATCCTCATAATCTCTCATTTTCCACCTAGTTAAAACACAAGTCACAAAAGGTGTTATTGGATTGTGTTTTTAAGTTTTTTTTTTTTTGTTTATAATGAACTTTAGAGTAGGGTTGTAGAAATTATTTAAAATTTTAATAAATGTTGCTAATGAGAAACCTATAGCATGGAAAAAAACCACATATTATATTGGTACAATGGTTCAATCAAAGGATTTAAAACATGCAATGACTCATTGCACATGTTGAAAGAATATCGGTTGTGGTATTAACAAGCCAAGAAATAGAGTATACACATTCAACACACATATAAATAGAGAAATTTTCTTGAAGAGGGAATCCTGCATGATGCTTTCAATACCCATGGTTTACATTCACTCATTACCAGGAATCAAGGCTATGGAAACCTCTTGTTAGTATTTTAGCATCTAAGACTTTCAAATTTCCTTACA
This sequence comes from Picea sitchensis, assembly GCA_010110895.2. Lineage (NCBI taxonomy): Eukaryota > Viridiplantae > Streptophyta > Pinopsida > Pinales > Pinaceae > Picea > Picea sitchensis. The sequence continues at coordinate 149,812 of SNQJ01S0008261.1, forward strand.
AGGCGTAGTGTATTAGAAAATTGTAATAGATCATTTGTTATCTTTCCATAACTCTAGGGCTTCTCATAAACATTTTAGTTTAGAAATAGTTTCAAAATATTCTAGTATGAATACAATATATATACCATCTCTCTCTCATTTGAACATATAGAGAATAGAGAGAATAGTCTATAACTATTGGATATATTACACACTCACCTAGTAATTCTTTTTGCTAGTAATTATGAGGGTCTCCTATTTTTTAGGAGATTTCCTACAAATTAGGGTGATTCCTAAAAGTTAGGGTGCATTGTCACTTCATTTAGGACTTCAGTTCAACCACAAATGATCTCATTTGACTAGTGGAATACCACTTATGCATCCATGTTGGACACAGACCCATTCTGGGGAAAAGGCTATTTTTTGGGAGAGAAGCACAAAGGGAAGAAAGGACAGTTGGAAGGAAAAATAACACATGCAAGGGAAGCGTGTGAGGCATGCATGCAAGGGAGACCTAAGTGCGTTAGGGTTAGATTTTTTGCAATATAATTTAATGGATGATGAGACAAGAAGATATATAAGTAATACTTAGAAGGTCTAAGAGGGGATAGGGTGTAAGAACTACAACAATTTGTAAGCTAGTGATCTAGAGAAGGATCGAGCAACTTGATCCTAAGGGTTAGATCACAGACTGAGGAGCTTGGTGTGATCTAGTCAGCCTCACAAGGATCAGGGATCTTGTTGAGATTGTAAAATCCAATACTGTAACCATGTGCGATGTGACATATTGCTGAGACATAATAAAGATCTTGAGAGATAGATCTTTGTGGATGTATCCCAGGAGGGGGTGAACCATAGTAAAACTTGTGTTATGTGATTGAATGTATGCATCTGTATTGTTGTTAAGAATTAAATGATAGATGAATGAATGAAAGAACTAGTTAGATATGATACTCCACATGGATGAATAAGAATGATTGTTTTAATCAAGAGGTTAGACTAAATGAATAAAGATCACAAGGTACAACAAAAAATCTCCACTCATTCCGAGGCTACAAGAACTTGAGTATTGCAACCATCCATAGAGTTGTCTTGGGTGAGACCGCGTAGTACACTCTGTGTACTATGTTTCCTTCTGGTTTACCAGGGGGGGCGATAGTTTGAGAGGGATTTTGTTGGGATCTTGTTACATTTGAACCTGGGTCAACTTATGACATTAAGGGAATATAATAGTAGATAAATGATAAAGTAGAGTAAACAAACCAACAAATGAACCTACAGAGAATGTCAAATTCATCAACTTGGATGAAATTCCCTCACCCAATGTGGAATCAGTGAGCCCCACACTCGTGGTGGAGGAAACCCAACCAACAACAATGGTTGTCATGGATATTGATATGTCGGAAATGGGACAGGTCCATCAGGCCAACTATTATAGCCCTAAAATTCCCTACTCATGCATACATGGCATTGGCCCTCTTACCTGCATATTTTTCCAAAGCACTACTGAGAAGTTCTTCTTAAAAAACCATTTTTTAGAGCATGTACGTGCCCTGCACCATTACATCCTGCATACATACACTTGTTGCATGCTAGACAACCCACGCACATATGCTTATTGCACAGTAAACAACTCGCGTATGCTTGCAAAAGTTGCAAAAATTAAAAAGTTGTAAGGAATTTGGTGAAATTCACAGGAAATTCACCTGTTATAGACCGTCACCCAATCGAATAACCCTCCTTTTTTCATATAAAAGGAGGTGTTGGATTCTCATTTCACATAGAAGTGTAAGAATAGTGAAAATATGCCAAATTTCATTTCCCTTCCTTGCCCAAGCTTTTGCTACCTTTTGTGAGATATTGCCTCAACATTCCCTCATCAACCCCTTCTTCTTCCATTCAATCCATTCCCTTCCCTTGAGGTGATTAGAATATTGGGAGAAGAGTACTATTGAAGGTGCACTTGGAGCACTATAAAGAGGATCCTGAACTAGGTTCATTGAATGGTGGCCGATGTAGATTGTAAGTTTCAGTCTTTGTTTGATGAATAAAATAATCTCTGAAGGATCATATCCTGTCACTAAGAGTGGGGGGGTGAATCAGTGACATAATTATTATATCAATTTTTCTTTTATCAATGAAAAGAGAATTTTAACAAAATATTTTATCATGGAACCCAAACGAGAAAACCAAAAACTCTTTTCTATTAACTACAAAATTTTGTTTTACATGTTACATAGAAGGAATATATTCTTCCTTTTCGATGAGAACCAACTATTCAGGATGCACCCACACCCTTGCTCACCAGAACCAACTAGTAGGAGGCTCCTACCCCCTGTTTAGTCAGCTAAAACTGACAAGGAAACACCAACTCCCTCTGTAGGCACCAACCTGCCCTTGCACCACCCAACCACCCTTATTTTCTGAATCTGGGGAAACTTCTGTAACCAGTCTATACTGCATATTTCTCTGCTTCTTTGATTAATTTATCTTCTGATCCAGACTGTAGAGACACTTCTTCTCAACACTCTTCTTCATTTATATATTCTTCAAAATGTTGTGAGAGTGATACACTATGTCCCTTTTATTGGAACCATCGTACCTCTTCACTTAACTTAACGATAATCAGAGTTTTATCATTTTTACAGTGAAATATTTTCATAAATTGATCACATTTATGGATCAATTTCATCCTTTTAACTTGATCCCGAATCTCTGCAATTTATTTACAGAATTGAGTTCTGCATAGGCGCTACTTTCAAATCATTACATATGACCGATTGATACAAAACCATAGGCTTTACCAATTTTAGTGACGTATTATATTCTTCCATTCAAATCTCTTATTTTATATGACCAATGGAAATGACTAGACACTGGGGCAATCGAGCGCTTGAGCAATTATCAATTAATGGTCACGATTTAATCCCCTGATGAGATGGACGACATTTTGGACATCGGATCAGACGATTTATTTCGTGGAACCAGATCAATGGTCAGATTTGATCCTTATACCCATCATTTCACTGCTTAATCCAACGGTTATGACTTAATCAAGCATTGAGATGGATGGCCACCATTTACTTTGCGTGAGTGTGACATGTAGGCAGTGTAGTGGTGTCTAGTGGAAGAGCATGTTAGTGGAGTGTGACATCAGATTGGTGAGATTTGATCCTTATACCCATCCTTTCACTGCTTAATCCGATGGCTAGGACTTAATCAAGAATTGAGATGGATGGCCACCATTTACTTCACGTGAGTGTGATGTGTAGGCAGTGTAGTGGTGTTTGGTGGTATAGCATGGTAGTGGAGTGTGACATTAGACCACGGTAGTGGAGTCCGACATCGAAGAGCGGAGGTGGTATGGAAGAGTGGTTTGGTGGTTTACTCGGAGGGGGGGGTGGTAGATAGTAAGTGGTAATGAGCAACGGGGGTCCGAGTTAACAAGAATGTGACACGTTATGAGGGCCTCGCATGGGAAATACCACCAACTCGGACCCTCCCACCATTAAAGGTAGAAATATTAGTGGGTATTATATTCCCTGTCGACCATAGATCTAAGTGCCCGATTATCGACTGCTGAGATTAATGTGCCCTTTAACATAAATCATCAAACTGTCATGTCACTGTGCCTTTTCTTCATTTTTTCACAAACTGTAGATCTATTTGGTGAGTGACCATTGACGATCGATGTGGATTGTGATATTCCCTATCAATCAACGGTCTTGATCTGATTTGATCGTTGACTAGTCTTCTGAGATTCATCGTGCCATCTATTCTGAGTTTTGAACACCATTCTCTCACCCTCTCGAGCTCTTATCTCTATGTATCGGCATACTGTAACTTTTCCATCTCATATGAGATTTGATCTTCATTTGCTAACTCTCTTGAACTTTTAATCTCTGCATATCATCCAACTGTTTGACATCAACTATTATATGTTGACATAACACTATTGATATCAATGACAATTAGTCATACCAGCTTATCATCACATCAATGATATCGACTGTTGACATCAATGACAATATATTAGTGACACTATATTCAACAATATCCCCCTTTTTCATTGATGGAAACATTCAAACTTCATACTGAATCTCCCCCTGAGATGTTGCATCTCTCCTCTGAGGTTATTCTCCCCCTTTGACATCAATGACAAATGGTTGCTTCCCTTATGGTAAAGCTCTTTTTGTCTGTATACTTCTGACCAGAATTTGAAACGGATAACTCCTCCTATAATCATACTTTTCTTGTCATACTGAATGACTCCTTCTGACTTTGATTGTTGTCTCCCCCTGATTTGGTGCCAATTTATACATTTTTCTT
>SNQJ01S0008261.1:157835-181829 GCA_010110895.2 Picea sitchensis
ACTTCTCTTTATTATTTAAATAATCCACCTTGACTTTGTCACTTTACTTTATCATTTAAATAATGATTTCTTCTTTTAGGTCACTTTGACTTCTTTGACCTTGGGGGCTTCAAGCCTTCATGTGGGGGTCCCTCATCTTCGTAAGGCCATAACTCTCAAACCATGACGAGTTATGTGACATTCCACATGCCACCAGAAATGGCATGAAAAACACTATCCATTTAGGATAGTTTCACCAACAATTTCCTTGATATTCATCTCATTATTCCACATACAAGCATGGGTCCTCCAACCATTCTTATAGGATAACTCAATCCGTAAAGAGTCTTCCCATGAGGAATTTCACCATAAGGGGACCACTTTGGAGTTCATCCATTTGTGCACCTTATCAATCATGATAAGGCAATAATGAGAGCATGGGTCCTCCAACCATTCTTCTAGGATAACTCAATCCGCAAAGCATCTTCCTGTGAGGGCTTTCACCATAAGAGGACCACTTTGGAGTTCATCCATTTGTGCACCTTATCAATCATAATAAGACAATAATGAGTCATATATACATTTTTCCAACAATGCATCATATACCAATGAAACCACATTGATCCATCTTCATCATGTATCAATGACAACTCATTGATCCATCTTCGTCATATCAATGACAACTCATTGATCCATCTTCATCTATGCATTCTCATCAAGGATAATACATATTATATTACATCAATCATCAATCAATCAATCCTTTGACATCAATCAATGACATCAATCAATCAAACCATTGGCATCAATGACAACATGATCCAACAGTAAGCTTTGCAAGGGAGATCACCTTACTCATTTATTCTCTAGAATTTTAGAGAAAAAAGATTGTGGTCCCTTTCTGCAAGCTCTTTTGATTCTGAGTCTTCTGAGAGATCCTCACAACTTATTCAGCTAGTGGTTGAGAAAGTGGTCATGTTGATGCAATATTCGACCGATACCACTTCCCTTTTTGGGGGTGATGCACCTTTAGACCATGTTGTCTCATAATTTATTCGACCAATGGTTGAGAAAGTGGTCACACCGATGAAATCTTCGGCTGATCCCACTCTTCTCTTGGAGAGTTTTGAGTCTACCAAAGTGGTCACACTGACACAATCTTTGGTTGATCCCACTCTTCTCTTGGGGAGTGATGTGTCTACTGACTATGTTTTTAGCATTTCCAGTTTAGTACTTTCAAAACAAGGGGGCATTCTGCTCACTTTGAGCACACCCCCTCCAAGCCCTAGGATGGTTTCCTTTGATTGGAATGACCTTGTTGAGCCTCGTCTTCCTTCTTGTACACCCTTTCAAATAAGGTTTCAAGTTAATTCAAATTGCATTTACCGATGTATTTTAGATGAAGGAGCCTCCACAAGTATTTTATCCTCCTCGACTTGGCAAGATTTGGGTTCTCTCGAGCTTGTGACTTCTTCGCATGAGTTTCTAGATTTTGATAGACGTATTAGTGAATATTTGGGGATTCTTCTTTAGTTTCCTATCTCGTTAGGTGGGAATACTGTCCTTTTTGAAGTTATAGTGGTGCAAGTGTCATTAGATTTCAATATGCTTCTCGAGCGTGATTATGTATATGCTATGAATGTTGTGGTGTCTACGCTCTTCCGAGTGATGCATTTCCCTCAAAATGGAAGCATTGCCACTGTCGACCAACTGGAATATGATAATCACCATCCTAATTCAACATTATTTCAGGATGCCACTTTATATGTTCCTAGTGTTTGTGTAGACTCTACCTCGTGGGACTCCCTCATGAGAACGCTTTGTTGTCTTTCAGGATCTCTTTAAAATTCAAAAGAAACATCCAACGAGGATGTATTTATTCTTTTTGATCTTGTCTGGATTACTTGAGAAAAGTATCCCCCTGGAGTCTTCTTCAAGCCCTTTTTAGACTCTCTAAAAATGAAAATATTTCTGAGCGATCTGGTTTCCCTTCACACTCGCCAAACTCAAATTTAAAGGCACATATGTATGATGGTAGTTTACCCCTTTTTCAGTCCAGACGACTAATTTTATGAATAAAGGTATGCTCCGAGAACTTTGGTTCACTAGAAGAGTATTCTCAGGCATAAGTTTAACCCTTTTTCGGGCCTGAGGGACTAAATCTTTGAAAAAGGAACATTCTCCTTGGTTTTGGTTTATCACCTTTTTCGGGCCTGGGAGATTACTTATGAAAAAGGAACCCCCCTGGAGTCCATAGTTAAGATTTTTTTAGACTTCCTAAAATTGAAAAGATCACCGAGTGACCTTGTTCCTTCACACTCATTAAATTGGTCCATAAGAACGTATATTGGCATGATTTTAAGCCCTTTTCCATCCTGTAGATTATAGTGGAAAAAGGTATGCCTCCGGAGATTCATCTCGCCGAGAGAGTTCTCCTCAGTTACTTTTTCACTTTTTTGGGCTAAGGACACTAAACACAGAAAAAGGTTGTGAGTCCATAGTTAAGCTCTTTTCAAACTCCTTAAAATTGAAAAGATTGTCGAGTGATCTTGTCTTTGTCACACTTGTTAAAATGGTTTTGAATAGACATATTTTCAATGCAACCTTAACCCTTTTTCAAAACGACTAGACTATCTCTGAAAAATGTACTTGGAGTCTTCTTTTGCATTTTTTCAAACTCTCTAAATGTAAAAAAACTACCGATCCTACCTTCTCTGGGCTCATAAAAACTACATAGAAGGGGCCTCATTGTGTCTTGCTTAATCACATTTGTGGATCTCATCTTTTCATATTTGGCCTAAAGATGGCTCCATGTTTCCTTGAACTGAACCTTTGAATCATTCCTTATATGCAAGACTTGTAGCACTTCTTGCCTCTGTGACCTGACAGCTTGACCCATGGAGGAATTTTCCCCGAGTGTCCTTTTCTTGCACATGTCTCCTTTTTATGAGCATTAATATGTTCCTTGTGCTTGGAACTGGTATGCTTTCTTGTGACAATCATTCCTTCTTTGTAACATAACATTCTTTTATTCTTTTTCAAGCTCTTAAAAAATTGAAAAGAAAAAAAAAATCAAATATTCCAAGAAGAGGGGACGAGAAATATTCATTCTTTTTTCAGCAGCACAGAGAGTCACCCTTGGACAAAGCACATCCTTCCATTTGTTCGTCAAGCATTGAGATCTAGTATGACCTTAGAAAGTTGTTCTCGCTACATAGAGTTGTGTCCTCCTCCATTTGGTTACTCTTCCAAACACATGGAGATATTTTGTTTCCTTCTTCATCACAAACTTATTTCAATGTCATGCTACTTAAGTCTGATCATCTTTCGTGCTTTTTTCCAAGAGAATTTTCACTCAACCTGAGTCAGCCTTTCTGTAGTTTGTCTCTTAACCCTCATGAGATGACTATCCCAAGAGTCCAATGAAGTCCAGATTCAAAATCGATGAAGTTCTCTGCCTGATCATCGAGATCCTCATGTATTTTTTCGATGATCTATTGAAGAACTCAGGGTAGTGAGTTATACACTCCCATTGTAATCCTACTTGAGTTTTGAATATCTTTAGGTTGTTTCTCGAGTTATGAATACCTCATCTCCAGCCACATGCGTCACTAGATTCTTGAAGATGAATACTATACTTGTATATATTTGACTAATTTTGAGATGTAGATCCATTGTGTATTGCTCTTGGATACACTTTATATAGTTATATGACATGGATATGAATTTTATTTGATTGGAAGCCATGATTCAGTTCATCATGAGCATGGGTATTCCCACCTCAGAGAAACATTTGTTGTTTTGCAGATGGCACCTCCCGAACTCTAGTACCAGGCTCGCTCGATTTCGTACATTGGTGAAGATATTGTAATGTATTTCAGCCATCCATTTCTCTTCTGACCTCACACATTAGGGGGCATCTGTTATAGCCCTAAAATTCCCTACTCATGCATACATGGCATTGACCCTCTTAATTTCATATTTTTCCAAAGAACTGTTGAGAAACTCTTCTTAAAAAACCATTTTTTAGAGCATGTATATGCAATGCACAATTACATCTCGCATAAATATGATTGTTTCATGCTAGAAAACCCACGTACATACGATTTATGTAAACTAAACAACCCACGTATGCTTGCAAAATTTTCAAAAATTAAAAAGTTGTAAGGAATTTGGTGAAATTCACGGGCTATTGTAGGTTTCCCAACCAATTCACCTATTATAGCCCGTCACCCAACTGAATAACCATCCTTTTTTAATATAAAAGGAGGTGTTGGGGTCTCATTTCACATCGAAGCATAAGAACGGTGAAACTCTGCCCAATTTCACTTCCCTTCCTTGCCCAAGCTTTTGATACCTTTTATGAGATATTGCCTCAGTATTCCCTCATCAACCCCTTCTTCTTCCATTCAATCCATTCCCTTCCCTTGAGGCGATCATAATATTGATATAATAGGACTATTAAGGGTGCACTTGGAGCATTGTAAAGAGGATCCTAGACCAAGTTCGCAGAACAATGGCCGACATAGATTGTAAGTTTTGGTATTTGTTTGATGAATAAAATAATCTCTTTTCCCTATCCCAAATGATGATGTTTTGTGTATTTTCTTTTATTTATATAGATAATTTGGTATCTAACCCTAATTTATGAATAGAAATAACATGTTTGTGGTCCTTGTTTTCTTATTTTTGGATGCAGGTTAGCCTTGGGAGAAGACTTGCAGTCGTTGGAGCTACAAAGCTTGAGAAGATCAATACCATACATGGGATAAAAGGTACAATTACCGATATTCTCTCCTATTTATTTCTTTTCATTTGTTTTGGTATGTTTAGGGTAGATTAGAAAATATATTGACTTTAAGATGGTCATTCTATCTATCTATATCTTAAACCCTGGTATAGATTGAATTTTAAATGGCCCTGCTAGCACACACAAAACTCTCCCAATTATAGCTCTGATACCATATTGTAACTAGTTTACTTCTGCAATTGCTCATATTAATGCAGATAACAACATCTATATATACAAATGCAACATGTATAGAAAAACCCATAAAAATAATTGAACAAATATTAACATAACACATAAATTAACACAGAATAAACACTTACCTTTAGTAAAAACAACACCAAATGCATGCACCAAGGATGCAGTAAATCCTTTGCACCCTGAACACACTAAATATGTCTTGAGGGTAAATGGGACAACCCAAAACTAGACATAAGTGGTCATGCTAGGATGGTCACACACAACAGAGCTGGAGAAAAAACAGGAGGGGATAGTAGAAGATGTTACTGGCCGGCCAGAGGCATATGCTGACGACAGAACAATGGAGTTTAGAACCTCAAGTCCACCACCACAATGAAATGGAAAAAAACCCATAGCAAGATAACGACGTAGATAGACTGCAACAACCACAGTCTTTCCGCACTTTCCATAAGGGGTGCAGGCCACACCTAACCTTTTGGGATGCATGGAAAAACTATGGTACTTGGACCACGATGTGGCCGATGTGGACAAGTTCCCTGAATTTGCAAGGCAGGTATAACTTGATAGCATGGGTACAGGACCCTTCAACGATCTAATTTTTCAACCAAAACAGTGGGCAGTGAAATTGGCCAACACCAGAATTCTAAACCTGTTGGATATCCCACATTTTGGAAGGGGTCACGACGTAAACAAATGCGTTAAGCACCTGATAAAAATCACCCAAAGAGGGTATATATGGGTAGAAGAGCTTGTATCGATAGACATAGATATCATTTCTTATATTATAGGGCTTCCATCTCGAGGGGATAATCCTGCGCGGTACCTTGATGACAAGACCAAGGAGAAGGCACTAACGGAGGAGATGAAAAAGACACATGGCATAGAGAGAGGGTCATGTGGAATCATCATGAAGTGCATCATCGATGCGGCAACATGGATGACCACCAAAATCATGGCTTGCAAGTTGCTTAGGAAGTGTCGCAAGGAGGAAGTCCCTACCATGGTCATTGTGGATGCAACACAATGCATGGAGGGAACTATGCTCAGTTGGGCCCCATACTTGTTAAACCTGTTCCTTGAGGAATGAAAAGACACACAAGATCTGGGGGAAGAGTTTCAATACTCTTGGTTACTCATATTGATTTCTTTGATGGGATGGAGGGATCCCTAATACACATACTTTTGCGAACAAAATATTCGTTACCATGCAGCGCGATACACATCATTGGGGAGCACTTCGGATCCCAAAGTTAGAAGTACAAATGAAAGCATGTTCATGGGGTATTTCAATGACCTCCAAGAAATTATTTCCAACACTTGGTGGATTACTCCATAATTGGACGTGCAATACCGAGACATCGCCAACTTCAAAGAGATAGGGCACATCGTATGGATCCAAGCGTGAAGGGATCTCGAGAAGGAATAGCTACAATTGTGATATTGCATCAATTAATCAGATGTAGAGATGGACATCGAGGATTGGGAAGATGACTAGAGAGTTCCAATTATAACTCAAGAGATTCCCATAGGTAAGGAGGCTGATGAAGGGAAAGATTAGATACCTGCCAGTGATAAAGCTGTGCTGAAGAAGCCAAATCCAAGTTAGAAGTCAGAACAAAAAAAGAAGGGGGTGTGCCAAAGAAAGGTACCCAGGCCAAGAAAAAGGACACCACCCAGGCACTGAAAGAACAAGAAAAAGGGGTTGAGACAGCACAAGGAACCCCATCGAGGGCTACCCCATAGGAACAAGGCCAGACAAAGAGGCCAATCATACACACTAGGGGTGTGTGCAAAAATGCCAAGGCACACAAGAAACCACGAAAATATACAATCATTGAGGATGATGTGGACCTCGTGGCTGAAAGAGTCCACGAACAGGCAGTTGAGGAGTTTGAAGACGCCCAACACCAAAGGGACTGAATTCAATATGATTTGGTCAACATAAGGAAGGTCCTAGAGAATATCGGAGAAGAGAAGAGAGTGGAAAAAGGAACAGAGTCATTCCTTGCAGCATCAGAAGTAGGAGCCAAGGTTGTGCCGAGCGAACATGAGATGATCTAGACGATAACACAAGTGAGCCCGACCTTCCATATTACAACCAACATGTTGCGCATGGATGAGATTGTAGCTCAGACACCCTTGAAAGATATGGCACAGATATAGTTGGTAATGAAGTGGATAAAAACCAGGGCGCTATACAAACTACAAGTCAATATCACATAGGAGGTGCAACCATGCTCACGAATAGACACAATAGAGTTGCAACACACAAAGGACAACAAAGAGGATTTGGAGTTGGTGCTCGAACAAGTCAAGATCAAGACCAAATATGAGAAATATCATGTGGATAGGCTCGAGTAGGGAGTGGTTATAGCCTATGACAGAATTCCAAAAACTGCACAAATAGAAAAGCCCATGACAATGCAGAAAATTGATCAGATGTGAAAACAATTGATCAATATAGGAAGGAGATCGAGAACCTCTAGGAACAAATCATTCCTACCACTCCCCCGGAGGTGAAGGAATAAATGAAGAAAGAAGCAACTAGACAGATGGATGAAATGGAACGACAAGTCAGTGCAACTGTTGACTTGTTTGAAATGATAGTGCAGCTATGGACAAAGCTAGAAGAAGATCAACAGGTCCAACACTAGGACTAGGAAGAGGAGAAGATAAGTGCAACCATACAGGACCTCAAGCAGAGGAAAAAAACAATGAATATCACCGAGTGCCTCAAATGAATGCAAGACTTGAATAAGTTGCAAGAAGAGCTAGTAGTTGTGCAAACACAAAAGAAGGAATGACAAGCTCAAATGGAACCTCTCCAAGAGTTAGCTGTGAAGGTCATTTTGTAGGTAGAGGAGGAAAAGAAGAACATGGAGAAACATAGGCAGAGTGCGTAGAAATGATCAAGGAGGAGATGTGCTCAAAGAAAATACTGTGTAGGCTCAAACACATGGAAGGGAACTCACAAACAAGTTCCACACTCTCGCAGGAGCTATTGAATAACCGTGCAAAGCATAGGTGGCTCGGGATGAGCCAGATGTCAGTGTTGGGGGCTTGTTGGACACAGAGCCTTTATGGGGAAAAGGCTATTTTTGGGGAGAGAAGAATGAAGGGAAGAAAGTACAGCTAGAAGGAAAAGTAGAATGTGTGAGGGAAGTGTGTGAGGCACACATTCAAGGGAGACCTAACTGTGTTAGGGTTAGGTTTTTTGAAATATAATGTAATGGATAATGAGCCAAGAAGATATATAAGTAGTAATTATGAGGTCTAAGAGGGGACAGGGTGTAAGAACTGCAACAATTTGTAATATGGTGAGCTAGAGAAGGATCGAGAAACTCAATCCTAAGGGTTAGATTGCAGGCTAAGGAGCCTTGTGCGATATAGTCATCCTCATAGGGATCAGGGAACCTATTGAGATTGTAAGATCCAAGACTATAACCACATGCAACGTGAAATATTGTTGAGGCATAATAAAGAGATTGAGAGACAGATCTTTGTGGACATAGCCTAGGAGGGGGTGAACCATGGTAAAACTTGTGTTATGTGATTAAATGTATGCTTTTGTATTGTTGTTAATAATTAAATGCTAGATGAATGAATGGAGGAACTAGTTATATATGATACTCCACATGAATGAATAAGAATGATTGTTTTAATTAAGAGGTTAGACTAAATGAATAAATATCATAAGGTACAACCATAGATCTCCACTCATTCCCAGGTTGCAAGAACTTGAGTATTGCAGCCACCCATAGAGCTATCTCGGGTGACACTATGCAATACACTATGCGTATTGCATTGCCTTCTGGTTTACCAGGGGGGATGATAGTTTTAGAGGGATTTTGTTGGGAGCTTGTCACATATGAACCCGGGTCAACCTATGATAGTAAGGGAAGATCAGAGTATATAACTGATAAAGTAGAGTAAACAAACCAACACTCCATTCCCTAGGTTTTAGGGCGTGAAGGCACACTTCCTTTGCATGAATGCATTATTCTTGGTCTCCACACTTGTAACTCAGTTAAAATGTTTCCTCTTAAAAAATTAAATGAGACTAGCTAGTAGTTGAATCCATTCATAGTAATTTAGTGTCCATATCTCCTTTACATCACTCATATGGTGCATGTACTGCATGATATTGGTGCATCGATGCTCCTAGACTATATATATATGTGTGTGTGCATGTGTATTACTCATTCATCATATTGTGATTAATAGATTTTCTCATTCTTTCTCTCATTATTCTCTCTCTCTCTCTCTCTCAATTCTCTTGCAACTTTTCTGTGATTTTCTCGAGCTATGATACCATGTGAACTTTGGGTGAAAACCCTAAAACCATGCCATAGGTTGCTAGAAGCAAGAAGCACATGATTTTTTTGTAGGTTTAGAAGGAGATTCAGTCAATTAGGATGGAATCAACATATGTTATTATGCTCACACCATACAACTATGTTGATTGGAATCCAAGGATTTTGCATCAATGCAAGAATCAAGGGTTATACCCATTGACCACGGAAATAGAATGAGAGATTGATTCTCTAGAAGATAAATATTTTTCTCAACATACATGATATGGCTTTAGGGTGTATCTTCTTATCTATTTCTCCTAAAATTTAGTATCAAGTAATCACTCTCAACTCTGAATGGACTATGGACCAGATTGGAGGTTCTATTTAGGTGTTATCACATGAAGTTTTAAGGGTCACATGAAGTTGTTATGGGTCAAATTCATCCTTAGGTTTTTAGTTTTTATCCTTCATCTTGTTTAAGATTTACTTTTGATTTTCTCCTTATAGTTTTCTTAGGTCTTAGAAAAAAATAAATGTAAGTTTGAATATTGGCCCATACCTTTGTTTCATACCTTTGGACCATACCTTTGGTTCATACCTTTGGCTCATACCTTTGGTTCATACCTTCCTCTCATCACATGATTAGACATCCATCACCATCACCCTTATGCCATCACTAGTCTGACATGTCACTACCTCCACTATGCACTTAAACCCCTCCACTATGTCCATCTACCCATTAGAAGGTCAAATCAATTTGTTTTAGTACACTGCCAACTCAACAGGACATTTCATAGCTCATCTTGAGTACATCCTCCCTCATTACCATTATTGCATTTATGAGGCTTCTGTCAATCGATCTCATTGATTTCATCATCCATGATTTAAAGGAAAGAAGTTGGGATTTAGTCATTTAAGTTTGTCTAACTGTTTTCTCAAATATTTGAATTTTTCTCCTAGTTTGGCACTGCAGAAACTCCTAAGTTCAGACAAGCGTTGTGGATTCTGCTAAAGACTGGATGGAAAAGGGGAATTGAAGGTTAGAGTTATTGCAGGTGGTTTTAGACACTGAATCATATCTACTGTCAAGCCACGATGTTTAGGTAATACTTGAGTTTTCTGAGCTCCGTTGAAGATCAGATTAAAGTTTTTCTTATGTTTCTCTTCCTAGGCACTACGAATTGAGGATTCACATCACCAACTTGCCCCTTTAACCTTTTCTATCACCGATTCTCAGTCTGCCTGCAAATATTTTCAGCCCCTTCTACTACAATTGAGCCAATATTGTTGTCAAAGCCATTGTGCCTTTCTCTTTAGTGGCCCTTGTTTCTATACTATGAAATATGCTACAAATTGTGTTATATATCCCCTATTCCATCATTGTGAACATGTGCATAAAATTCAACATTGTTATCCTTTGATCATATACCCTGCATTAGCTCATTTCCTTTAGATTTTCAATTGTTTTTCCAAGTCTAAAGTCTGTCTATGCTGAATGTTTAAAGAGCCTTGCTGATTAAGTTGTGATAACCTTGCATGATGGTGATTTACTAGCTTAAAACCTTGGAAGTTGATTCCTCCTTGCATATCCATTTTCCTGAAGGGTGTTTTTACATTTCTTAATAATTAGTTTCCCTTTCATAAAATCAGAATTCAAATAAGAAAAAAAACTTGGAAGCCTTATAAGAAGCCATCTTAAAAAATACCATCATTCCAAACCCTAAGACCTATGTACTTTGTTTGGCATGTTATGTCTCTCAGACTACTATATTACTTTTCCTCCTATAATACAAAATGGATACAGCTCAACAAAATAAGTCTCACAAGGGTGGGAGTGTAGTCAAGCCTGAGCCTTATGATATGCAGTTGTTTGATGTTGAACATTTGATCAAAGAGGTCTTCTAGAGGGTTGGATGTTTAAATTTATGTCAAAATATGAAGAGGGGACACCCTGAGGTAGCCAAAGAGTTTTCCTTAAATTTTGATGGAACTAAAACCAAGGTGGGAACCCTTGAACTGGAGGTATTTGAATCCACCATTTTAGTAGCCACTGAGATACCCAACACTAGTGAAAGATGGTTTAAATCCATGCCTCTTAATGTAGCCTTCTCTAAAGAGTTGCTCAAACCATAATATCAAGTAGCTAACCTATCAAAGGGAGTACCTAGGAGCCACTTGGTTGAGGGATTTGACAAGATGTTAAAGGTGATCTAGAGATATTTTACCTGTGAGGGCATATTCAATATGATTTACCAATATCACATTAGAATTTTGTTGCACTTCACAAGTAAAGACCTCATGAACATCCCTTTATATTTGTTTAGGAGTATGGGGAAAATGGCTAACAAGGTCCAAGCCAAGTCCAAGGCTGTAGACACAATTTTTTTCCACTCAGGGTTGATTAGGATGCTTGTGATGGACGATTTGAAGAAAATAAACATACCTTGGGAGAAATTCATTTCCTATGCACATCTGCAATTAAATGTAGCCCCTACTCCTCAATATAAGGTGCAAAGTCCTCTTCAATCTAACAATTCTATCCACACAGAGACAAGCAAAAAGAGAAAGGGAAAACACATTGCTAAATATAATGAGTCTCTTAAGGAACAAGAAGAAGAAGAAGGGGGATCTCATCACTCTCCACAGAGGGATTTTTCACCCCAACCTGCTCCAGAACTAGAAGAAATTCCCTCAGCTAAAACCATAGGAAAAAATGGGAGAAAGTTACTCTTCCCCTCACCTATTGTTGTAGTTGATACTAGATATAGGAGGCCCTTCACTAGGTCATCATCCAAGAAGGAAACTGTTGAACAAGAGGTCATAACAAAATCTCTTGTCAAGAGGAAGGATAAGGGTAAAAATGAGACTGTTGAAAAACACATGGAAGTCACAGACATAACTAATCCCCCTGAGAACCCTACCTTCAAAAGATTGATCAGATGATGCAGAACCTCGACCCTCGGGTCAAGGTCCACTCACAGGATCGTTCTAATTCCTACCCTTGAGTCGGATTGACTCTTTAATTCCTCTTCTGGAATCTCAATTTAATCGATACATGGGTCCTTTCGAAAGCTCCCCTGTGCGAACAACACTAGGCGCGAGCTCCACCTTTCCCAAGAAACCACAGTGCTATGACCAAGGGCCTAACCCAAAGTCACTTGTCTCAACTCGCGATCTCGAAATTTCACGAGTCGAAGCATTCGACTCTTCCTTTCCAAATTCACGATACCCATAATGCTGATACGGGTATGGCTCCTCCCCTTGTCAACGCCCTCCGTGCATGGCCACCGGCTAGACTTAACACTAGCACCTTTCGCTACTCGCCGCTTCACGAGTTTCAGTGTTGAGCTCCCATGCTCTCATTCCACGAATCCCCGAGACACGAGAAGTCAACGAAGTGTTGACTCCTTTCACTAGGGCACACGGGTCTGCCTGTCTATCACCCGAGCCCACCTTGTGGTTTTTCCATGTGTCTCTCGTTCCTAGCTTTGGAACTTTCGTGACTTTGCTTCCCAAGAACTGCCTCCTTTGTATCCCGACACCCGAAGTGCCAAGATCCCAAACTCCTTGTTACTCCCTATCGTAACTCGTGACTTCGGGACTTTCGGGAAAAAGTCTCGACTCTCCAACTGCCAAAACCCAAAATGTTGATCTACCGAAATAGTTGATGACGTCGTTTCCCCATACTTATATCGCGTCTCATGATTTTTGGGAATTCTGGAACATATATCTCGAGCTCCTATCCTCCAAAATGTTGAAATGGCGAATTCTGACTTGTTATTAATGCTGGCCCCACAACGAAACTTCTCACCCTATCGGGACTTCACACTTCACAATTTTGTGAATCTTGGTGCAAGGTTTTTTGTCCTTCAACTCACGAATCCCCGAAGTGAGAATTCACGAGTGATCCAACGACTCCTGTCGACTTGGATCCTACAGTCCAATCTCTCCTGATCTTGCACTTGAAGAATACCTGCCGTAACTTCCCTTCTCCTTTGCAAGATTTGACAGCTCTCAGAATTTTGTGAATTCTCCACGGAGAATTCTGACTGTCCAATTCCACCTTGACAACTCCTATGAGATGAACAAGGTATTCCTTCACGGAACTTGTCCACCTACAAAACAAATTTTCTACACCTCCTTCCAACACTTCAAGGCACTAGCCCTCTTGAGCTTTTCTTTGACAACTTCGAAGAATCTATCCCTCCTGAACTTGTTTGAAAAAACAATCCTCAAGTCCTTTGGGGATGATTCCTACGTGCACTCCTTTCGGCACTTCTTCAAATACGCTCTAGTATTTGAATCTCTTCGACTCTGTGCACTCCCTGCGACAACAGTCCTTCAATAATTTCACTCAGGTTATAACTCTGAGACTCTACTTGGCCTGCGCACATTTTGCATGGCTCTTTTTCTTAACTTGCACTTCAGCGAGAATGAGAACAATGTTATCCCTCCTGAGATTTCAGAGATAAAAACTCTGAATCCTTGTCAACGCACTCCTTGCGGACAAACTCCACTGCACTCCTTGCAGGAATTTTACTCACTCAGTTTGAGAAACAATTGAAACTCACTCCTTACTCTCTTTCTCAGATTTCAAACATTCAACAAGAAATCATTCATACATAGCATAACAACAAATGCATAACAGAAAGAGTAAAGTAGCTATAATAATAGCATTCAACATACATACACAGACAATATCACAACACCATAAGTCTGAATCAAAGCTTCATGTATTAATTCAGGACTTCTGTACATGGGTTTTTTCAAATACAGTTCTCTGCTTCTTCTCCTCTCTGTGCTCTATGCTCGATTGATCATGCTAATGTTACAATGATACAAGATGAGGGTGTCTATAGTTGGTTTTCCCTCCTACGCTCTAAACTATCTAATCTGCATTTAAATCTACCTACTCACATTAATTATGTATTAATGCCTTCACCTACTAGAGATGAGAGTGGATCGCTCAAGATATATTTACAATATCTAAGTGTGCTTCCTCTTAACTATTACATTAACATCCACACATTTATTTCAAAACATATCAAAACACTTTTGCAACGTGATGAAATGCACCGGTGCTTGTCCCAGCTATCTTCCGCCTCTACGCTTGCTTGTTGTTGGCGATGCTCCTAGATCGTACTCCCTCGCTTGAAAATTTTTCATGGGCTCCTGTCCATGAACTCTCGCATGGTCTTCCCATGCTTTTAGATCTCTGCTTCATTTTCCAAGCTGGCGTCTTCAACTGGATGTCCCTTCTACTTGACCAAGTATTCAAAATATTCCTTTCACCTGGTCCTCTTACTAACTCTTTTGTCCAGTATGCTTTACATATGTGGCTTCTCTGCAATTGGCATCTGTTTATCCCACTGAACCTATGGTTGTTCACTACCTACTTCTGCTTCTTCATATTTATAACGGTACAAATATGAGATGTTGAATATCGGAGAAATTCTGATCCCATCGGGTAATTCAATCTCATAAGCATTTGTCCCAAATTTCCTTATGATCCGGTACGTTCCAATTTTCTTCATTTTCAATTTATTATATGTCCCTCTTGGGAACCTTTCCTTTCTCAAGTGTGTAAGGATCAAATCACCAACTTCGAACTGAAGTTGTCGCCTGTGTTGATCTGTTCTTCGCTTATATTCTTGGCTTGAGTTCTGCAATCGCTCCTTCACCTGGCTGTGAAGCTCCCTCATTGCCTCGGAAAAATCTTCTGCACTAGCACTCCTAGTTGTGTTATGTTATGAATCCCTCAATTTAGAAACTCCCCTTGGCTGCATGCCATAAACAATTTGAAATGGACTCTGCCCTGTGCTTCTGTTGATTGAATCATTATAAGCAAATTCCACATGTAGCAGAATGTTGTCCCACTGACTGTGATGTTCAGTCACCAAACTTCTCAGCAAGTCTCCCAAACTTCTGTTAACAACTTCTGTCTGTCCATCTGTCTGAGGATGATAAGCCGAACTGAATGACAAGTTCGTTCCTATCTTTTTCCATAAGGTTCTCCAGAAGTGTCCCATGAACTTGGTGTCTCGATCTGAAACTATGCTCCTTGGTAAGCCGTGAAGTCAAATAACTTATTTGAAAAACAGATTCACAATGTGAGTTGCGTCACTGGTTTTCTGACACGGTATGAAGTGTGCCATTTTAGAAAATCTATCTATTACCACAAAGATTGAATCGAACCCTCTTTGTGTTCTCAGCAGCCCCAATATGAAGTCCATGCTTACTGCATCCCATGGCCTCTTAGGTATGGGTAATAGTTGATATAAACCTGCATTCTGCCTCTTTCCTTTTGAATGCTGACAAATTGTACATCTGTCCACCAATCTTTTGACGTCTTCTCTCATTCCTAGCCAAAAATATGACTCATTTAACTTTGAGAACGTCTTGTCATGACCAAAATGCCCGACCAATCCTCCACTGTGTTTCTCCTTCAACAAATTCTCTCTCATGGAGCATTTTGGAATACAAAGTTGATTACCCTTAAATAGTAATCCTTCTTGGATCATGTATTCTGTCCATTGACTTCTATCCCTGAGAATTGGATTCTCAACTTCTTCATACACCTCTTTAAAATCTGGATCATCTATGTACATTTCCTCGAGGTTATCAAAACCCAAAGTTTTGACTCTGAACTCCTGCAATAGCAAACATTTCCTGCTCAAAGCATCAATAACTTTGTTAGCAGTTCCAGAAATATGCTTAGTTACAAAAGTAAATTTCTGCATGTATTCAACCCATTTAACATGTCTTTGATTCAACTTCTCCTGTTGAGTCACAAATTGCAAAGCATGATTGTCACTGTATAAGACAAACTCCTTAGGAATTAAGTAGTGTCTCCATTTATTCAATGTTTAAATAATAGCATAGAACTCCTTGTCATACATAGAGTATTTTATTTTGGCTTCGTTCAGCTTCTCGCTGAAGTATGCTATCGGTCTGTCTTCTTGGCTCAAGACTGCCCCTATTGCAAATCCACTTGCATCACATTTTACTTGAAATGTCTTTTTGAAATCCGCCAACACCAAAATTGGTTGTTCCGTGATTTTCCTTTTCAACAAATTGAAGCTTTTCTCGGCTTATTTTGTCCAGTGAAAAGACTTGTGTCTCTTCTTCACTGAGTCCATCATTGGTGCACTAATCCCACTGAAATTCCTGATGAATTTTATGTAGAAACTAGCCAATCCATGAAAACTTCAAACTTCAAAGATACTCTTTGGCGATGGCCAATTCTTAATCACCTCCACTTTATCTGGATCCATCTTCAACCTGTCTGCAGAAATAACAAACCCCAAATAAATGAGCTTTATCTTCATGAATGAGAATTTCTTCATGTTTATCAACAGCTTCTCTTGCTGCAACCTCTTCATCACTGTAGCCAAATGTTTCAGATGCTCTGCCTCTGTTTTACTGAAAATCAGTATGTCATCAAGATACACAATGACAAATTTTTCGATGAAATCCTTCAGGACTTCATTCATCAATCTCATGAAAGTGCTCAGTGAGTTTGTTAAGCCAAATGACATAACAATCCATTCATACAACCCTTCATTGGTCTTCAATGCTATCTTCCATCCATCTCCTTCTCTCATACGAATTTGATGATATCCGCTTTTCAAATCAATCTTTGAAAAAAATTTCACTCTGTTCAAGCAATCCATCAAATCGTCCATCCTTGGCAATGGAAATCTGTACCTGATGGTAATCTTGTTAATTTCTCTTGAGTCTGTACACATTCTCCAGCCTCCATCTTTCTTTGGATTGAGTACTGTCGGAACAACACATGGACTCAAGCTTTCTCTAACCAACCCTTTGTCCATTAAATCCTGGACCTGTCTTTTGACCTCTTCATTCTCCTACGACGTTAGTATGTATGCTACTTTGTTTGGTAAACTAGATCCTGGTATGAGATCAATATGATGACTTATAATTCTAATAGGTGGCAACGAACGAGGTAGTTCGTCCACTACTATGTCAACAAATTCTTCCAGCAACTTCTAGATTTCTTCTGGTAAATCATCCACTCTTGTGCTGGTCAAAACAATTCTAGGTTTCCTGACCATAATGAATTGTGGATCTTCCTTCTTCTTAACCTCCTTAAGAAGTTCCTTCCCACTCATGAGAAGTACAGTGTTTCTTACTTCAGGTTTCACCTCTTTGTCCTTAATCGGCAACAACATGTGATTTCTCCCATTCTTCTCTAGGGTGTATGTGTTCTTTCTCCCATCATGAACCACATTCTTGTCATATTGCCATGGTCTACCCAAAAATAGATGAAAAACATCCATGGGAATGACATCACACAATATCTTATCATTATATCCTCCGATCTTAAATTCAACTAAACATTGTTTAGTGACATTTACCTGATGTCCTTTTTGTAGCCACGAAACCCTGTATGGACTTGGGTGTTCAATAGTCTCCAGCTCTAACTTTTCTACCATATTTGTAGAAACGAGATTGCCTGTGCTACCATTGTCCATGATGACCTTGCATACCCTATCCTTGGTCTTGCAAGAAGTCCAAAAAATATTGTTCCTTTGCACTGGATTGTTTGCCTCTTCTTTTGGTGTTAAGAGAACCTTCCTCATCACCAGTGACCTTCTGCCTTCAACATCCTCTGCCTCAAAATTACACCTCTGTGCTTCGGCAATGTGAGTCTCACTTCCTTCTTTCTTCTTATCTGGACATTCATAAGATTTGTGTCCATTCTTTCCACATGTGAAGCATTTTATTAATCCACCTTTGCCTCTTCCTCTTCCTCTAGTGCGAGGAAACGTGTTGTTATCAGCATACTGTCCTCTCTTCTCAATATAATGCCCTCTCTGTGAGCTTCCACCTCTCTCAGGTTGAGATTGAGGTTTCTTCCACTCTTCCTTAGGCTTCTGACTCCTATCTTGGACAACTGTTTTTCCCCTGGGCTGACTTCTACCTCGGCCTCTTTGGATTTTCTTTCAGCTCATCTTCTCTTCAGCCTTCAGATCCATCTGATAAGCATATTCTATGGTCTGAATGATCATCATGCTCATCTCATCCTGAATTCCATATCTCAAACCATTCATATACTTGACAACCTTTTCATCATCACTTTCACGATGACCTGCTCTAATGTTTATCTTGTAGAACTCTTCAGTGTACTCCTTCACTGACATCAACTTCTGTCTCAAATTCTGCATCCTTCGAAACAGAGTGATTTGATAATATTTGGGTATAAATTTCGCCTTCATCTTTGCGACCATTCTATCCCAACTCCTGATTTTCTGCTTGCCTTTGCAGCGTCTATCAGCTTGTAGTTCATCCTATTGGAAGGTTTATAGTTGGGAGTAAGATTGTCATTGATGGCAAGAACAACGATGGCAAAGATCAACATGATTAGCAGTGCAGTGATAATGGAAGAGTAAACTCCATTTTAGAATTTTGGAGACCGGGAGTTGAAGTGTCGAAACACTTCACCACCGAAGTGGCAAAATTGCAAAGTGGGGAAATCGCGAAGTGGAGTTGAAGTGTCGAAACACTTCACCACAGAAGTGGCGAAATGTGAAATGGAAAAATGATCCTAGCCATTGGATCAAGGTGTGATCTGGGCCATTAGATCCAGGAGGTGAATATGGAAGACCATGTCAGAAAGGACAGTCGTGGACAATTGGATCAAGAGGATGCGTGGCGAAAGATCAGAGATAGTCAAAGACTCCATTTCAGAGTTTCGCAAATCGTGACTTGGAGTGATGAGAATATCCATCTAAGGATCAGCGAGATGCGAGATCACGAAAATATCAGGACCGTCATATCACCAAGAATGAGGAATGTTGATCTGAGCTCCATCTTGGAGTCTCGCCTATCATGACTTGGAGTGACGAGAATCTCCATATAAGGATCAACGAGATGTGGGATCATGAAAAGATCAGGACCGTCAGATCAACAAGAATGAGGACCATTGATCTGAGCTCCATATCGGAGTCTCACCTATCATGACTTGGAGTGATGAGAATCTCCATCTAAGGAACAACAAGATGCGAGATCGTGAAAAGATCAGGACCATCGGATCACCAAGAATGTGGACCATTGATCTGAGCTCCATCTCGAAGCTTCGCCTATCACAACTTGGAGTGACAAGAACCTCCATCTTAGGAACAACGATATGCGAAATCATGATTTAATCGCAGCCATAAGATCATGGTCTGATCTGGACCATTGATCCGACTCCATTTCGGAGTTTCGCGAATCGCGACTTGGAGAAGCAAGAAACATAACCACAAGAACGTTGAAATCGCGATATGCGAAATCACGATATGATCTGAGTTGTTGAATCAAGCTCAGATCTGAACCATCGAATCATAGGACAAATGGCAAGTGATTGGAATTTCACTGACTTGGAGTCAATAGAGCATGGTTTGGAAAATCATGAAATATGAAGCACCTTTTGGCACAGCCTATGGTCACCGTCGGTGGTCATGAGAAGGGAAGGAGTCAGTTCAGATAAGCTTCATTTCGGGGTTTCAGGGATCGGAACTTGGAGATTCGAGATGCCTCATCTCCAGATTCACGAAATGCGAAATCACGAAAGCGCTTTATGCATAAGCGCATGGTCACAGCCATTGGGCACATCGATGGAAGATGGAGGAAGAAGCTAGAGGTGCTAAGCTTCACCACAGGGATCCCAAATGCCGAATTATGAAATGGCGAAACATGCACAAGATTCTTTATTCTTAATCCAACGATTCAGGTGAAGTTGAACAAGATCAAAGGTATACTTTTGCACTTCTCAGTGTAACAGCTTAAACAAATGATGATCTTTGCCAAAGGACTCGAAGAGCACTGAGTGTGATCGCCAAAGAAGATGAAGAGTCTCAAGGCATCTTCCAGTGGATTAAGGATTATTGATACAGGTGATTGACAGATGGAAGAGCATTGAAGCCTGTAACTAGAACAGAGAAGGTGAGCTCGACTGTCACAGAGAAGACGAAGAGTCTCAATTGCCAGAGAGGCTGAGGAATCTCAGCATAAGATACAGTGATGTTGAATGAGTGGAAAAACGACCAGAGAAGATGAAGAGTCACGATGATGTTCAGACAGAGCACTTGAGTTGTGGAGGAAATTGGCATGGTGTGAGCATGTAGAGGAATGGCTAATATTCCATGCACAAGTTGCATAGAAGGGAAAGGTACACGGTACAGAGAAGAGATGTTGTTACTGTTGTTGTTGGAGTTGTTGTGGTTGTTGTTGTTGAAGGTGATTCGTGTGTGAAGAAGGAGGAGAGTGCAATAGTTGAATTTAATAGAAGAGGAATTGTGCATTGAATGGACATGGCACACAGAGCATAAAAAGTAGAAGAACAAACAATGCAAGTCATGTGTGCAGGAAGGCAGTGAGGCAAATAGAGCAACGAAATGCAACAGAACAATGATGAGTCTGGTAAGCCATTGTTGAACATTATATCACTGTAATAAGTTTCAGTAGCAAAGATTTATATTTCAGGGTGGTTGGGAGGTTCTAGGGAGGAATGGTGTCCTTAGAGGTTCAAGTGGGTGCTTGAACATAGGCATTTGGTGCTTCCTTCTAGTTGGTGCTAGAGAAACTAGGGAGTTGGTGCTAGAGAAACCAGGGAGTTGGTGCTTCCTTCTAGTGGGTGCTAGAGAAAATAGAGAGTTGGTGCTCTCAGCAAGTAGTAGCTTGCAAAACTGAGGTTGTAACCTAATTATGATTTGGTTCTCATATGTATGATAATGTAAAGAATGTAACTATTACTTATCATATAAAGAAAAAGAGGTTTTTACCCTGTATAGGTTTCCTTGGGAAATATCTGTCTCTGTGTTTCTCATACATGTTACTGATGTTGAATGTGCCATTTTTTATTTCCCTGCATTATTGTGATCATCATTCAGTGTTTTCTGCAAAGAGTTTAAAAGAAGCATAATTGTTTAAGAACGGTAACAACTAATTCACCCCCCCTCTCAGTTGTCCAACAATTGGTATTAGAGCCAGCCCCTTTTATCTAAGGGTAGATCCTATATCTTAAACATGTCAAGCCATGAAGGAAATTAAACCAATAAGGCCCCTCTGTTCAATGGAACAAACTTTGCCTTCTGGAAAGTTAGAATGAGAACCTACATATTGTCGTTAGGTGCAGATGTCTGGTATGTGGTAGATACTGGTTATGTAAAGCCAGTTGTGCAAGCTAATAAGCATGACAAACTAGAATTCAGCTTCAATGCTAAGGCTATGAATGCTATGTTGAGTGGGCTTGCAGAAGCAGGGTTTGTAAAAGTTATGCACCTAGGAACTACCAAAGAAATGTGGGACAAACTCATTATCAACTATGAGGGTAATGAGAAGGTAAAGGATGCAAAGCTTCAAACCTACAGAATACAGTTTGAACAACTGAAGATGAAGGAAGATGAAATTGTTGGAAAATACTTTATGAGAGTAGAAGAAATGGTAAATGCAATGAAGGCACTTGGTGAAACAATTGATGAACCTTCCTTAGTTAAGAAAATCTTGATATCTCTCCAAGATAGGTTCAACCCGAAGGTCTTTGCTATAGAAGAACTTAATGATCTAAAAACCTTGGAGTTTGATCAACTGCTAGGAGCATTGACTACATATGAAATGAGAATAGTTAAAGATAAGCCTACCTCTAGAGAAGCATCATTTAAAGCAGACAAGAATGAGGATTCTGAGCCCGATGAAATTGAAGAAAAATTTGTGAAGAGACTGAAGAAGGGATCAGGAAAATAAAAAGGTAAACTGCCTTTCAAATGTTTCAACTATGGTAGGATAGGTCATTTTGCAAATAAATGTCCCCACAAAGGAAAGGATTAGACATGTGATGATGAGGATAAATACAAACACAAAAATTTCTTTTAAGAGAATAACTTTAAGAAGAAAAGTCTTTGCGTAAACAATGATGATGATCCTTCAGATGATGAAGACAATGATTCATCTATTGAAGATAAACTAAATGACTTAATACTTATGGCCAAAGAGGACTATGACAATAACAACATAGGGAGTGGTGTTAATGAAGAAGAAGCTGTGGTTGACATGGAAGGAGAATTGATCAGTGCACTGGAAGAGATTGTCAGGCTAAGAATCAAGAAGAGAAAGAAAAGACAATTGTTGATACAGTTCGAGAAAGACAGTAAAGAACTTGATGAAGACCTTGTCCTACTAAAAGTAGAATTGGAAGAGGAAAAAAAAATCATAGAGATTCTGAAACAAGAACTATCATAAAAGAAGGCAAGATGTGAAGCATTAGAACAAGAAGTAGTGAAAACGAGGAAAGAAATGGAGAAGTTTCAAGCCTTGTATAATCAGGATCTGTCAAGTATCAAAGCCTCAGAAGGATTGGCCACCATTTTGAATCAGCAAAGGAATCCAAAGCTGAAAAATGGCTTGGGTTATGAAGAGGGATCAAGCAGTGGTAAGCCAGGAAATGAAGAACCCATCAAGTTTGTCAAAAGTACAACCAATGCCAATAACAAACCTATAGAAACAAAGGAAGACAATCATCCACCCAGGTCGAGTAAGGTAAAAGATGCCAGATATGAATTTTTATAACAAAGAAGTAATGTGCTCACTGCTGAAAGACGTCATTAGCCTGGAAGAAATTGATTTTCTCAAAGAAGACAACCATTTTCCAGGTACAAAGAATTTTTCTATGGCTATTGTTTCTACTGTGCTAACTTTGGTCACAAAGATGTAAATTGTTCCTTAAGACTTAGACATGAGCAATTAAGATTTCAAAGGAATAAATACTTTCCACAACAAAGGATGATGCAGCCAAGTAACAAACCTTCACTGATTGCCAATTACCAAATTAAGTCCAGGGACATGCAACTAAAGAGGTCAAGAAATAATCAACAGTCAATGAGTAGACAACGTTGCACCAATAAGTTTGACCTGTTGAACAATGAGATTGAATGTTACATCTATCATAACTATGGACACAAATCTATTGACTATCGTTTAAGGGAATATGAACCAGATTCAAAATCCCCTGCTGAAAATGTCAAGTTTTGGAAGAAGAAGGAAAGTGACAAGTGTAGATTAGTGTTGTCCTCACAAAGAAAAATGAATTCTTGGTATATAGATAGTGGATGCTCCAAACACATGACGGGAGACAAAGGCAAGTTTCTATCTCTAAGTGAAAGCAAATCAAGAAACGTAACCTTTGGAAATGATGCTCCAAGGAAAATAAAGGGCAAAGGGATGGTGAGCTTAAGTAATGGAAAAGGAAAAGCCCAAGATGTTCTACTCGTAGATGGGCTGAAACATAATCTGCTCTGTGTAAGTCAAATGTGTGACAGAGGATGTGAAGTGGTGTTCACATCTAAGGACTGTAAGATAAAATCTGTAACCTCAGGACAAGTGGTGGCCAAAGGCATAAGGACAGAAAATAATGTATATGTGAAGAAAGAAAATAGAGAAGAATGTCATCTAAGCAGACATGATGAAAACTGGTTGTGGCATAGGAGACTTGGACATATAAACTTTGACCACTTAATCAAACTCAAAAAACTCAAGGCAATAAAAGATCTTCCGAGGATATCAAAGCCCCAAGATTCAATGTGTAAACCCTACCAAGTAGGGAAGCAAAACATGACACAATTTAAGTCCAAGAGTTTTACTTCAACAGAAAAACCACTCCAACTAGTTCATATGGATTTATGTGGACCATCAAGACAGGAAGGCACAGGGAAAGAAAACTACTTCATGTTG
>SNQJ01S0008261.1:188926-251248 GCA_010110895.2 Picea sitchensis
CCCCTCTCAGTTGTCCAACACATCCCACCACAATTCTTCATGTCCTTTAAGCCTTGTGACAACGTGTTTGACCTTCTTGTCTTCCTCAACATCTTCATAGTCAAAATACGTGTCCAGAGCTCTAATCCAGTCTAGAAGCTCTTCAACATCCAGGTTTCCCTCATATACTGGAATGTCCATTTTTGCTCTAGCACTTATTCTTGAAACAACCCTAATCAGGCGTTCATTTGTTGCATCTTCTACTGCAACTTCTTCTTCTTCATGTTCAACTTCACCTTCACTTTCAGATTCACTGAAATCTCCAACACCGGCTGTGTGCCTCTATTTTATTTCCACATCCATGAGTCTGGTGAGTATGTTATGCATCTCTCTTTCCGTGGCTGGATTTGGCACCTACCTACCCCTTTCTCCTGGCATTTCCCTCTCCTCTGGTGGATCGGGTGTTTGCCTGTCTCTTCTTCTCAACGGCATGGTGAATATTTATTTTCCCTGCTACAAAAAGAAAAGAAATATTTCTGAGCTCTGATACCACTTGATGCAGACCCCCGACCCTCGGGTCAAGGTCCGCTCATAGGATCATTCTAATTCCTTCCCTTGAGTCGGATTGACTCTTCAATTCCTCTTCTGGAATCTCATTTTAATCGATCCACAGGTCCTTTCGGAAGCTCCCCTATGCGAACAACACTAGGCACGAGCTCCACCTTTCCCAAGCGACCACAACGCTATGACCAAGGGCCTAACCCAAAGTCACTTGTCTCAAATTGCGATCTCGCGAGTTCGCGAGTCGAAGCATTCGAATCTTCCTTTCCAAATTCACGATACCCGAAATGCCGATACGGGTATGGATCCTCCCCTTGTCAGCACCCTCCGTGCATGGCCATGGACTGGACTTAACACTAGCACCTCTCGCTACTTTCCCCTTCGCGAGTTTCAACATCGAGCTCCCGTTCTCTCATTCCATGAATCCCCTAGACGCGAGAAGTCAACGAAGTGTTGACTCCTTTCACTAGGCGACATGGGTCCACCTGTCTATCACCCAGGCCCACCTTGTGGTTCTGCCATGTGTTTCTCATGCCTAGCTTCGACACTTTCACGACTTTGCTTCCCTAGCGCTGCCTCCTTTGTATCCCGACACCTGAAGTGTCGAGATCCTAAACTGCTTGTTACTCCCTATCGCAACTCGTGACTTTTGGACTTTCGGGACAAAAGTCTCGACTCTACAACTGCCAAAACCCGAAATGCCAATCCACCGAAACAGTTGACAACGTCCTTTCCCCATACTTATATCACGTCTCGTGATTTTCGGGAATTTTGGAATAGATATCTCGAGCTCCTATCCTCCGAAATGCCGAAATGGAGAATTCTGACTCATTATTAATGTTGGCCCCACAACGAAACTTCTCATCCTGTTGGGACTTCACTCTTCCTGATTTCGTGAATCTTGGTGCAAGGTTTTTGGTCCTTCAACTCGCGAATCCCAGAAGTGAGAATTCACGAGTGATCCAACGACTCCTGTCGACTTGGATCCTATGGTCCAATCTCTCCCGAGCTTGCACTTGAAGAAAACCTTCCGTAACTTCCCTGCTCCTCTGCAAGATCTGACGGCTCTTGGAATTTCATGAATTCTACATGGAGAATTTCGACTGTCCAATTCCACCTTGACAACTCTTACGAGATGAACAAGGTATTCCTTCATGGAACTTGTCCACCTGCAAAACAACTTTTCTACGCCTCCTTCCGACACTTCAAGGCACTAGCCCTTTTGAGCTTTTCTTCGACAACTTCTAAGACTCTATCCCTCCTGAACTTGTTTGAAAAAAAATCCTCAAGTCCTTTGGGGATGATTTCTGCGCACACTCCTTGTGACACTTCTTCAAATACACTCTAGTATTTGAACCTCTTCGACTCTGTGCACTCCCTGCGACAACAGTCCTTCAATAATTTCACTCAGGTTATAACTTTGTAATTTCACTCAGGTTATAACTTTGAGACTCTACTTGGCCTGCGCACACCTTGCATGGCTCCTGTGCTTAACTTGCAGTTCCGTGAGAATGAGAATAATGTTGTCCCTCCTGAGCTTTCAGAGATAAAAACTCTGAACCCTTGTCAACGCACTCCTTGCGGACAAGCTCCGCTGCACTCCTTGCAAGAATTTTACTCACTCAGGTTGAGAAACAATTGAAACTCACTCCTTACTCTCTCTCTCTCATATTTCAAACATTCAACAATAAATCATTCATACATAGCGTAACAACAAATGCATAACAGAACGAGTAAAGTATCTATAAGCATAGCATTCAACATACATGCACAGAGAATATCACAACACCATAAGTATGGATCAAAGCTTCATGTATTAATTCAAGACTTCTATACATGGGCGTTTTCAAATACAGTTCTCTGCTTCTTCTCCTCTCTGTTCTCTATGCTCGATTGATCATGCTAATGTTACAATGATACAAGATGAGGGTGTCTATAGTCGGTTTTCCCTCCTACTCTCTAAACTGTCTAATCTGCATTTAAATCTACCTCCTCACATTAATTATGTATTAATTCCTTCACCTACTACAGATGAGAGCAGATCGTTCAATATCTATTTACAATATCTAAGTGTGCTTCCTCTTAACTATTACATTAACATTCACACATTTATTTCAAAACATCTCAAAAAAAAATTGCAACGTGCTGAAATGCGCTGGCGCTTGTCCCAACTGTCTTCCGCCTCCATGCTTGCTTGTTGTTGGCGATGATCCTTCATCATCAAACAGCTCAGAGATGCCAGAAAGGAGATTTCTCACCTGAAGGCCCTTCACTAGGTCATCATCTAAGAAGGAAACTGTTGAACAAGAGGTCATAACAGAAGCTCTTTTCAAGAGGAAGGATAAGGGTGCAATTGAGACTATTGAAAAACAAATTGAATTCATAGACATAACTACTCCCCCAGAGAACTCTACCTTCAAAAGATTGATCAGAAATATCATAGATGCCAGAAAGGATATTTCTCTTTTGAAGGAAGAAGGGTTGGCTGAGAGGAAAAAGTTGAAGGATCTTATGGATATGTATAAGGAAACCATTGATCTGGCAATGTTTATAGAAAGTATATTTCTGCCCCTTCATAAGAAGCTTAGAAATCTATACATGCATAATAAATATTTACAATCCCAGATAAAAAAACTCAAGATGGAGTTACATCCCTTCAAAGATGAGTTATCTCAAATAAATATCAATGTGTTAGCTTAAGTTGCAACTAGAAGAAGTACCAGACTAAGGAGATGTAATGGAGTGTCTGAAAGACTCTCAAATTTTGAAGATGGGCATCCTTGTATTTTGAATTTTTTGTGGGAAGTATCATGATTATACCTGCTTAGGAGGTTTCTATAGGATTATACACCTTTTTATAATGTTTTTGGGTTTTTTTGGGTCAACACAGAAAGATACAAGACATTTCGTAGTGCCTAGCATTGTGAAATGATCTACACAGACAAAGTTGCAAGTTCTCTACGGAATGCACTGTGAAATGATCCACACCATACAAAAGTTGCAAAATCGTTGTGAAATCCGTTGCGAAATGGCTTAGATAGATAGAAAATGTAACCCTGCTATGGAATCTGCTGCGAAATAGTCTACATAGGCAGGCACTACAGAATTCGCTACAGAATTTGGTGTGAAATTCGCTACAAAATTTGTTGTGAATTCGATACAGCCAACACTTCAGGGTTCACTACCAATTCCTTTTTTGATGGGTTTTGAGAGAATCAACGGTCACCAGGTGGAAAATGGAGCTTATCACAGATTCTTGGAGGTCAGTTGGAGTTGTTGGACACATGGAAATGAAGGAGATGCACTCAAGGAACACCTCACTATGAAAATATTATGGTGTTAGGGTTTTTGCCAACATTTTCCCTATTTTTAGAAGTTTGTTTTTTCCACTTGTACAGATGTAAGATTTTCAACTTTTAGTGGGAGAATCCTATGTAAGAGGATCCAACTCAAATTGTATGTTGTAACTCATTGTTTAGGCTATAAATACAACATTAGGATGACATTCTTGGGTTCTAATGGTTGAGCATAGACTCCCTTATGTAATTTTTTTATATAACAGAGCCAGACTCTGGTTTTTATATATGAGATCTGAGACATTTTTCTTGATAGAAGTCATCTTTCTTTTCCATCATCTTAAATCTTTCTTACTTTGATTTTCTCATCCTTGAATGATTCAATTGAGATATTATAGACGTGTTACAATGTATGCTTGATTGTGTTGCTGCTATGATTATTATTAGTGTTTTAAAGTTTAGATCAAGAAGTTCTTGTGTCTGAGATTTTTCTTCATTTGTCTACTAGTAAGGAATGATTCTAATAGTAGACTAATTCATCCTTCTTATTAAATTCTTCCATCTACTCACACTTATCTTTAAATCACTAAATGAAGTTAGCCAAAAATTCACTTTCTTATGCATTCTTTCTTAAAAATCTATGTGTTTGAGGATTGCTATGCTGATTTTTATCCATTTGACCCCCTATCATAAAATTACCATTACAAACCTATTTGATGGGTATTGGGATTATCCTCTAGCAGTATGAGGGTGACTCTCAGTGATAACATTAGGCATACGGAATATTGTGAATATTGCATCCAATATATTGACAATATAGAGCCAACAAAAAATCCATTAGAAGAACATGATTCTGTGTTTGAAGAGCCTTGTATATAGGTATCTGCTTATCCTTTTGTTCCATTTATTCAAGATGGTATCTACTCTATTTTAGATATATTTTCAAAATTATATTTGGAAGGTGATGGACATATAGATGATGGGAATATATATGATGAGCTACAATATATGCCAAAGTGGGTGCATTCCTCTCTACAGGGAGTAGGTTACCTTGTGGGAGATCCACCAAATTGAAGGAGGATGTGATCCTAGTTTGAGGAGCTTCCTCATTCACTTGAATCTATTGAAATAGTTATGCACATGCATTGATACATGGTTAAGTATTCAAACTCTTATCTCTATGTAGAGGCTGCAAGGAATCTTCTCGAGAACCAGACTTGGGATCTGGTTACGCTTCCTTTAGACATGAATATTGTCAAATGTATATGGTTCTATATGACCAAGAAGGAAATAAAAGGACATGTGATAAGGTACAAGGATATATTGGTTTCCAAATGAATTCATCAGATCTATACAAACATCTACTTCATCAACAAAATATTCATCGAGCATAAGCTTGCACATTTTCAAGGTCTCCTTGGAGTAAAAGAGACAATTTCTTAGCAATTGTCTTTTCTTCTTCTTCTTCATTTTTGATGGATTGTAATTTGAGGGGGGGGGGTCGGTTTCCCATAAGTATTTTCCTATTCCCCCAAGTTTTTAGTGTTCATTCGTTTAGATGCATTGTAAAATGGGTACCTAACATGGCCTTGTATTTGGGACCCATTCTTCATTACAACCTAGTAGTGTTTAGGGGGAGTGTTGGAGATATTGCACACTCACTCAATAATTATTTTTTCTAGTCATTGTGAGGGTCTCCTATTTTTAAGGTGATTTCCTAAAAAATAGGGAACTTCTGAAAAGGTAGGCCACATTGTCACTTTAGTTAGGACTTCAGTTCCACCATAGTTGATATCAATTGACTAGTGGAATACCACTCATGCATATATTCAATAGGTATTAGGGAATGAGGGTGCACTTCCTTTGCATGAATGTGATATTCTTGGTCTCCACACTTGTCACTCAGTTAAAATATTTCCTCTTAAATAGTTAACTAAGACTAGCTAGCAGTTTACTCCCATTACAATGAGTTAGTGTCCATATCTCCTTTAGATCACTCCTACGGTACATGTGCTCCATGCGATTGGTGAATTGCTTCTATTGGATTATATATATGTGTGTGTATATTACTCACTGATCATGTTGTGATTAATATATTTTCTCATTCTTTCTCTCTCTCCCTCTCTCTCAATTCTCTTACAAGTTTTATGTGATTTTATCTAGCTAGGTTCTTTGTGAATGGTTTTAGGGTTTTCTCCAAAAATTCACAGTAATTTCTAGTTTTTAAGTAATATATATTCAACTTGCCTCTTGTGTTATGTGTTATTTTCTTAAAGTGTCATAGATGAGTATTTGAAATTGCTGAGTCTTTTGAAGGAAGGCCCACTTTAAAAGGCACGGGGCCAATTTTATGTAAATAACCTTGTTTATATTCTTGTTTCAGTTAGTTATTTATAAAATTGTTCATAAAATATTTTTATATTTTTTGTTTATATCCTTACTTGGGCATGTTCTTGATTTCTACTAGATTAACTTTTCAATTTCATTTGTTTGTTTTGAATGTAGTTTATTTCATGTTTATTTTTATAATGAAATCACTGTGTATTTGAGTTTCACAAAAACAAGTATACAAAGAACAAACTTGTGACTAATTATAGTTATCCCAAAGTAAAGCATTGCCACTTGTCAAACCAAATGAAATACAATCATAGTAGTTTTTAACTAATTTTCATTTATGTAACTTAATTTTTTCCAAGTAGAATAGTTGTTTTAAAAATAGACATACCATAGGTAAGCATTCCATATTTAGATGTTTGATTCTATGCATACAACATTAGTGTTTCACAAGTTGATAAACGAACCCCATGTTGATAGTAAAACAAAGTGTTAACACATAGAATTGTAGGGGTCAAAAAGAGTCACTTTGGTTTGGTTTTAAAGAGTCATAAGGTTTATAGGTCATAGGTTTTGAGTCTTTAGGTTGTGGTCATAAACTTAGGTTTTATTTTAAATCAGTGGAGTTTGGTTCAACCTTGGTTTAAGAGTCTTGAGTAATGTAATTAGACATCATGACAAGGTAAATAAAGTCCCTATGAGTCACACCTTACATCATTACCTTGACATGCCACACCTCCAACTTGTACACAAGTTTCGCCTTGTCACCATCCATCCATTTGAATGTCAAATTAGAGTCAATTATATGTGTTGCCAACTCACTAGGAGAGTTCGTAGCGTACTCTAAGTACCTCATTCATTCATTTATCATCATTTTAATTAAAGGATCATGTCAAAGAGAATTTTATTGTTTTCAGAGCTGACATTTAACCACTTCTTCAAGAATTATTTCACAATATCTACTAACAATTTCCTCGAAGTTTACAAACTCTATTTGAACTTGGCACTACAAAATGGTGCTGCCAACTAGTGCTGCGAACTAGTTGAAGTGGAGAGTTGGAGCTTGGATAACTGGAAAATGTATAATTTCAAATTCAAAAATATTAACATCAATCTCAGGCTTACCAGGAACTCCTTGAGGTTCTACATGTTGTTTAGAGGTTGAGAGAAGGTTTTATGTTGGTTTATCTATCGACACTGTGAACTTTTCTAAAATGGCGTTGTGAACCCTCTGCTCCAACACTTTTGAAACCTTCATCCTCTACATATTTAAAATATTATTTTTGAGAGATTTGATCTGCACCCCTATCTAATTTTAAATGTAATATTGGTCATCTTTTGAAGAAATCTTAAGTTGCACACATCATCAATGTTGCTAACTGATATTTATACTAATAAAAAACCTTGTTTTAGAAGAAAATTCACATTTGTGCCCCTTTTATTATAGCTCTCAGTTGTTGTTCCTTATTCCTCCTATTGTAAGTGTGTCTTGTCTCATACCTCAATGTGTATAGAGTGAGGTATATAAAATATTTTGACAAATTCATCCTTTTGAAAAAAATTTAGTCATTAAAACCCAAATTTCATGTTTCATGCATTTTACAACATTTTTGGTGATCGCTATGTTTTGTAAGCCATGATTATCAGTTTGGGTGCTTTCCTTTAATCACAATTATTAAGATTATAAATTTTACTACATTTTTGGACACCTGATATAGTTTTGGGATGTTAAATACTTTGGAAAAAATGAAACAGGCTGCTACAGGAAAGTAGATGCAGCCCCTCTACTCTCCTTCGGCTACGTGACCTCATGGTCAAGGATCTTCGATTCTCCAAGCCAAATAGGATCTCTCAAACCTTGATGGTATCATTTTGTAGTTAAACACATGCCCTTTCATCTTTTGTTGTAGGTCTTATGATACTCACAACCTCTCCCTTCGCACTGCTGAACTATCCTATTTCAGGCGCTAGATCCTTTTCCATTAGCCCCTTCCTGGATGTGACCTCGGGCTATGACCTCATATAAACATGTGATTGTGGAGTGACCAAAAGTGGTTTGAAACCACACCACTTTTCTCCCCGCAATTCACTACCAATCGCCATGCGTCATTTTAGCGATATCGTGGTTTTAATTACGGCCTGCTCACAAATTTTTAAAGCTCGAGCACTTTCTGTCCCTGTAATTGAGAATGAATGTTGATATTGTGATCTCGAGTTGGTGCCTCTTGATCAAAGGTTTAGATATTCCTCCTCTCCTTCCTTCTCTCTATATCACACATTCTCAAATATTTATGATCTATTGACACATGCCCCTTTCAAATCAACGGTCGTGATTTGCGTCACAATTCGGGTTTCAGAGTTTTCAACTCTCAAACCTTACCTTCTCCATAATGGTAAATCTCTTGCCATGTTTCCTCCTCAAATCGATGGCCCTAGCCCACTTCGGGACTTCAGACTTCAGAAATCTCAATTCTCAACTTCTCCATGCTCACTTTTTCTCGGAGCATTTTACTCGGGGTACACAATCATTTGACGTGTTTCCTCCTTCAGATTGACGGTCCCCAGCTATTTTGGCTATTTAGACTTTGGGAGTTTCAACACCCCACCTTTTATTCCTCTTGAATCTCACGATCCGTCACCACACATCCCTCTGGATCTAACTTCCCAGGTTCACTTTGGACTTTGGTTTTCAGGAGTTTCAACTCTCAACTGAAATCTTCGAAGTGATTTTTATCAAAGCCCCAGATCTATTGACATGTACCCCCTATGACGATCAATGGTCAAGATTTACTTCGATGATTTCACCTCCTCCTTGTCCACAAAATTCCCAAGTTGCGGATCTTGTGCCACCTTTCCCCCTTGATGATGGACAGTCCCAAATCACTTCAGGACATCGAAACTTCATCAATCTGCTCTCCTCTGTGCTTAAAGAGACTTAAATATCATGCACCTTGCATAGATCCAATGATCTGGAATGATCCCTCTCCCTCCTGGATGGATCTTGATTGATAATTCATGAAGCCTTTAGAGCTTCACCCTCTTTAGAAGGTTTCTCCCCACTATCCCTTCTGAGCTTGATCCTCTTGAGGATTTTGATCTCCCATGCACTCCTTGCATTCTTGGGATCTCGAAAAACTCATATCGAAGGATTTCTTCGAAATAAATTATTTCTACACTCCTTGTGCTCCTCTGTTTTGGTTCTTTGACACTTAGTGGCTCCTTGATTATGTGCACTCCTTGCACTTGGCCTAAGTTCCCGTCGTTCCTTCTGAACTTCTCTAAGTCATTTCAAGACTCTATTGATGCACTCCTTGCATATGATATGCACTCCTTGCATATGAATTCTCAGAAGTGGAATGATTGAAACTTATCCAATTCATCACAAATTCATATGATCAACTATAACCCGTCATACATGGACTAAATGAACTAAAACACATACAAAATGCATCATTCGTTCAATCACACATCAAAATGAACACTATCCAAGGAATTGGAACAATTATGTCTGCTCTATTCATTCATGAAACAAATTACATAGTATCATAATTATTCACTGCATGTTTCTTCTACTCTGCTCTCTCGGATACTCCTCTAGCACTACTTTTACAATACAACAACAAATATATCTAAGGAGTGTCTCCACGAGCTCTCTCCATCCTATCTGCAACCTATCCTATCAGTTTCTATCGGTTACCTACTTTGTCCTATTACAATAGCCATCAGTTATTACCTAATAAGGGATTCCACTATCTATCTGCAACCCCTTACAATCGTACAAAACTTTACAAACAAGATATATTTAAAAATGTTGTTTCCAAAATATCTCAACAACTCATTTTTCTTCTGAGTTAAATGTTGATTTGAAATTCTATCATGCTGAGATGTCATATCCTTACCTCCATGCTTTTATCTTTGACTTTGAAAGAGATGCTCCTGCATCACACTCCTCCAGATAAAATATTCATGGACTCTTGTCCATGAGCTCCTGCACTATTTTTCCATGCTTCAAAATATCAGGTTCAATGACCCAACTTGAATCTTCCACTGGATGATCTTTCCACTTCAGTAAGTATTCAGGATATGTGTTCCTCCTGGTCTTCTTTCCAACTCTTTGTTCTATGATTTTCTCCATCTGAGGTTTTTTTGTTGTGGGAAATTGTTCTTCCCACTGAACTTCTTTCTGATCATTTGATTCTCCTACATCATCTCTCCTGTAAGAATACATGTCTGCAACATTGAATATCATTTATATCCCAACATTATCTGGCAATCCAATTTCATAAGCATTGGATGGAAATTTTTGGAGAATCCTGCATGGTCCTATCTTCTTCATCTTCAATTTGTTATATGTTCCCCTTGGAAACCTTTATTTCCTCAAATGAGTTAAAAATTCATCTCCTACTTCGAATTGAACTTCTCTCCTCTTCTGATCAACTTGGTTCTTATATTTCAGGTTGTTGTCATGTAGCTTCTCTCTGACTCTGTGATGGAGTTTCTGTATTTTTGTTGAAAAATATTTTGCGCCAACACTTCTGAATTCATCTTGGTTCAGATATCTCAACTCTGTAATCCCTCTTCGTTGTATACCATACAAGCTTTCAAATGGACTTTTCCAGTGCTTATGTTCATTGAATTGTTAAATTTGAATTCTGCTTGTGCCAGAATCTGATCCCATTGACGACCTTGTTCAATGACTAAACTTATTAACATGTTTCCTAGACTCTTGTTTACTACTTCAGACTGTCCTTCTGTCTGAGGGTGATATGATGAACTAAAGGACAAGTTTGTCCCCAACCTCTTCCATAGAGTTATCCAAAAGTGTCTTGCAAATTTTGTGTCTCTATCTGATACTATGCTCTTAGGCAACCCATGTAGTCTCACCACTTCTCTGGAAAAAAATTGGCTATTTGTGTAGCATCGTTTATCTTTTGGCATGGTATGAAATGCACCATCTTTGAAAATTTGTCCACCACAAAAAATATGGAATCACTCCATTTCTGGGTTCTAGGCAATCCCAATACAAAATCCATATTGATTGCATCCCATGACCTTTCTGGAATTGGTAATGGCTGATACAAACCACTGTTCTGTTGTCTTCCTTTTGCATACTGGAAAATTCTGCATTTGTTCACAAAATTTTCACCTTTGTCCTTATGCTCGGCCAATAATATGAATTGATCAACTGTGCAAATGTCTTATCATGACCAAAATGTCTAGCTAAACCTCCACTGTGTTTCTCTTTCAATAGGTTATCTCTCATTGAGCATCTTATTATGCATAGTTGGATCCCTTTGAACAATAACCATTCTAGGTCAAATGTTTTGTCCATGGGCTTCTATCTCCGAACAAAGGATTCTTACATGCCTCATAAGCTTCCTTAAAATATGGATCTTCTCGATACATTTCCTTGAGGTGTTCAAACCCTAAGGTCTCCCCTTGGAATTCCTATACAATTAAACTCCTCTTGCTCAAAGCATATTCAACTTTGTTAGTAGTTCTATCAATATTTTTAATAACAAAAGTAAAATTCTACATAAATTCTACCCATTTAGCATGTCTCTTATTCAATTTTTCTTGCCTAGTAATAAAATGCAAATCTTGATTATCACTGTACAAGACAAACTCTTTAGGAATTAGATAGTGTCTCCACTTCTTCAAAGCTTGAATCATTGCATAAAATTCTTTGTCATATGTGGAATACTTCTTCTTTGTGTCATTCATCTTCTCACTGAAATAAGCAACTGGCCTATTATCCTGACTCAAGACTGCTCTAATAGCTACTCCACTTGCATCACATCTCACTTGAAATGTTTTTCCAAAATTTGGTAAGACTATAATTGGTTGTTCCATGATATTCCCCCTCAACACTTTGAAACCCTTTTTATCTTCCTCTTTCCAATTAAAATACTTGTGTTTCTTCTTCACAGTGTCCAACATGGGTGTACATATACCACTGAAATTGCTGATAATTTTTCTATAAAAACTTGCTAACCCATGAAAACTTATTACTTCAAATATGCTTCTTGGAGATAGACATTCTTTGATTTCTCTCACCTTTTTTGGATCCATTTTCAATTCATTTGAAGAGATCACAAAACCCAAGTATATGAGTTATGTCTTCATAAAAGATATTTTCTTCAAATTTATCAGTAAGTTTTCTTGTTGTAGCCTTATTATCATCGATGCCAAATGTTTTAAGTGTTTTGCCTTTGTCTTACTGAAGATTATTATGTCATCCAGATACATTATGACAAATTATCCTATGAATTCTTTCAATAATTCATTCATTAATATCATAAATGTGCTTGGGGCATTTGTCAACCCAAATGGCATGACCAACCATTCAAACAAACGTTCGTTTGTCTTGAATGTTGTCTTCCATTCATCTCCCTCTCTCATCCTTATTTGATGATATCCACTCTTCAAGTATATCTTAGAAAAATAACTTTCTCCACTCAAACAATCCATAAAATCATCCATCCTGGGTAAAGAGAATCTATACCTAATGGTGATCTTATTGATGGCTTTGGAATCTGTACACATTCTCCATCCTCCATCCTTATTTGGACTCAACAAAGTTGGTACTGTGCATGGGCTTAGGCTTTCCCTGACTAAACCTTTATCCAACAACTTTTGGACTTTATTTTTGACTTCCTCATTCTCTCTAGGTGTCAATCTATAAGCTGCTTCGTTTGGTAAACTAGGTCCTGGAATAAGGTCAATATGATGGCTTATACTCATAATGGGTGGAAATGAGTGACGTAATTCATCCACTACTATGTCAACAAAGTTTTCTAACAGTTCCTGGATTTCTTCAAGTAAATTCTCCACAGAAGTATTTGAAAGGATAGCCCTGGGCTTCCTCAGTATATAAAACTGCATTGTCTGCTCCTTCGTGACTTAATTCAAGAGTTCCTTTCGACTCATGAGAAGTATACTTGAACTAGCCTCCCTCTTTTTCTCTTTTTTCTTCTACTGGCAACAACATATGTATCCTACCATTATTTTCTAGGGTATAAGTATTCTTCCTCCCATAATTAATAACTTTTTTTTCAAACTTCCATGGTCTCCCCAATAAAATATGACAGACATCCATAGGAATTACATCACATAATATTTAATCCCTATAACCTTCTATTTTAAATTCAACTTGACATTGTTGACTTATTATTACTTGATGTCCTTTATGCAACCATGATACCTTGTATGGGTTTGGATCTGTAGTTGTCTTCAACTCCAGTTTCTCCACCATCTCCATGGATACTATATTTTCAGTTCTCCCACTGTCTATGATCACCATGCAAACTATGTCTTTCATATTGCAAGCAATTATGAACATACTTATCTGCTGAACTGGTTCCTCTACCTCTTTCTCTGGCTTGAGAAGAACTTTTCTCATCATGAGGTTCTTTCCTCCTTCTACTTCTTATTCTTCCACATCCTTCTGTGCTTCAAAAATGTGTGCTTCTCCTCCTTTAGTGTCTTTCTTCCTTTCTGGGCATTCCCAAGACACGTGCCCTATCTTTCCACATGCATAACATATAACTTCACCTCCTATGGCTCTTCTTCTTCCTCTAGGAAAAGCGCTTCTTCCTCCATGTTGTCCTTCCTTAGAACTTCCACCTTTCTTAGGGTGATTATGCTACTTTCCAGCTTCATGCATTGGTTTCTGAAACTTCTCTCTACTAGTTCCCTTACCTCTGCTTGAATTTCCTCCTCTATTTCGTTGGCTTTGTTTTCTGGCCAATTTCTCTTCATCTTTCAAGGCTGCTTGATAACCATCCTCAACTTTACTAACATACATAATAATGATTTCCTCTTGTATATCATATCTCAGCCCATTGATATACCTGGCTATTTTTTCATCATCATTCTCTTTCTGTCCAATCCTAATGTTTAGTCTGTTGATTAAGGTTGGTTGTCATTGATGTCAACCCTTGAAGAAAGCCTGATAGCACAAAGGTTTGGGTAATGGAACCAAGTTTGTTTGATGTAAAGATGACTCATTATTTTCTTGTCATGGTTGATAATAATTACAAATGGATGAACTCCAAAGTGGTCCCCTTATGGTGGAAGCCCTCACGGGAAGACGCTTTGCGGATTGAGTTATACTAGAAGTATGGTTAGATAACCCATGATTATTTGTGAAATAATGAGATGAAGGTCAATGAAAGTTTTAGTGAAACTGTCCTATATGGATAGTTCTTGTCATCCTAGTTTCGGTGGTATGTGTAACATCAATTAACTCCTCACGGTTAGAGAGTTATGGCCATGAGAAGTTGGAGAACCGAGGTTTGGGTAATGGACCTAAGATTGTTTGATGGATAATGGTATGAGTTTTGATATATTTGCAGGTAATACTATTCTATATGTATATTACACGTCATTCTATTTCTGGTGGTATGTGGAATATCACATAACTCCTCATGCTTTGAGAGTTATGGCCTTACGAAGTTGGAGGACCTTCATATGTCATCTAGAAGCCCCAAAAGGTCAAAGTAGTCAAAGTGGTTTAAGA
Organism: Picea sitchensis; assembly: GCA_010110895.2. Taxonomy (NCBI): domain Eukaryota; kingdom Viridiplantae; phylum Streptophyta; class Pinopsida; order Pinales; family Pinaceae; genus Picea; species Picea sitchensis. The sequence goes on from SNQJ01S0008261.1 coordinate 203,618, forward strand.
TTTTTCAGAAGGTAAATAATAAAGTGAAGTGATGAGTGTACTATAATTCAAATTTAATACAAAATAAATTATTTAAATAATAAATTTAATGTAGAAATTAGAAGTGGGTTAACCCTAAAATAAGGAAAGTGGACAAAGTGACCTAGAAGATGTTTTTAAGGAAGCTACTTGGAGAGTATAAATAAGAGGCAATGCTCTCTCATTTTATAACACACTTGAGCATATTGAATATATATAGGTTTATGAGGTAACCAAAGGACATATAAGCCTAATTTTAGAGGGAAGGTGAAGAAAATAAGGATGGAATTCAAGGGAGGATAAATTCTTTTGATGATGCTTTCTAAGGTATGTTATTTACAGGTCTTCTCACCATTTTTGTAATAATTTTTTTTCTAGAATGATTCAGACCTTTAAATTGATATTTCATTTAGGAAATATATCCAAGTATCTTTGGTAAAAAATTCATCTTGTGGTTAGTTGTATTGTTGGATTTACACTTCGTGGAAAATAGGGTTTGTGGATAGTCCTGAAACTAGTATAAAACAAGTGTTTTAGATAAAAAAAAGTCATAACTTCTTTATAACAGATTCAAATTTAGTAAGACAAAATCTGTTGGTTAGAGTACATTATTTAGTATTTTTTGCAATAGTTTCGTATCCATTCAACAAATATTTCGCGTGGGGCATGCTATACAAGGTCAATCTCTAGAATAAGCCATAATTCAGAAAGGTATGCCATTTTTTCTATAACTCCTTTTCGGAGAGGTTCCAAGTAGTGACACCTGGAGGAATTGCATAAGACACACTGAAGAATTTTTTTATCATTTTCATATCTTTATTCATTACATGTACATAGTTATGATTATTTCAAGTTAGGGTTGTTGACTAATCCAAAACTAGTCATGTGAGACTAAAGAAAAATTTGATGAAAATGCTAGTCTCTTGTTATTAAAGTTAAAGAAGGTTTGTAGGTATGTAATCATATACAATAGGTATATTATAGAGTTACAAATCATATTTGGATGATGAAATTTATGAGGGATTTTGGTTGAGGTGTATGTTGGGTACATGGTTGAGACAAGTAGTGGATGAGTTGGCACATACATGAGGTGTATAGTTGATGATGTTGGTACATATTGATGAGTCATAGTTGATGAGTAGTTGACACATGATTGATACATACTTGGGACAAGGTTGGATGCACTTGTTTATTGTACAGGTTGGTGCATGGTTGATGCACTTGTTTATGGTACATGTTGATTACAGGTTGAGGTACAGACTGATGCATGGTTGATCCATGGTTCAGGTTTATTGGTACATGTTTACAACAGTATATCTAACAGTGATAGTGTGGAAGTGGTTACATCATTGTACTTATATTTCAGGGTGGTTGGACGGGGCAAGGACATGTGGCTGTAGCCACCTTCCAGTTGTAGTTGGAGAACATAGGGGGTTGTAGCCTCCTTCTGGTTGTAGCCAGAGAATTGGGAAGTTGGAGCTTCCCTCAGGTTGTAGCCTGAGAAACTAGGGGGTTGGAGCCTCCTTCCAGTTGCAGCTAGAAAATAAAGGAATCTGGTGCTTCCAATGAATGTAATTATTCAAGACATATAAGAAAAAACATTCTATGGTTTTCTCTCGCTTTGGGTTTCCACATAAAACACTGGTGTATTGTGTATGTGTATGATTGTTCATTTGTTCATTGCTCATTATTGGATGATAATTCTACATTGATATAACACTTGTATTATTTAGTTAAAAAAGATTATTACTTCTCTATTATTGATTCACCCCCCCCCCAAGTAATCCAACAATTGGAATCAGAGAAGGTTCCTTCAGAAATCAGTTTAACCACTGAAAGGTAGATCATGGAGAGAAACAACTTATAAAAATGGAATACCACAGTTTTATGGACATAAGTATGATTTTTGGAGCAGAAGGATGAAGACATATATACAGGCACATGGATTTGAAATTTGGCAATCAATTGTAGATGCATACACAACACTAGCAGTTCCACCAAAAAATGACAAAGCAGTGAAAATCGGTCAAAATAATTCCAAATCCACAAATGCACTTTTGAATGGTATCAGTGAAACGATATTCACCAAAGTTTCACATTGTAAATCCTCTAAATATATTTGGGACAAGCTTCGAAATATTTATGAATGAGGTTCAAAAGTCAAAGCATCAAAGCTTCAAACTTATAGAGGTTAGTTCAAAAAACTAAAGATGAAGGAAGATGAGAATATTGTAGCCTATTTCTTACGAGTCGATGAAACAGTGAATGCAATCATAGGATTGGGAGAAGAAATCGAAGAATCTGTAATTGTTCAAAAGGTACTAAGATCTCTTTCTATGAGATTTGACCCTAAGATATCAACACTAGAAGAAATATCATATCTAAACTAAATAAGCATGGATGAACTGCATGGACTCTTCATAGCATATGAAATGAGAACTGAACAAGAAAATCCAGATGTAAAAGAAGCAGCCTTCAAAGCATCCAAAATATCAAATAAAAAGGAAAAGAAACAAGAAGAACATAACAACAACAGTGACATCTCAGAAGATAATGAAGAAGTGACCAACTTTGTCAAAAGACTGAACAAGGGAACTGACGATAGGTATAGAGGTAAGATTCCTTTAATTTGTTTTAATTGTGATGGTATTGGTCATTTTGCTAACAAATGTCCTCATAAGAAAAAGAGAAATGATGAAGGTTACTCAAAAGGAAAACAAACATATAAAGGAAAAATAACTACAAATAAAGTTTTCAAGAAAAGATTATGCACCAAAGAAGACATCTCATCATCAGATGAAGTTGAAGTCAGTGACAGTGAGATAGGAAGAGTTCTATTCATGGAAGTAGAAGACTCTGATAAAGAAGACTCTGAAGAAGAATATGAATAAGCCGAAGAAGAATATGAAGAATTCGAAGAAGAAATTGAAGAGGCAGAATTTGACTACTGAGAAGAATTGATGTGTGTCATAGAAGTTATCAGAAGAGAAAAGAAGAAAAACAATAAACAACAAGCATAACTAGACAATAAAGAAGATACTCAAGAACTAGAACAAATGATCACAAATTTGAAGGTTCAAATAGAAGAAGATAAAAGAATTGAAGAACCACTCAAAGAAAAACTAAAATAAAAGGACAGGAACATTGTAAATTTGGAATCAGAGATTGTCACATTAAGAAAGGACATTCAAGAGAAAAATATGTAGAATAGCTCAAAAGTTTTGGATGACATTATAAGCAGTAAAAAATCTCATCTTGAAAAGTCCGGACTTGGATACAATCAGATAAAAAAGGGATCAATATCCAAAACAACAGAGCAAGAAACATATCCAAAAAGATATTCATAAACAATCAAAGGGTATATGAATATATACAATGAATATTATAGGGACACTCCTCCACCAAGAAGATTCATATTTCAGAATCAACAAGGGATAGATAGGCCTCAAGAAGAAAAATGATTCATAAGAGAACCTCCTTTCAGAATATATTCAACTCCCAGGTATCAAACTATATTTTTTGGTTTATGTTATGCATGTAATAATTTTGGACATAAAGATGTGAATTGTAGAGCTAACAATAGGAACATAAACAACTTTGATAGTCATACACAAAAGGGTTATCCAAGAAGGCCTAGTGAAACACAGAGAAGAAGTTGCAACAGGTTTGAATCTTTGAGCACTGAAGTGGAATGTTACAAATGTAAAAAATTTGGACACATGGCCAAATATTGTAGAATGACAGTCCCTCCTAGAGAACCACAACAAAATAACAACAGTCACAGACAGGAACCTCAGAAAATGACATGGATAAGAAAGTAGAATCAATATAGCAATGAAAAATGCACACTCGCTCTATAAATCTAAGCAGAAGAAACGTGGTTGGTATGTTGATAATGGTTGTTCAAAACACATGACAGGTGATAGAGACATGTTTCTTACATTAAGAAAGGAAAGAGATGGATCAGTCTCCTTCAGAAATGATGATTCAACTAAAATCATTGGAAAAGGCACAGTCAGAATTGGGAACAAGAATACACAGGAAAAAAATGTTCTACTAGCAGAAGATATGAAACATAATCTTCTAAGTATGAGTCAAATGTGTGACCAAGTTCATAAAGTTACTTTCAATTCACAAAAGTGCGAGATAAGAAAATATTTTTTAAGAAAAATGATTGCTACAAATGTAAGAACTTCCAGCAACATATTTGTGTTAAGTGAAATTAGAAATGAAAAGTGTTGTCTAGGAAAAGAATATGAAAGTTGTCTATGGCACAAAAGAATGGGTCACACACATTTTGATAACCTTGTCAAATTCAACAAAAGAGAAGTAGTCAAATAAATTACCCATATCACGAAACCATCCAACACTTTATGCAAGCATTGTCAACAAGGAAAGAAAACAAAGACCAGGTTCAAATCAAAGGAATATTCAACGACAAGACCATTGGAAATTGTGCACATTGATCTAGTTGGACCAACTACAACAAAGGGTCTAAAAGATGAGAAATACTTTATGTTATTAGTTGATTATTATACAAGAATGACTGCAATTTTCTTTCTCAAGAATAAGTTAGAAGATTTTGAAAACTTTAAGATCTACAAGGAAATGGTTGAAAATGAAACGGATTCAAAAATAAAATGCTTGATATCTGATAATGGAGGAGAGTTCACTTCAATGGAATTTATGGACTATTGCAGCAGTCATGGAATAAAAAGGCAATTCTCCGTTGCTAGGAATCCTCAACAGAATGGATTTGTTGAAAGAAAGAACATGATAGTACAGAAAATGGCTCGAACAATGCTAATGGATTCCAAATTGACATATATATTTTGGACACAAGAAATGCATACAATAGGTCACATTCAAAACAAGGAAATGCTCAGAAAAAACACTGACAAAACTCCCTACGAGCTATGGAAAGGAAGACCAACAAATGTGAAGCACTTCAGAGTTTTTGGAAGCAAATGCTACATCAAAAGAGAAGATGGCAGAATGGGAAATTTTGACTCTTGTGTGGACAAATGAGTACTTGTTGGTTACTCAAGTACAAGGAAAGCATACAAGTGTTATAATATGAGATTGAAAAAAGTTGTGGAAAGCATCAACGTAACAAATGATGAAACAGGTAGACCAGAATCAGAGGAAGAAGAAAATGAATCAATGGAACAACCTTTCAAAGAAGAAGAAGAAGATGAAAAATAAGTAGAAGAGGAAGATGAAGATAATCCAATAGAAATAGAAGAGAAAGTTTAGAAACTATCTCCAAATACACCTAGTAGATGAGTACAGAAGAACCATCCTTCATATTAGATTATCGGAAACAAAGATGCAGGAGTTGAGACTAGAAGAAGAATCTGTTCACAAGAACAAACACACCTAGCACTCTTATCTACAATTTTTAATATCCCCCACCTCTTGATGAAGAGGTTTGGGAAGACTTAGTGATCTAGGCATCCCCACTAGGCCATAGTCTCAGATAGAGGGGAAAATTCAACCAAACTAATGTTATATTCTTAAGTTGACTTAGTGAAAAGGTAAAATGAGTTAAAAATATAACTTAATGAAGGAATAGAAGCGTTGGAGGTTGAGTTAGGAGTTAGCCCTAGGGGTTAAATTAACTCAACAAGGAAACATAAAAACAATTATAAAGATAAGGCTAGGGCACACCTCTCAAATCATCTTGGATATTTGATATTGCTTGTTGATTCTCTTGAGCATACAGTTTTGAGGGTTTTGATATTACAAATCCTAGTGAACAACTCAGTGGTGAAATATTCCACTCACTTGTTCCAAGCTTGGTCTCGAGGATGAAATACTCCACCCACACCATTCTACAACCATCAACGATTCATGAGGATTAGAAAGGCCATACTAGTTGGATCAACATGGCCATACTAGTTAGGGCTTTGTTGGAAGCCCTACATAATTTTTCTTTTTAAAGTGACAAATGACAATTCCTGTAGCTACCTACGCCTCATCCTATAAATATTTCTCTTTGAAGGTGACTATTCAGTTGTAAAAAGGGTGTTTTGATTTTTCCAACTTATTTTTATCTTGCATTTTCGTGCTTCATTCATTACTGAAAGCATGAATGAAGCATTAAAACTTTAAATCATATTGCAATTCATCTAAGGCTTGGTCTTTCAAGGATCAATGTGCTTACACCTCTTTTAATGAATTTTATTTTGCTTTGAGCTTATCATATATCAATGAAAAACTTATTTTGAGGGATTGTAAGATTATGTTTTGGATCCTTTTTATACCAAGAATCGATCAACATATGGACTATAGGCTTGATTTATTGGGATTTCTTGGTAAATCAACTTTGTTTTTAAACTTTTGATTTACATTTGGATTTAAAAAAAAAAGCATCATCTCCTAAATAAAGGATACTCATTTCTTGTCATGGAAATTAAACACACTACGATCATACCTTGTACCTCATTTTTAGCTGGCATTTTCAAGTGACAAGTCTCTCATGACAGATCGAGGTCTAGTATTATGCTCTATTTCCAAAACGTTCATCACCATAACTGCTTGAATTTCGTGTGTAAAATCCTTATGCTCACATTATGGTCACACTAGGGTGACTGACAGTTTTACTTCTTTGTTTTTGGCTCAGATGTTCCCTTGTTGCTGCTACCTCTTAAGCCCACCAACAAGTTCTGGTCGCCTTCGTGACTGTCTGTTCAAACCCTTATGGCCCATATCGTCCGAATTGAGCCAAATGCCTCCCAAACTTTGCTGTTGTATGATGATGCGAGTGAGGATTTGAAGAGTCTAGGCTGGGATGTGTTTATTAGGAAATCAAGGGTTATAACTCACAAGTGGCCAAAGATTCCGCCCTCACATTTGATGGATACAGAGCCAAGGTGGGTGATATCCATTTGAAGATCACCGAAACATTTATGAGTGAAGCAACAGGTCTCCCCCTCACTAGTCAAAAATGGTTTAAAAACTCAAAGTTGGATGAGGTACCATAGAGTCTACTCGTCACCTCTAGAAATATTCATTGTTGTGACAAAGGTATGTCGATCTCTCTGTTGAAGATTAGATGGCATGGTTTATTAGCAGTTTTAAGGAAATTTGTTACTTGTGAAGGTCGTTATGGCCTCGTCTTCCTTTACCACATAAGACTGCTCATGCATTTTATCAGTTTCCAATTAGACATTTCGTTTTACTTATTAAGAAGTTTGTATAAAATGGAAAAGAGGTATAAGAAACAGATTTTGGATTCAACCCTTTTTCATCATGGGTTGATAAAATTATTAATATTTCATCATTTGAAAATTCTCAGTGAAGATTGGGACAGTTTCGTAGCCTGTAATGGTTTCATTACAATAAACCCTCTAGAGACTCTTGTAATGGATAAGCTGATGATAGATAGGCCTCTTATTACCTCCAATGATAGGCCAAATTTCTTGTGTGAAAACCCTTGTGAGAAGGCTACGCTCGATCAACCTTTATGCGAGAAACATGATTCTATTCCTAGGATTATTAAAGCTCCTGAGCATGAACAAATTGTTTTCCCTAATTCCACTGTAAAAACCAACAACAAACACCCACGCAAAAAACCAAAGAAAATTCAAGAAATAGGGTTTCGTAATAAGAGGCATGGCTGACTTATTTCACGGAGTCTGCGAAATAAATCCAAAGCTCATGTGAGCTCAATCGAATTGATCGAGATCCATGAGGATTCTGACTTCAACATCAAGAGGTTTTTGGCACAAGAAGATCCGAATTGTTCCAAACCAGATCAACCATTTAATTATGTGAATAATCTGCCACTGTGTTTGAAAGACAACAAGGTATCAAAATCGGTCAAAGGCCGACAGTGGGTAGCAATGATCTTTTACCACACAATTATAGTTTCCCTCAACCGATTGCCCCTGTTGTACATTGTGAAGTTTGTTTACATTGTATAGGTCAGTACTACACATACATCCCTATCCTTCAAGTGAGGATCAAATCTGTCGTGGCTCAAAATGACTCATTGGAAAATGAAAATCATGAGCTCAAGACCAATGCACAAAGACAAGTAAAACGTTTAAAGAGGACATGAAATATCATAATAAAAAACACTAATAGTGTCAAAGATGTGATCAATTATGAGATTTTGTGATTCGAATTTTGTTATCAGTTGGATGGTAAGATTGGTTTTCATCAAAATTAAGTTTTTTGTTATTTTTCTAATTAGTCTAGATTGATTTAGATTTTTGTTTCTAATAATAACACTAGCTATAGAATCGTGAGATTCTGTAGCCAAGTCAATTCTCATATAAAGTTTGGAAAATGTTAGTTAAATAAATATCTAATTTGTTCATTTCATTTTTCTTTTAGGATAGGATGTATCTTGTAGTGATCTCATAAGATGGAGCATGTTGGACTTAGTTAATTATCCAACCCTTTTGGCTTATTTTGTAAATAAAATAAAAAACTTTCATAATTTTGAAGATATAGTTTGATATTGAGTGGTTTTTAGACCCTCTATCTTTGTAACTTTTAGATCCTTTTGAGATCTGATCCTATCTTAGAAGATAGGATGTTTATCTTACATGAACTCTTTAAATACTCCATATTTTTGTAATGAAATCATCTCGACTGAGAGAAAAAGATGGACGAGTGATTCCAGAACTTAATGAAACAACATTTCTGCATCTTGGCTTTAGCCTTTTGTTTATAATGTTGTCATTTATGTTTTTTTAATCTTTCTACATGTATAGGTATGATATCTTTAGATTAAATGATCTGTGATGTGTAGGATGTTATATTATAAATACCATCTATAATTTTCTTCTCAAAATATAAATGTTGTGATCATATCTTCAATTAAATTGATAGGATTTATCTTTGAGTTTTAATCGGATGATGAAATGCATAGATTAATTTCAGATTTATCTTACTGTAATCATGTGTAATTATGACATCACATGTTTATGTTTGTGTTTCCTCTTCTGTCATTGAAACCTAAGCTGTTAATACAGGTTTTAAGTTTATTTAGACCAATCACAAGGTTCCTTGTAGATTTCTCTCTTGGATAGGGCAGTTGGATGTTCTCCACTCATGCAGATGCTCGGATACAACTCACTAACTCACTAATAGGTTAGCTCCTTTGTATTTTTTTTGTCATTTAACTATCACTGAAACTAGAATGTATGGTTCAGATTTTGACTATCCACATGTTTATGTTTCATTGTATTTTTTAATTCCATATTAGTTTATATTTATAAAGGAAAAACAAAAAAATATTTTTATGTTCTTTCTTTATCTTCTTCCTAGAAGAAATCATTTTTCACATTGATTTTCATAAGTTTTGTTTAAAACTTGCAGTTTGTAAATCATGTACATAAGTAAGATTTGTATATCTTTTTATTAAATATATCTACAATAGTTACATTATACATATGTACATATATATATAGTGTTTAGTAATTATATAGTTATTTCTTTCTTTTATTTTGTTTCTTTTAGGATTTTTAGATTGGCTAACGGAGCCATTAAACCCATTAGAATGAGTTATACCAAACGGATTGGGTTACTTAGACAACCCCAGACCAGAATTGTTCTCCCAGTTGACAGATGGTCAATTTGACCCATCAAAAAATGGTGCTAGAAGGAGGGCCTGAATACAATTGATGGCACGTGGAAGTCGCAAGAATCCTCCCCCACACACTCGCTCCCCTATAGTAACACAGAGTCATTATGAAAAAAATGTTACTTATGAAACAAAAACTACCTCTAACGAAAATCTCTAGATTCTCTTTGAGCCAGTAACACCAAACCCTCAAGGGTCCGATGTACAAGAAATTGTTCGTCAGTCACTTTTAAGGACACACAGTGCTTTGGCCCATATCAGAGAACCTGGTCGGCCACTGAATCAACCTTTATATTTCTTTGATATCAGAGAACAACTTGAAGGCACTGGTCTTCTTTTAAACCCTCTAGGAGACGATACTTTCAATCCTATCGATACACCTATTCTTGGAGCTGGAGGATCTGGTATTCCACCTTCCCCACCTCATTCATCTCCATCCTCTTCAAGAGGAGAGTCATATGATGAATTAAATTCATCATATGAACCATCTCAGCCTTCGAAACCACCTACACGCATGGAAAACCAAAACAATTCCGCCAGACCATGGCTCAATCAAGATGTTGTCGTTGTACCTTGACCCCAACACCCTTTACCAAAACACCCAGAGAAATGGTTACCTAAGTTCAATCCAAATTCTAAGAAAATTGTCGAGGATCACATAAAGAAATTCATGCTAGCCATTAGACTCCGAAGCGTAGAACATGAAGATATAGTATGTAGAATGTTTCCTTACATGTTTGAGGGCAATGCCTCTACATGATATTTCGCCCAACAACCTCACACCATTGTATCTTGGGACAGATTCAAAACGTGTTTCTTAGATAAGTTCATGGATGATAAATCTCCTGAAGTCTTAGTCATGGAAATCTCTAGCTTAAAGATGAACCCTAAAGAGAAAGTAAAAGATTTTAACCAAATGTTCCTCACGTTAAAAAACCGAATCCCCACTGATTCAATGCCCACAGAAATCATTATTGTGGCATATTACACTAAAGCTCTACACAATAATATATCAATTTGGGTTAAAAGGTCTAAGAAGTCTACGTTATTGGAAGCCTTTGAGGAGGAAATCCTAATCAAAAAATATATTTTGAGCTTGAAAGATATTCTTAGTAGTGAGGAAAAAATAACCCCATATTCTAAGAAGAAAATAAAAATTCTTACTAGGCCTCCCCAAACCAAAACCCAATCAGAAAATTTAAACTTAGAAAGTTTGCAAAAGGTGGTCCAAAATTTATCAAATTAAGTCATAGACTTAAAGAGATCAGCTGAAGAAGCATCCTCGAGCAAAGGAAGTTATAAACCTTCTTTCAGAAAACCTTTTCCCCCCAACCGACCGAATCCAACCCCTGAGGGTGTAAATTTTGAAAGCTTACAATACACTCTGCAAACTATCCTTGAAGCACATGATAACTTGGTTCCCCCTCAGAATTATGAAGATGTATTTGAAGAAGAAGTATCTGAAGAAGAGGAGTCATCTCCCAATGTCTTCAGCCATTTTTCCAGCAATATTTTTCAAGCCAATTTTGAAACTATCCATCCTTACAACACCAAAAGAAAAACACAGAGTAAACCCTCTTCCGAAATGAGTACTGATGTGCCTCCGAAACATTTGAAACAAGTTGAAACAAAACAGAATTTAGTAGCCCCAGTTTTAGAGTATGATTTGATTCAATACCTAAAGAAACTCAGGGCTAATATTTTTGTTTATGAACTTTTTAAATTCCCTCTTCTTCTACAGAAAATGCTTCAGAACATCGCATAAAATAGTAAAAACAACAATCTGAACAACAAGAAAATTGCATAAATCAGTTCTAAAACAACTTAAAATATCCCTTCTAAAACAACACTTGAACTCCCAGATAAAAGGGATCTCACTGAAAAAACTGTATCAAATGTAGATAAAGTAATTTCAGGGATAACAGCTAAAAATCAGCAGAATTCTACTGTTAATACTCGCAAAAATGTCCCACCTTTCTTGTTAACTTTTGAAATTTTCAATAGAAATATAAATAATGGCATGGTAGATTCCGACGCATCATCAAATGTGATGCCCTTGTCTGTTTTCCAAAAGATTAACGCAGAAGTTCGTCCGTTTAGTCTTAAAATTATTCATCTCGATCGGACGAATGTTAAGGTAATTGGTGAACTAAATAATGCGCTCGTTAGGTTATCTTATAATCCTAAAGTTAACCAGATTATTGACATCATTGTTGTTGACATCCCTGAAGTCTATGGTTTATTTTTGAGCATTGGTCTGAGCAACTACATGGTTACTTTGCAACATATTGGTCACATTTATGGCTGCTAGAAAATGGACAACCAAACAAAATTAGGATTAACCGTGAACGTTACCTCAAGCACACCGTGACGGATTTGAATGAAGCTAATGAACCATTTACTTATTCCACTAATTCACTTGAAATGCATGGAATGAACATCTTCTTTGGTAACTTCATGGTCAAAACTTCCCCCATCACCGATCCGAAACAATAGTCAGAGCTCATGACATGTACTTAGTCAACAACTTTACTGAATGTACCAAACACTGCCGACGAATCTCAGATATGGTCACTTTACTTTGATGGATCCAAATACAAATAAGGAGCTGGTGCAGGATTTGTACTCATCGACCCAGTAGGTAATAAAACTTTCATCGCCTGTCGCTTAGAGTTTGAATGCACAAAAAACACCGCCGAATATGAGGCACTTTTGCAAGGACTCAGGAAAGATGTAGATATGGACGCAAATAACTTAATGGTATTCGGTGATTCAAAAATTGTGGTCAAGAAGGTAAGAAATTCCATACATTTCCTATTTCCACACCTCAAAAGTTACCAAACTTAGGTATGTAATCTAATGCACAAATTGTCAGCATTTAACATCAATTCCATTCCTAGATTAAGTAATTTTGAGGCTAACTTATTGGCTAACGTCGCTTCTAAACTCTTTCCCGCAGAAGGTATTTCTTCAAACTCATTTTCAATTGAGTTATTGTTCATACCATCGATCCCAGACAACGTCACTAATTGGAGAGTGTTTGATGATGATCAATAGATCATCATATTTTTTCATATGGAGGACACCTTCCAAGGTGTAATTATCGATGAAGGCACTCACGATGAAAATATCCACAATTTCACAGTAATATCAGAGCCTAGGTCTCTCAAATCGACATCTGATCTGGTAAACTCTATTCCTAAATCCATGGTAAGACTAGAGAAGTTTTATTATTTGCATGATAAATTCAAAAGGTCGGTAAATTGTAAAATGAACAGTTCTTCCTTGTCTCATGAAACGATGAATCTAGGGACTAAAGATAATCCAAAAAATATCAATCTGGGAATGGGATGCTCCGAGCAAGAACGATCCACTTTTATAAAACTGTTTAAATAATTCAAGGATGTCTCTGCCTAGACATACGATGATTTGAAAACTATTGACCCTAATATAATACAACATATCATCCCCATGAAACCCCAGACTCAACCTTTTCAGTAGAAGATGATAAAGATGCACCCTAAGTTGGAACCAACTGTCAAGAAAGAACTAAATAAATTATTAAATGCAAAGATAATCTTCCTAGTGAGACACACACAATGGGTGTCTAATCTAGTTCCTGTAAGGAAGAAAAGTGGTGAAATTCGACTCTGTGTCGATTTTCGTAACTTGAACTGAGCATCTGACAAAGACAATTATCCTATTCCTCCAATGGAAAAAATTCTTTAGCATGTATCTGGTTCCAAAAGACTATCACTGCTAGATGGTTTTTTGGGATATAACTAGGTCCTCATGTCTCCACCAGACCAATTAAAAACCACTTTTCGTACCCCATGGGGCACTTACGCCTACAGGAAGATTCCTTTTGGGCTTATAAAGGCCGAGGCCACTTTCCAAAGAGCAATGTATATTTCTTTTTGTGGCCTCATAAATCAATATGTAGTGGTCTATCTGGATGATGTTACTGTTTTCTCCAAAAACAAGAAAGATCACTTGTCTCACCTTAGGGTTGTCCTCGAATGATGCCGCAAGTACGACATATCTCTCAACCCTAAGAAGTCAATATTTGCAGTGGAACAAGGAAAACTTCTCGGATTCATAGTATCCAATTAAGGGATGATCATCGATCCTGAAAGAACTCAATCCATTGCCAAACTTCCTCCCCCCTCCTCCAAAAAATCTATGCAATCCTTTTTAGGCCAGATTAATTTTATCAGAAGGTTCGTCCCAAGTTTCTCAGAAATGGTAAGGCCATTGTTGAATTTAATTAAAAAGTATGTTCAGTATCATTGGGGACCATGGGAAAATCAAGCCTTTGATTCCATCAAAAAATCCATAGTGGAAGCCTCTTCCTTGATGAGTCTTGATTTCTCATAAGATTTCACTCTTTATACTTTCGCCTCTGATCGATCTTATGTTGTTGTGTTGACCCAAAAGAATTCTAAAAGAAATGAAACCACCATCGCCTTCATGAGCTCATCTTTCAAAGGAGCAGAGATTAATTATCCATCTATAGATCAATAGGCTTATGCAGTTTTCAAAGCGGTGAAACATTTCTGATCATATTTGCTGAACTCCAGAACTAAAGTCATTGTACCTTATCCTGCTGTTGGAAATTTGCTATTACAAAAGGAATTGGGTGAAAAATGAGAAAACTGAATGACATCATTACAAGAGTATGACCTCGAAATAACTCCTGCACAAATTGTCAGAGGTCAAGGCCTATGCAAACTAGTGGCTGATTTAGTTGAAGAACGACAGAGTCAAATTAATGTCTTAAATGTAAATCAGTGTAGTGAAAATCAGATCTATTGTACACAATTTGTTGTGAATTCTTGGTTTGATGATATTAAGTTTTATTTAACACATGGTTATTCTCCTCACCATCTCAATCCAAAAAGGAGAAGAGCATTAAGACTAAAATCTGCACCTTTCCAGTTGGTAAATAATGTATTATTCCATAAGAATTTTGATAATGTTCTCATGCGTTGTTTGGAAAGAGATGAAGCAGAGAAGGTATTATATGAACTACATGTAGGTGTAGCTAGTGGGAATTTCCATGGAGACACCACTACTCACAAGGTATTAAGAGATGGTTACTATTGGCCCACGTTGTTCAAAGATGCCCATGCGTTATGTCGTAAATGCATAATCTGCCAAAAGGCTGCTGGATGAGTAAAAGAGACAACATTCCCTTTGCAACCTGTTTTGGTAGATTCACCTTTTCAACAGTGGGGTCTCGACATCATTGGGCCAATTAACCCCACTTCTTCACAACAACATAAATATATCATTACAACAATGAATTATTTTACCATATGGTCCGAGGCTGCACCGCTGAAAGTGGTAAACACTAATCAGGTGATATCTTTCCTTGATACGAATATCATTACTAGATTCGACATTCCCGAATGTTTGGTTTTTTATAATGATTCTTACTTTTCATCCCTCGATATGAGTAATTTTTCTTTGGAGAAAGGGATCAAACTTATGTATTCTGCCATCTATTACCCTCAAGGAAATGGCCTAGAAGAATCAACGAATAAAAATTTGATCAATATTATCAAGAGGACAGTTTATGAAAACCACAAGAACTGGCACATTGTGCGTTTTAATGCACTCTGGGATGATAGGGTGACTCCGAAAACTTCTATTGGTAATTCTCCTTTCTTTCTCATCTACGGAAGAGAAGTGATTCTCCCTCCTCATGTTATGCTTCCCTCTCTGCAATTATGGCAGAAAGTTCAGGAAGAGGATTTCCCTCCTTTTGAAAGTCAAATTAATGCCTTGTTGAAACTAGAATAAGTAAGAGCATAAGCCAGGGAGAGACTGGATCAGCATCAAAAGATTGTGAAAGGTTGGTTTGATTCTAACTCTGCTTCAGATAGAAACTTTGAGGTAGGAGATTTGGTTCTCAAGTGGGATAAACCTCACGAAGGAAAATGGGAACACACCAAGTTCCAAAACCTATGGTTGGGGCCTTTCATAATCTCTGAAAAACTAGGTCCCAACTCCTTCTGCCTATAGAGTTTTGAGGGACAACCAGATACCTTCTCGGTGAATGGACAAGCTCTCAAGAGGTATTTTTCTTGATAAATTCAAGATCTGCCTTTGTACATAATTTTTCTGGTTTGATTTATTTTTGTTTTCTGGTTTTTGGTTCTTTTCATTTTGTTTTCTTTCATTGCTTTCTGGTTAAACCATGCGTGAGGATCTAAAGAGTCTAGGATAGGATGTGTTTATCAGGAAATTCCAAGCTTATAACTCACAAGTGGCCAAAGATTTTCCCTCACATATGATGGATGCAGATCCAAGGTGGGTGATATCCAGTTGGAGATCACTGAAAAATTTCTGAGTGAAGCAACGAGCCTCCCCCTCACTGGTAAAAAATGGTTTAAAAACTCAAAGTTGGACGAGGTACCATGGAGTCTATTCGTCACCTCCATAAATATTCATTGTTGTGACAAAGGTATGTCGATCTCTCTGTTGAAGATTATATGGCATGGTTTATTGGTAGTTTTAAGGCAATTTGTTACTTGTGAAGGTCGTTATGGCCTCATCTTCCTTTACCACATAAGACTTCTCATGAATTTTATCGGTTTCCAATTAAACATGTCATTTTATTTATTAAGAATTTTGTATAAAATGGCAAATAGGTATAAGAAACAGAGTTTGGATTCAAGACTTTTTCACCATGGGTTGATAAAATTATTGATAGTTCATCATTTGAAAACACTTGGTGAATATTGGGACAGTTTCGTAGCTCGTAACGATTTCATTACAGTAAACCCTCTAGAGACTCCTGCAATGGATAAGCTAATGATAGAGAAGCATCTTATTCCCTCCAGTGACAGGCCATATTTCTTGTGTGAAAACCCTTGTGAAAAGGCTACGCCCGATCATCCTTTATGTGAGCAACATGATGCTAGTCCTAGGGTTATTAAAGCTCCTGAGCATGAACAAATTGTTTGCCCTAATTCCACTATAAAAGCCAACAACAAACACCCACGCAAACAATCAAAGAAAATTCAAGAAATAGGGTTTCGTAATAAGAGGCATGGCCGACTTATTTCACGGAGTCTACGAAATAAATCCAAAGCTCATGTGAGCTCGATGGAATCGATCGAGATCCATGAGGATTCTGACTCCAACATCGAGAGGTTTCTCACACAAGAAGATCTGAATTGTTCCAAACCAGATCAACCATTTGATTATGTGAATAATATGCTACTGTGTTTGAAAGACAACAAGGAATTTACATGTATCAAAATCGGTCAAAGGCCAACAATGGGTAGAAGTGATGTTTTACCACACAATTATACTTTCCCTCAATCGATTTCCCTTCTTGTACATTGTGAATTTTCTTTACATTGGATAGGTCAGTACTACACACACATCCCTATCCTTCAAGAGAGGATCAAATCTCTCATGGCTCAAAACGACTCATTGGAAAATAAAAGCCGTGAGCTCAAGACCAATGCACAAAGACAAGTAAAACGTTTGAAGAGGACAGGTAATATCATAATAAAAAACGTTGACAGTGTCAAAGATGTGATCAATTATGAGATTTTGTGATTCGAATTTTGTTATCAGTTGGATGGTAAGATTGGTTTTCATAAAAAATATGCTTTTGTTATTTTTCTAATTAATCTAGATTGATTTAGATTTCTATTGCTAATAATAACACTGGCTACAGAATTGTGAGATTCTATAGCCAAGTCAATTCTCATATAAAGTTTGGAAAATGTTAGTTAAATAAATATCTAATTTGCTCATTTCATTTTTCTTTCAGGATAGGATGTATCTTGTGGTGATCTCATAACATGGAGCATGCTAGACTTAGTTAATTAGTCATCCCTTTTGGCTTATTTTGTAAATCAAAACAAAAATTTCATAATTTTGAAGATATAGTTTGATATTGAGTGGTTTTTAGACCCTCTATATTTGTAACATTTAGATCCTTTTGAGATCTGATCCTATCTTAGAAGATAGGATGTTTAGATTACATGAACTCTTTAAATACTCCATATTTTTGTAATGAAATCATGTTGGCTGAGAGCAAGAGATGGACGAGTGATTCTAGAACTTAATGAAACAACATTTATGCATCTTGGCTTTAGCCCTTTGTTTATAATGTTGTCATTTATGTTTTGTTAATCTTGCTACATGTATAGGTCTGATATCTTTAGATTAAATGATCTGTGATGTGCAAGATGTTATATTATAAATACCATCTATAATTTGCTTCTCAAAATATAAATGTTGTGATCATATCTTCAATTAAATTGATAGGATTTATCTTTGAGTTTTAATTGGATGATGAAATGCATAGATTACTTTCAGATTTATCTTACTGTAATCATGTGCAATTATGAGATCACAGGTTTATGTTTTTGTTTCCTCTTCTGTCATTGAAACCTAAGTTGCTAATATAGGTTTTAATTTTATTTAGAACGGTCACAAGGTTCCTTGTATATTTCTCTCTTGGACAGGGCAGTTGGATGTTCTCCACTCATGCAGATGCTCAGATACACCTCACTAACTCACTAACAGGTTAGCTCCTTTGTATTTTTCTATCATTTACTTATCACTGAAACTAGAATGTATCGTTCAACTTTTGACTATCCACACATTTATGTTTCATTGTATTTTTTAATTCCATATTAGTTTAGATTTATAAAGGAAAAACAAAAAAATATTTTTATGTGCTCTCTTTATCTGCTTCCTAGAAGCAATCATTTTTCACATTGATTTTTGTAAGTTTTGTTTAAAACTTGCAGTTTGTAAATCATGTACATAAGTAAGATTTGAATATGCAATCATTTTTCACATTGATTTTGTAAGTTCTTGTTTAAACTATATTGTAAATCATGTACATAGTAAGATCTGATATATTTTTCTTAAATATATCTACAACAACACATTATATATATAATATATATATATATATATATATATATATATATATATATATATATATATATATATATATATAGTGTTTAGTAATTAGATAATTATTTCTTTCTTTTAATTTGTTTCTTTTAGGATTTTTAGATTGGCTAACGGAGCCATTAAACCAATCATAACGAGTTATACCAAATGGCTTGGGTTACTTAGACAACCCTGGACCATACTCGTTCTCCCAGTTGACGGATGGTCAATTTCACCCATCAACAGGCTTCCAACAGGGGGGCACCATTTGATAAGGAAGAGTTCGTTCCAGCCTATTGAAGAAGCTTTGGAGGGTTTCCACATTAGGGTTTTTCTTGTAGGCCCTAGATCATTAGTTTGGAGGCTTCTTTGGGAAATGATCATGTCCCTATCATTTGTTTGTAGGTTGGGACATTTTCAGGAGGAAAAGGACGATTTGGCGATTCAGTGTTTTTCAGATCTCGAAGGCCATAGGTCAGATTTGACCTTGAAACTTCTCTTAGGGGTTTGTGGTTGCCCAATCTATCATCCTATATATTTTCAGGTTATTCATAGCCCTCATTCAGCTAGGCCGAATTATTGGCCATATTCAGGGTTTCAGGAGGGATGTACCAGTTTAGGGTTTCTGCAGTTTGAGGAGGAGATTCAGTGTTGATGTCCCATACTTCAGGAGGAGGATATTATTGCCTTGATCTATCCATGGGAGGAATTTAGCAGCATTTGGGGGTCTTCATCTTTAGGAGGGCCAAACCCTTGGTCTACATCGTCTTCAACAAGTCGTACCAGCAGCTTGAGGGTTAGGCTAAAACCCTAGTTTTTCATTTGAGTGCTAATATTCTATTGCAGCCTTTAGGAGGCTTGATTTGTATCTTAGGGAGAATTTTGTATGCAAATCTATTATTATATTGAAGCCATCTGAAGTTATTCCAGGTCTTCTTCTCTATTTGTATCAGGTGCTTGATTTCTTATAATAAAGTTCAGATGTTGTTTGTGATTCCTATCTTGTATATTGTTGATGACCTTCATATGATTGCAATGACTCTTGTATAATATGTGGTTGAATAACTGAATAAACCCTAAGGCCGAAATGTTCATGGACAACCTGCATCACAATAATTAAACAAACCAATCAGGGGTTAGTTAGTGTTTCCAAGAAAATAATTGGCTTGGGAACATTACAGTGGTATCAAATCTTTGATCCTTCCAATTTGTGAGGATTAGCACATGCAGAGGTACAATGGTATATTTATGGGCAGAAGGAAGAAGTAGACCAGTGAAATAGAAACCAAAATATTGGGTTCAGGAGATGACCGTGAGCCATAGGGCGTGGCTTACTTGGCAGCTGAATTTCATAAAATCCTAAACCTTATAGAAAGCAACCTGGTCCATCAATTATAGGAAATCCAAGAGACAAACCAGAAGGGAAAAACCACAATCTATGAGACCTTGAAGAAGGTAGATGGGAATCTGAGGAATATTGATGAGAACCAGAATGTGATAACTTGACTATTGATGCAGATGACTCATCAGGGGAAAGACCCTGAGACGTATGGAAACAAAGAGGTTGGTGGATCCCATGGTGAAAATAGGTATAATCCAGAAAAGTATCCTAAGTCTGAAGGAAGCCATGGAGGGGGTACATCACATGGAAAAATGGGTAGCAGGGCTAACCCTAGACCGTACTGTTGACGGGCGAAATTGACCATCCGTCAACTGGGAGAGTGGAACCGGTCCGGGGTTGTCTAAATAACCCAAGCCGTTTGGAATGGACCACCTTGATGAGTTTAACGGCTCCATTGGCCGCTCTAAGGTCTCCTAGGGAAACCAAAGAGAGAAATGATATGAGCTAAGTAATCTAACTAAGGAAACTAGAAACTAATAAAACAAAGAAAAGAAACTAATATACTAAATGCTAATTATTCTAACTATACTATCTACTCAAATCAACTATCTAATAATCATATGTAATATTATTTATTCACAAATATACACTATGAACAGCCTACAGATTTAATTAAAACCTACAAAACTCAATTGATTACTGCCCTAAGACAGCAAGGTATGTTTTTATGATTTTTATATTTTATGCAAATGAAATAAACTACTGAAATTAAACAATCTAATGTATTTTACTGAAATAAAGCAATCTAATATAAATCTACTAAAACTTCTATCTATATTAAATTACTTAATAAAAATAGTAAACTAAATACTAATTGACTTGGAAACTCTCCAAGTCTGGCCTGTGGAAGATGACTTCTAAGCTGGTTGGAGGAGGGAAACTCACACCGTTTAGTCCTTAAGATTTTCGGAAATGATCAGCTATGCTGCTTCTCGAAGTATGTTACAGGACAAACAAGACATAAAAGAAAATCATAACAATCTTCTGATCATAAACTCATGCAATAAGGGGAAACCTATTATGCAGAAAACTTATATGTAACAATTCAATTCATGAAGAAGACAAAGCTATCATTCACTAAAATGAATTAATAATTGTTATGTCTTTTATCGATTTGGAAGAAACAAGATATAGATAACAATAATAAAATTATATAATTTGAATGTGATTTAGATAGCCAAAGTAATCATAAACCATAAACAAAGTGATACACCAAACTTGAAACAAAATGTGATATATTGAGAAGCTAAAGCTATGACAAAACATCAATTCTGCTCCAGTCTGTATCAGAATTCCATATCCTTGTTCTCCCAGAACTGAGGATGTCTCTTATTACAAAAACCATAGGTTTATATAGGTTTCTCACAAGGTAAAACATCCTTGTGAATAATAGAAAATAGTTTTACACAATCTGGGAGATATCCCACAATCTCCTAAACTAAGAAAATAAAATGCAAGTAAAATCTGTAGATCATCCCCTAACTGCTCATGATATCTATTGCCAATTCGAATTTGCCTACAATAGAACACAAAGATCAAATTAGAAGGATATTTTATTGAGAAAACAATAAAAAAATGATTTTACAGACTTAGCTACAGAATCATCTGATTCTGTAGCTAGTCAAAAATAGCAAACAGGACTAGATATAATCAAAATAAAATCAAATCCAAAACTAATTACTAATGATTCAATTATTCCTTAACTTTAAATTAAACCAAAATCAAAACGAATGTAAATCAGGACAGAGTAAGAATACTCTGTTTTTCTAATTGACATAAAATTGAACCAAATCCTTACAAGACTGTTTCAAGAATACAATCAAAATAGATGCGATCGAAATAGACTCTGTTTTCTAGTTACCACAAAACACGGTCAAACCTTGACAAATTTGTTTTGAATTAAACGAATTTAAACAGTGAATTGAATCAAATGAGATATGATGCAATCGTAATCATAATACGACCATAATCGAATAGGATATTAACCACATCAAAAAAGATTTGCCACAACCTGACTATAATCGATATCATTTGAACACTAAATATCTGTCACAACTATAGCAATATCTCATGTCATTTTAGTCAACAGGCTGTAGAAATAAAACACAAGATTCATTCTGTTGTGATCACATACGGGAAGGCTGTTACGATATACATCAAAACAAAGCATGCGTAACAGTATTGACCGAAACCACCATAGATTTCATTTGTTGGGCGTGACATAGTCAAGATCGAACAACAACAATGATAACCATAAGCTGGGTGATAATCACATAAAATCGGGTGTGAGCCAATTATAGGACAAGATCATTTTGTTTTACAAATTCATTCGCAACTAAAAATACACTGTCGTTCTGATTCACAACAGGACAGGGTCGACCGACCATAACGAATTGACTGGCTGTGAGTCGAATAATTATAACGATTTGTATAAATTTAAAAACCCTTTTCAAACAAAATCGAAACTATATCCAGGATGGTCAAAGCGATTTGTAAATAAAATTGCAACAGATAACCATGCGTCTCATAACCACTTCAGATCATAGCACAAATCGTGTCATCAAGATTCGAAATATAAACAGCTTGCCTATAATAGATGCAACAAAACATTCGATTGCAAGAGATTTAACACAATCAAATCTACATTGTAACTAACAGAATCAGGACCAAATCCAACACGAAAATTCGATTTACTAAAACAAGCTATGTACAGAAATGCATGTTTATGTAACAGAGCAGATCGATAATGTATACAGAGTTAAAAATGTGCCATATAAATGAGTGAAAATATACCAGCGAAGTTGTTGAGGCTATGTCAATTTTGAATTGACAATTGTTGTAGCAGACTCGACATTTTTGAACAGGACTAAACCAGTAGTTCGTTGCTTCTTGTCGTTGGGTTGCACCTTAGCATTCTGACCAGTGAGCTTCGCCACTTGGTTTTCCAAATTGTGAATTTTGGATTGCAACTTTGGGACATCCAAGTAGTATCTCTCCAACCACAACCCACACTGATCGCAAGGTGGAGCAACAGGTTGAGCAGTCGAGGGTTTCGATGATTCACCGAGGGTTCCATGAGGTGGTTCAATGCCAAGGAAGTCAGGGTTATCCCGTAGACAAGGAGGTAAATTCTTAACAAAATCATAAGGAGGTTTGTCACACAAGCCCTCTGAGTAAGGATACTCTTCGGCGAGAAAACGTTCAATGTCTGAATCAGTGTCTTCGCTGACCATGATAGGCTCTGATTTGGCAGGGGGCTTAGATTTATTCCTCGCCATGCGAGAGATCAACCTTGCATTTTTCTTGTCTCTAGCATTAGCACCAGTCTTTGCTTTAGTCTTGTTGGTTGTAGGCTTAGCAACTACGACCTGTTTAGTCACAGCCAAAGGCACACTCGTAGGTGACTCGGGTTTAGGTTTGGGTAGAAAAACGTTATAAGGTACAGGGGGAACATGTTGGGTTTCGATTACCATGGGCTTATCGACCTGTGGAGTGTTAGACTCTTCAAAGCCATTACGGCTGAGAAAATCATGCCAAGAATCACGACGCAACCCTAATTCATAAACCAAAATCATTTTAATCAACCCCAAATGGAAGAGGCTCGTATCATCTTGGCTACGCTTGTACCTTTTAGCCATTTTGAACAAACTTCGATGCAGGTAGTGAGGCATACTTAGTTCGAAACCCATAAAAACCATCAATAAACGCAGGTGAAACAACAAAATGAATCCGTACCTGCCTTCACAAGTAACGAATTGTTTGATAATCATCAAGAGATCATACCAGCGGGGTTTCAACATTTTTGCAGGCAAACCTCTGTCGCATGAGTTCACTGTATGAGATTGGAACAATAATGTCCATGGAACATCATCTACCTTGCAACTTTTTGACCATTTTTGTCCCGAGACAGGCAGGCTGGTTGCCAAGCCGAGGAACTGTTCAGTGATTTCAAGCTAGACATCTCCAACTTTGGCTCGGCAGCCATCTAACGATAACGCAAACTGCCGAGCCACAGTGATGTTGTAACCATCAAATTTCCTTATGAAAGAGAGCCACCCGAATTCTTCCAGGTCGCTATACGCGCCATCAAACATCAATAGTGCTTGGCACCCGTTGGGCTTTGCCCTTACGACAGGAGCCATGGATTCTGTGCATGGTGGGGTTTGGGACGAACAAACAATGCACAGGGTAAAAAAACGATAGGGTTTAACAACCTCAGCGCTCAAAGAGGCAAAAATTAACTGCATGCGTGCGAAGGTGGTGGGATTACCACCGCCATGCAGTGGATTAATGACTGAGTACAGTGCTGTTCCATCCAACATCATAATCGTTTAATCCAAATGTTACGGCCAACCGAATAGGTGTATCATCATATCGACGTGCCATCCATCCGGAATAGAACCAACACCATATGTTATAATCACGCGCCAAGTGTTAAGTTTAATCTAACATGACATCAACCAACGATCCATCGTGTCAATCAAACGTTTTAAACCCATGTTAATTCAATCATGCCAATGCATAGTTTAAAACTATGATYGATCAATGTAGTATCAAACTTACAAAACAATGTACCGAGSAAGGGTTCAAACCATAAAATCGAAAAATCAAAAAGGTTGATCAATGCGCCTTTGCAAAACTCAAACCATTGCCATTTTATATGAAATCAAACTTATGATATTGCCAATGTGTTTTTAGCATGATCAAAGTGTAAAAACATTGCAACCAATGGCCATATGAAAATGATAAGCTAAGAGTTCAAAACAATAAGAATTATATCGTATATCAAACCAAAATCAATTATGATCCTCATGACATCAAACAAAACTCGTAACTTAACATTTTCAATACTTTATCAAAGAAATCAAGTTGCGCAATTAAAGTGAATGGATATGGTTTGAAAGAAACTTTTGCAGTGATGTGATAAACCAATGGTCAAGTGTTTTTCAGCAAATCAATAAAAGATGACGACAGTCCAGACAACGAGAGAGGTGTTTTCACACTTTCAGTTGTGAAAACTGAGTCGAAATCAAATTGTAATTGTCACAAGAATGAGACAAGTGTCTAGAAGCACAATGCGACGATACTTTGTCGTTTAGAAGACAAGAGGTGTAGGCAGCTTTTTTAGAGCAATTTAAAAAATGAATTGGCTGCCAACAATGGCGACACGCTGGGAGAAGCAGTTATCTCTGTCAAAAGAAAAGAATTCAAATCAGGACAGCAAAGAAAAATTTGACTTAAAACAAAAACCATAAAATCGTACTTAACATCATCATCAACTATCTTTTCCAGCGATGTTTTTAAAAAAAAATGCAAACTAATAACAGTCTTAAAGATCAGCAAGTCATGATTTTATGATAAAATCTTCAATACTGTTGGCATGGCCACTGCTGCCAGCAGGCGTCCATAGCCTCGATGGGGTTGCCATTTAACCCACTCGGACGTCTTTATCCTGTCAAGAAGTTCTAGATTAGAATAAAGGATTTTTCAAAGAGGTTTCTTATAATTTTACAGATTTTCATTTACCCGACATTGCTTCGCTACCAGCAGGCCTGTTCAGTACCCCGACGAAGTTGTCTTGGCGCCATGCTTTCATTTCCCCGCTGCCAGCGGACCTGTTCAGTATCCCGGCGGGTTTACAAACACTTCCCACAACTCTTAATATTTTTATTTTTTATTTTGTTTTTCTTTTATAGATAGCTGGAGCGGGGTGGCGCTGAAAAATCTTGATATTTTCTCATATTTTTTAGACCTCATCAGAATTTTTTAAACACTGTCATTTATTCAGCTCCAGAAATGTTTTATTTCTAAAACAACTTACTTTGACAGGGAGACATCCTTGTTGAGTCATTCCTTTACGGAAAATGGACAGCGTAAAAAGATAAAGATGATCACGACAAACTTCACTTAGAGATTGAAATTAGTAGACTTCTTTCAAACAACATTTTCCAATATCATTTTCAGAAATATAAATCACTGATGTTTGTACAATCTTCCAGAAGTTATTTCAGCAAAGAGATTTTTCTATGGTCTATGTCTGAATGGCTCAGTGTACAGGCATGCATAGGTTTCAAAAACACAGAAACACACCAAACTGATCAATCAAAATCAAAATCAAACAGAAAACAAGGTAAAAATAAAAACAAAAGGAGATATTTACATAATATACAAAGGTAAAAATCAGGCAAAGTATCTTTTCAGGGCTTGGCCATTCACTGGGTAGGTGTCAAGTTGCCCTTCAAGACTCTGCAAGCGAAAGGAACTAGGACCCAACTTTTCAGCAATCAAAAATGGCCCAAGCCACAAATTTTGAAATTTAGTGTGTTCACCTTTCCCTTCGTGTGGTTTGTCCCATTTTAAAACGAGATCGCCTACTTCAAAATTTCTATCGGAAGCAGAACTAGAATCGAACCAACTTTTAATCAGTTGTTGATGTTGGTTCAGCTTATGCTTAGCTTGGGTTCTTACTTCTTCTAACTTCATCAAAGTATTAATACGACTTTCTAAAGGGGGACATTCTTCTTCTTGAACTTTTTGTGACAATTGAAGCAAAGGAAGAAGAATATAAGGTGGAAAAATGGCTTCTCTGCCATAAACGAGGAAAAAGGGAGAATTACCTATAGCATCTTTGGGTGTTACCCTATCAGCCCACAGTGCATTCAGTAGCGCGTTGTGTCAGTTCTTGTGATTTTCAGCCACAGTTCTCTTGATAATCTTGATCAATTTCTTGTTGGTTGATTCTGCCAAGCCATTACCCTGGGGGTAGTAACTCGTGGAATACTTAAGCTTTATTCCTTTTTCTAAGGAAAAGTCACTCATCTCAAGAGAGGAGAAGTATGAAGCGTTATCAAAGACTAGACAATCAAGGATGTCGAAACGGGTGATGATATTCGAGTTTAGAAAGGCAATCACCTGACTTGTGTTAACCGTTTTTAGTGCGGCGGCTTCAGACCATCGAGTAAAGTAATCAGTGGATGTCACAATATACCTGTGCTGTTGTGAGGATGGAGGGTTAATAGGACCAATGATATCAAGGCCCCATTGCTGGAAAGGAGAATCGACTGTGAAGGGTTGCAAAGGGAAGGCTGGTTTTTGTAACCGCCCTGATGCTTTCTGGAAAATAATACTTTTTCGGTACAAGGCATGGGCATCTCTAAAGAGTGTCAGCTAGTAATAACTGGCTCTTAAAACCTTATGAGCAGTGGTGTCGCCACCGAAGTGACCACCAGCTTCGCCTGCATGCAACTCAAGCAAGACTTTCTCTGCTTCGTCTTTTTCAAGACAACGCATCAGTATGCCATCAAAATTCTGACGAAACAGTATACCGTTAACTAGATGAAAGGAGGCAGACTTTAGTCTCAAAGCTCTTCTCTTAGCAGGGTCAAGATGACGAGGTGCTGATCCATGTTGAAGACAGTGTCTAATATCGTCGTACCAGGGACTCACTAAGCTTTGTGCACAACAAATCAGATTCTGATCGTGTTGTTCTAGGTCTGACGTGTCATTATCTTCTTGTTGTTTAGTTTCTGAATCAACTACCAATTTACACAACCCTTGGCCTCTCACGATTTGTGCTGGGGTTATCTCTAAGTCAAAATCCTGCAAGGAGGTGACCCAGTTGGCTCTTTTCTCTCCTAACTCTTTTTGCACTAACAAGTTCCTAACGGTAGGGTAAGGGACAATGACCTTCGTTCTTGACTTCAAAAGATATGACCGGAAATGCTTAACTGCCTTGAAGACAGTGTAGGCTTGCCGATCAACCGCTGGGTAGTTAAGTTCATCACCTTTGAAAGTAGAGCTCATAAAGGCGATGGGTACTTCATGGTTCTCAGAATTCTTCTGAGTAAGGACCGCGGCGTAGGAACGATCGGAGGCAAAAGTATAAAGTGTAAAGTCTTGGGAGAAATCAGGGCTCATGAGAGATGGAGCATCAATTATGGCCTTCTTTATATCGCTAAAATCTTGGTTTTCAGTGGGTCCCCAGTGATATTGGGTGTCCTTATTAATCAGATTCTGAAGAGGTCTGACCATTTCAGAGAAACTGGGGACAAATCTTCTCACAAAATTGATCTGTCCTAGGAAGGACTGCATGGATTTCTTGGAGGTAGGTGGGGGAAGTTTGGCAATGACCTGGGTCCTCTCGGGGTCAATAATCATTCCATCACTAGACACAATGAAACCTAGTAGTTTACCCTGTTCCACTGCAAATATGGACTTCTTGGGGTTCAAGGAGATGTCGTATTTATGACATCGTAGCAGAACAGCTCGTAGGTGAGCTAGATGATCATTTTTGTTTTTAAAGTAAACGGTCACATCATCTAGGTAGACTACTATGGAGTGATTGATTAGGCCTCTAAAAGCAATATCCATTGCTCTCTGAAAGGTAGCACCGGCGTTAATCAATCCAAAGGGCATTTTGCGATAAGCATACGTGCCCCATGGGGTACGGAAGGTAGTTTTTAACTGGTCTGACGGAGACATTAAAACTTGATTGTATCCAGAGAAACCATCTAGTAAGGATAGCCTCTCGGAACCAGATACTTGTTGAAGTATCTGTTCCATAGGAGGGACAGGATAATTATCTTTATCAGACGCTTTGTTCAGGTTCCGGAAATCGACACAAAGTCGAATTTCCCCATTTTTCTTCCGCATTGGGACGAGGTTGGATACCCATTGAGTATGTCTAATAGGAAAAATTATTTTAGCACTAAGGAGTTTATTCAGTTCTTTTTGTACGGTCGGTTCTAACTTAGGATGCATTTTCCTCAATTTCTGCTGGAAGGGAAAGGTTTGGGGCTTCATCGGGATGACATGCTGTATAATATTAGGATCGAACATTTTAAGATCGTCATAAGTCCAAGCAAAGACATCCTTGAATTCTTTAAATAATTTGACGAAAGCAACTTTTTCTTGTTTACTACATCCCAAGCCTAGATTGATACATTGAGGATTTTCACTAGTTCCTAGATTAACTTTTTCATAAGACAATGAGGAACTATTTGTTTTGCAATTGACCGTCTTTTTGAATTTATCTTCAAAATCATAAAACTTTTCTAGTCTAACAACAGATTTGGGTATGAAATTTACCATGTCCGATAGAGCTTCAGGAGATTTCGGATTAGGTATTACCGTAAAGTCGTGCAAATTGTCGTCATGCGTTTGTTCATCTATCACGGCGCCTTGAAAGGTTTCTTCCATGTGCAGAAAGTTGATGATCTGCTGATCATCATCAAATACTCTCCAGTTTGTGATATTGTCAAGAATAGATGGTCGAAACAATAGCTCCACGGAGAATGCGCTCGGGGATAAACCATCTACAGGAAGAAGTTTAGAGGCGACATTAGCTAGTAGATCTGCTTTAGCATTATTTGATCTAGGAATGGAATTTATATTAAAAGCAGAAAATTTGTTTATTAAACTCCATACGTTAGACTGGTAACATTTTAGATGTGGGGTAAGACAATGTATGGAATTTCTCACCTGCCTGACCACTATCTCAGAGTCGCTGAATACAATCAGATTTTGAATGTGCATGTCTAAGGCTTTTCTGAGACCTTGTAACAAAGCCTCATATTCTGCAACGTTGTTAGTACATTCAAATTCTAATCTACAAGCCAATAATGTTTTATTACCTGCCGGATCAATGATGATGCAGCCTGCACCAGCTCCTTCTTTAGACTTGGAACCGTCAAAATATAAAGACCAAATTGGATTTGCATCAGGTTCATGGGACTGTTGTATAGAAGTTGTTAGTTGCGTATATGCTAAGATCTCAGAATGTTGTTTGGGATTGTTGATAGGTGAAATTTCAGCCATGAAATTTCCGAAGTAGGTGTCCATCCCTTGGACTTCAGGTGAATCGGCCAGAGGTGTGTATGGCTCATTGGGGTCATTAAAGTCTATTACGGTGAACTTAAGGTAACGCTCACGGTTCACCTTGATCTTGTTGGGCTTACCATTCTATGGAAGCCATAAGTGAGACCAGTCCGTTGCGAAGTAACCATGTAGTTTCTCCGACCAGTCCCTACTAAAAAACATTCCATATACTTCTGGAATATCCACCACAATTATATCAATAAACTGATGAATCTTTGGGTTAGACGATAATCTAATCAATACATTTTTCAATTCGCCCATAACTTTTACATCTGTTCGATTAAGTTGTATTATTTTCAAAGAAGATGGTTCTACTTCGGCGTTAATATTTTGGCAGACTGACCAAGGCATCACATTGGACGATGCTCATGAGTCAACCATACAATTATGCACATTTATGTTGAATATTTCGAAAGTTAAAAGAAAAGGAGGAACGTTCTTGCGAGTACTTAGAGTTGTTGCTTGTGGTTTCTTACTCGCATTTTCTATGAAAACTTTATCTGAATTATTTACACTATTTACATTGTTATTTACATTATTTACAGGAGTTACAGGAAGGCTTCCTTTATCTTGAGTATCAGAATTGCTTTTAGTGGAAGTCTTATGTGGCACTTTGTTTTGTCCAACCTTGCTACCATTTGAATTACCATTCTTGCTATTGTCCGAAATATTTTGCAACATCTTTTGTAACAAAAATGGAAATTTTAACAACTCATAAATGGAAATGTTAGCCCTTAATTTATTAAGATCCTCAACAACATCATAATCTAATTTGGGGCTAGCATTACTCTGTTTAATTTCTGCTGATTTAGATGGATTTGGAGGTAAAGTTGTAGTGTTCTCGACAAGAGGTTTGTTTGCGGTCTTGCTCCTAGTGTTGTAAGGGTGCACAGTCTCAAAGTTAGCTTGAAAGATACTATCTGAGAGGTGTCCAAAGATGTTTGGAGAAGACTCTTCTTCTTGAGTGGTTTCCTGTTCGACTTCCTCTTGAGGAAAATCAAGAGGGATCAAGTCATCCTGGACTCCTAGAATTGATTGGAGAGCACATTGCAAACTTTCTAGGTTCAAGCCTTCAGGGTTAGGGTTAGGCCGGTTTGTTTGAAAGGGATTTCGGAAAGGAGGTTTGTAGGGTCCTTTACTCGAAGAAGCTTCTTCAGTTGACCTTTTTAAGTCTATAACTTGATTAGACAATTTTTGTACAACTTTAGTTAAATTTTCCAAATCAGAGTTTTCGGGTTGTATTTTGTTTTGTGTGGGTCTAGGGAGAATTTCAATCTTCTTCTTGGAAGAAGAAACAATCTCAGTTTCGTTGCTAGAAGAGTCCTTAAGACTAAGTATATCTTTTTCAATCTGAGTAGCCTCTTCAAAGGCTTCTAACAATGTGGCCTTTTTAGATCTTTTAACCCAAATAGCTATACTTTGATGTAGAGCTTTAGTGTAGTAAGCTATTACAAGACTTTCTGCAGGCATGGAGTCTGCAGGGATTCAATTTTTAAGGGTCAAAAATCTTTGATTAAAATATTTAACTTTTTCTTTTGAATTCATTTTTAGATTCGAAAGGTCCATGACTAAGACTTCCAGAGGTTTGCCATCTCCGAACTTTTCCAAGAAAATTGACTCAAACTTTTCCCAAGATCCTATGGTGTGAGGTTGTTGGGAAAAATACCAAGTGGACACATTACCCTCAAAGGTGTAAGGGAACAACCTACAGACAACATCTTCATGTTTAACATTACGAAGTCTGATGGCTAACATAAATTTCTTAATATGGTCTTCTGCTATCTGTTTAGAATCGGGATCAAACTTAGGAAGCCATTTCTCCGGGTTCTTAGGTAAAGGGTGCTGGGCTCCAGGTACAACTACAGCATCCTGGTCCAACCAAGGTCTAGCAGGGTTGTTCTGATTTTCCATTGGAGTAGTGGGTGTAGGAGGACGTAAAGGTGGATTGCCTTTGTCAGAGGAGGAATCTCCCCCTGAAGAGGAAGGAGATGAAGGAGGTGGTGAAGGAGGAGGTGAAGGAGGTATCCCAGATCCTCCTGCAGCAGGATTTGTGTTCGGATCCGTAGGATTCACAGTGGGATCTATATCACCTAATTGTTCTCTGACTTCAGAGAAGTCTAAAGGTTGACCCCATGGGCGATGTGGTTGCCTAAGACTAGCAAAGGCTTTATGTGATTTAATAAGAGATTGTCTAAAAAATTCCTGAATATCACCACCTGTAGGATTAGGGGTTGTTGGCTCAACTGTGATCTGTGGATCCTCGGTTGAAGTAGTTGCTATTTGAGGGGGGATATTATCTTGTGAACGGCTTCTAGTCACTATGGGTGTGCGATTAAGGGGTGGAGGAGTCTTGCGACCACCTCGTGCCATTAATTAAGTTCAGGCCCTCCTTCTAGCGCCATTTGTTGATGGGTAAAATTGACCGTCCGTCAACTGGGAGAGTGGAACCGGTCCGGGGTTGTCTAAATAACCCAAGCCGTTTGGAATGGACCACCCTGACGAGTTTAACGGCTCCGTTGGCTGCTCTAAGGTCTACTAGGGAAACCAAAGAGAGAAATGATCTGAGCTAAGTAATCTAACTAACGAAACTAGAAACTAATAAAACAAAGAAAAGAAACTAATATACTTAATGATAATTATTCTAACTATACTATCTACTCAAATCAACTATCTAATAATCAGATGTAATATTATTTCTTCACAAATATACACTATGAACAGCCTACAGATTTAATTAAAACCTGCAAAACTCAATTGATTACTGCCCTAAGACAGCAAGGTATGTTTTTATGATTTTTATATTTTATGCAAAAGAAATAAACTACTGAAATTAAACAATCTAATGTATTTTACTGAAATAAAGCAATCTAATATAAATCTACTGAAACTTCTATCTATATTAAACTACTTAATAAAAACAGTGAACTAAATACTAATTGACCTGGAAACGCTCCAAGTCTGCCCTGTGCAAGATGACTTCTAAGCTGGTTGGAGGAGGGAAGCTCACACCGTTTAGTCCTTAAGCTTTTCGGAAACGATCATCTATGCTGTTTCTCGAAGTATGTTACAGGACAAACAAGACATAAAATAAAATCATAACAATCTTCTGATCATAAACTCCTGCAATAAGGGGAAACCTATTATGCAGAAAACTTATATGTAACAATTCAATTCATGAAGAAGACAAAGCTATCATTCACTAAAATGAATTAATAATTGTTATGTCTTTTATCGATTTGGAAGAAACAAGATATAGATAACAGTAATAAAATTATATTATTTGAATGTGATTTAGATAGCCAAAGTAATCATAAACCATAAACAAAGTGATACACCAAACTTGAAACAAAATGTGATATATTGAGAAGCTAAAGCTATGACAAAACATCAATTCTGCTCCAGTCTGTATCAGAATTCCATATCCTTGTTCTCCCACAACTGAGGATGTCTCTTATTACAAAAACCATAGGTTTATATAGGTTTCTCACAAGGTAACACATCCTTGTGAATACTAGCAAATAGTTTTACACAATCTGGGAGATATCCCACAAACTCCTAAACTAAGAAAATAAAATGCAAGTAAAATCTGTAGATCATCCCCTAACTGCTCATGATATCTATTGCCAATTCGAATTTGCCTGCAATAGAACACAAAGATCAAATTAGAAGGATATTTTATTGAGAAAACAATAAAAAAATGATTTTACAGACTTAGCTACAGAATCATCTGATTCTGTAGCTAGTCAAAAATAGCAAACAGGACTAGATATAATCAAAATAAAATCAAATCCAAAACTAATTACTAATGATTCAATTATTCCTTAACTTTAAATTAAACCAAAATCAAAACGAATGTAAATCGGGACAGAGTAAGAATACTATGTTTTTCTAATTGACATAAAATTGAACCAAATCCTTACAAGACTGTTTCAAGAATACAATCAAAATAGATGCGATCGAAATAGACTTTGTTTTCTAGTTACCACAAAACACGGTCAAACCTTGACAGATTTGTTTTGAATTAAACGAATTTAAAGAGTGAATTGAGTCAAATGAGATATGATGTAATCGTAATCATAATATGACCATAATCGAATAGGATATTAACCACATCAAAAAATATTTGCCACAACCTGACTACAATCGATATCATTTGAACACTAAATATCTGTCACAACTGTAGCAATATCTCATGTCATTTTAGTCAACAGGCTGTAGAAATAAAACACAAGATTCATTCTGTTGTGATCACATACGGGAAGGCTGTTACGATATACATCAAAACAAAGCATGTGTAACAATATTGACCGAAACCACCATAGATTTCATTTGTTGGGCGTGACATAGTCAAGATCGAACAACAACAATGATAACCATAAGCTGGGTGATAATCACATAAAATCGGGTCTGAGCCAATTATAGGACAAGATCATTTTGTTTTACAAATTCATTCGCAACTAAAAATACACTGTCGTTCCGATTCACAACAGGACAGGGTCGACCGGCCATAACGAATTGACTGGCTGGCAGTCGAATAATTATAACGATTTTTATCAATTTAAAAACCCTTTTCAAACAAAATCGAAACTATATCCAGAATGGTCAAAGCAATTTGTAAATAAAATTGCAACAGATAACCATGCGTCTCATAACCACTTCAGATCCTACCACAAATCGTGTCATCAATATTTGAAATATAAACAACTTGCCTATAATATATGCAACAGAACATTCGATTGAAAGAGATTTAACACAATCAAATCTACATTGTAACTAACATAATCAGGACCAAATCCAACACGAAAATTTGATTTACTAAAACAAGCTATGTACAGAAATGCATGTTTATGTAACAGACCAGATCGATAATGTATACAGAGTTAAAAATGTGCCATATAAATGAGTGAAAATATACCAGCGAAGTTGTCGAGGCTATGTCAATTTTGAATTGACAATTGCTGTAGCAGACTCGACATTTTTGAATAGGACTGAACCAGTAGTTCATTGCTTCTTGTCATTGGGTTGCACCTTAGCATTCTGACCAGTGAGCTTTGCCACTTGGTTTTCCAAATTGTGAATTTTGGATTGCAACCTTGGGACATCCAAGTAGTATCTCTCCAACCACAACCCACACTGATCGCAAGGTGGAGAAACAGGTTGAGCAGTCGAGGGTTTCGACGATTCACCGAGGGTTCCATGAGGTGGTTCAATGTCAGGGAAGTCAGGGTTATCCCGTAGACAAGGAGGTAAATTCTTAACAAAATCATAAGGAGGTTTGTCACACAAGCCCTTTGAGTAAGGATACTCTTCGGCGAGAAAACGCTCAATGTCTGAATCAGTGTCTTCGCTGACCACGATAGGCTCTGATTTGGCAGGGGGCTTAGATTTATTCCTCGCCATGCGAGAGATCAACCTTGCATTTTTCTTGTCTCTAGCATTAGCACCAGTCTTTGCTTTAGTCTTGTTGGTTGTAGGCTTAGAAACTACGACCTGTTTAGTCACAGCCAAAGGCACACTCGTAGGTGACTCAGGTTTAGGTTTGGGTAGCAAAACGTTATAAGGTACAGGGGGAACAGGTTGGGTTTCGATTACCATGGGCTTATCGACCTGTGGAGGGTTAGACTCTTCAAATCCATTACGGCTGAGAAAATCATGCCAAGAATCACGACGCAACCCTAATTCATAAACCAAAATCATTTTAATCAACCCCAAATGGAAGAGGCTGGTATCAGCTTGGCTACGCTTGTACCTTTTAGCCATTTTGAACAAACTTCGATGCAGGTAGTG
Source organism: Picea sitchensis (assembly GCA_010110895.2). NCBI lineage: Eukaryota > Viridiplantae > Streptophyta > Pinopsida > Pinales > Pinaceae > Picea > Picea sitchensis. The sequence continues at coordinate 239,230 of SNQJ01S0008261.1, forward strand.
AGGCATACTTAGTTCGAAACCCATAAAAACCATCAATAAACGCAGGTGAAACAAGAAAATGAATCCGTACCTGCCTTCACAAGTAACGAATTGTTTGATAATCATCAAGAGATCATACCAGCGGGGTTTCAACATTTTTGCAGGCAAACCTCTGTCACATGAGTTCACTGTACGAGATTGGAACAGTAATGTCCATGGAACATCATCTACCTTGCAACTTTTCGACCATTTTTGTCCTGAGACAGGCAGGCTGGTTGCCAAGCCAAGGAACTGTTCAGTGATTTCAAGCTGGACATCTCCAACTTTGGCTCAGCAGCCATCGAACGATAACGCAAATTGCCGAGCCACAGTGATGTTGTAACCATCAAATTTCCTTATGAAAGCGAGCCACCCGAATTCTTCCAGGTCGCTATACGCGCCATCAAACATCAACAGTGCTTGGCACTCGTTGGGCTCTGCCCTTACGATAGGAGCCATGGCTTATGTCCATGGTGGGGTTTGGGATGAACAAACAATGCACAGGGTCAAAAAACAATAGGGTTTAAGAGCCTCAGCGCTCAAAGAGGCCGAAATTAACTGCATGCGTGTGAAGGTGGTGGGATTACCACTGCCATGCAGTGGATTAATGACTGAGTACAGTGCTGTTCCATCCAAAATCATAATCGTTTAATCCAAATGTTACGGCCAACTGAATAGGTGTATCATCATATCGACGTGCCAGCCATCCGGAATAGAACCAACACCATATGTTATAATCACGCGCCAAGTGTTAAGTTTAATCTAACATGACATCAACCAACGATCCATCGTGTCAATCAAACGTTTTAAACCCATGTTAATTCAATCATGCCAATGCATAGTTTAAAACTATGATCGATCAATGTAGTATCAAACTTACAAAACAATGTACCGAGGAAGGGTTCAAACCATAAAATCGAAAAATCAAAAAGGTTGATCAATGCGCCTTTGCAAAACTCAAACCATTGCCATTTTATATGAAATCAAACTTATGATATTGCCAATGTGTTTTTAGCATGATCAAAGTGTAAAAACATTGCAACCAATGACCATATGAAAACGATAAGCTAAGAGTTCAAAACAATAAGAATTATATCGTATATCAAACCAAAATCAATTATGATCCTCATGACATCAAAAAAAACTCGTAACTTAACATTTTCAATACTTTATCAAAGAAATCAAGTTGCGCAATTAAAGTGAATGGATATGGTTTGAAAGAAACTTTTGCAGTGATGTGATAAACCAATGGTCAAGTGTTTTTCAGCAAATCAATAAAAGACGACGACGGTCCAGACAACGAGAGAGGTGTTTTCACACTTTCAGTTGTGAAAACTGAGTCGAAATCAAATTGTAATTGTCGCAAGAATGAGACAAGTGTCTAGAAGCACAATGCGACGATACTTTGTCGTTTATAAGACAAGAGGTGTAGGAAGATTTTTTAGAGCAATTAAAAAAATGAATCGGCTGCCAACACGTACTTGCCCACATTCATAGATGAACAGGTACAACAGGAGCAGGTGGAGGACTTTGTTGAGCAGATGAAACAGTGTACTAGGGAGTACCATGGATTGGATATAATAATTCAGAGGCAGATGTCACTAGATCAATACTGCCAACTCAAGTTTAGAAATAAGCCCAGGCTGAACCACAGGAGCAGTTATGAGTTTGAATGAAGATAATGGAATATGGAAATCCCATACTTTGATGGTATGACTAAGATGACAACGCAGGTGTGGGTACATAAGTTGGACACTTATCTACAGCTTAATCCCATGAGGGTGATGGAAGCCATCAAATTTTATGCTATGTATTTGGATGGAAAAGATCATGACTGGTGGTATCATGGACTCACCACACTAGGTCACAATCAGATAGTGACCTACACAGAGTTCACTCAGAGCCTCATTGATAGATTTGATCAATGGGATCCCGAGCTGCACTTCCGGGAGCTCACAGAACTTAGGAAAATAGGAGAAACAAAGGTATACATTCAATAATTCTAGAGGCTAGTAGTCATGGTACAATATGTATCACCAACTAGAATTATGATGCTTTTTACTGAAGGGTTGTTGGAACCCTTGAAGGGTTGGGTAAAGGATTTTAAGACTACCAACCTACAGGATGCTATTTGGAGGACAAGGGACCTAGGACTAGCGGCCAAACCAAAATTTGTGCCTAGACCACCTCTTAACACTAGAGGAAGAGATCAGAGACCTCCAATGAACCAGGGAGGACGTGACCCAAGGGGGTTTGACAGGGGTTGTGGTAGAATGGATGATAACACCAGGAGGGAGTTGAGAATGAAGCAACTCTTCTTCATGTGCAAAGAACCATGGAACCCATCACACAAGTGCATGAGCCATGGCCAAGTGAACTACATAGAGGTGACTTCATACAATGAAGAAGAGGAGGATTTCGGCTAGATTCAAAACATAGAGGCAGACACCACAGAGACATCAGAAGAGGAGAACCCAGGACTTGATCGTACGACTGAGGAGAAGGTCACCTTGGCATCTATCAGTGGAGTGCCTAAATATAACACTTTTAGGATGAGAGGAGTCTTGAAGGGGAAAAAAGTATCAGTGTTGATTGATGGGGGAGATTCCCACAACTTCATTGACTCAACACTATTTCAAAGGAGGCATATACCCATAGTTGAATTTGAAGGATTCAAGGTGGAGGTAGCAGGTGGAAGAACTATGCCTTGTGACAGGTACATTCTAGGTATAAATCTTACATTGGGTAGGCATGAGCTGACACAGGGTGTCTATGTGATGGAACTTCCGGATACTAACATCATCCTTGGAGTTCAGTGGCTCAGTACGTTGGGGCCTATCACCACCAACTACAATACTATGCAGATGTATTTTACAGAGGAGGGTGGATGAAAGGTAGTACTTCAAGGCATGATGGGTAATTATGCCAATGTATTTATGACCAAGAGGATGGAGGTCATCTTTAGGAGGGAGGATATAGTGTATGCAACAGAGTGTATAATTTTAGCACGTGTGGACGAGAAGGGAAAGGTCCACTACACTCTAGAAATCAAAGAGATCCTTGACAAACAAAAAAAAATGTTTGGATCGATTCCACCAGAGGTGCCACTAGACAGGGGGTTTGAGCACATCATTGAGTTGGAAGTAGGAGCCAAGCCAATCATTACCACACCATACAGGAATCCAAAGAAGTATAAAGACGAGATAGAGAAAGCCATCAAATAGCTCTTGGACATGGGGCACATCAGGCTGAGCTCTATCCCTTTTGCTTCTTCAATAGTGTTGGTCAAGAAAAAAGATGGAACCATGCGCATTTGCATTGACTTTCGGGCTTTGAATAAGAAGCCAATAAAAAACAGGTATCCTATATCAAGGATTGATGAGTTGCTAGACGAACTACATGGGGCTATCTATTTCACAAAAAATGACCTACACTCTGGTTACCATCAAATCAAAATGAGGGAGGAAGACATCCCAAAGACTTCTTTCAGATGTCATTATGGTAATTATGAGTTCTTGGTAATGCCCTTCGGGTTAACCAATTCCCCAGCCACATTCCAATCTTGCATGAACCATGTTTTCAACAAACAATTAAGGAAGCATCTGATAGTATTTTCTGATGATTTTCTCATTTATAGCAAGACATGGGAGGAACACCTTCAACATGTGGACCAAATTCTGTTAATAATGGAGGAGCAGTACTTGTACGTTAAGGAGTCCAAATGTGAGTTTGGAATGACATAAGTGATTTACTTGGGACACATCATCGGAGCAAAAGGGGTACAAGTACATCAGGAGAAGATTTAAGCCATTGTGGAGTGGCCTACTCCTAAGACACTCACAAAATTAAGGGGATTTCCAGGCATGTGCACTTATTACAGAAAATTTTTCAAAGGGTTCTCTTAGCTATGTGTACCCTTGATCGATTTGACTAAGAAAGGAGCCTTCAAATAGAGTGAGGAGGCTCAATTCACATTTGACAAGATGAAAAAGGTGATGAGCATGTGCCCAGTATTAGCTCTACCAAATTTCGTCCAGCCTTTTACTTTGGAATGTGTTGCTTTAGGAGAAGGTATAGGGGTCATACTAATGCGGAACAGGCACCCTCTTGCATATGAGAGACGAAAGCTCAGGGGAACTGAGCTACTTTACAACATTTATGAAAAACAAAATGCTATCTATCATGCACACACTAGAAAAATTCAGGCAATACTTGGTAGGTGCACAATTTGTGGTCAAATCAGATCATAACAGTTTGAAGTACCTATTGGATAAAAAGGACTTAAATGAAAGACAATAGAAATGGGTAAGCAGAATATAGGCCTATGAATTTGACATCGAATTTGTCAAAGGAAAGAACAATGTGGTGGCTAATGCATTGTCTAGGAGGCCATCCATTTATGCCATGACAAATGTATTGGTTGACTGGAAGGACCACTTGGTGATGGATTATTCAAAGGATCAGTTTGCTTTTTAGATAATGGACAGACAGGTATAGGATGAAAACTTCAGGATTATTGATGGCCTCATCTATTACAAGGACCGAATATTTCTGGTTCCTAGATCATCCTTCAAGTCCAAAGTGTTGCAGGCATGTCATGACTCACTGTTGGCAGCCAATTCACTTTTTTCTATTGTCTTATAAGATGCCTACACCAATGATTTGAAAACATCAATTTTTTGTCGCAATTTTCAAATAAACGACACTTTCATTTTTCGCGACATTTGCACATTTACCTTCGTTTTGTTTTCACGACTGTAAGCATGAAAAATTAATCTTTCGAATTCGTATTGAAATCATTATTTGAACTGTCGTTATCTTTCTTGTCAGTATGCCTATTGCATTTACATTTCATTTATCGCTATGCAGTTTGCAAAAGCCCTTTCGATCTGTACTCATTGGACATTCTTGGGTTGATTTTGTGACTTTGTCTCGCTAAGTTTGTGATGCATTGGCATTTGGATTTATGTGTTTTGATCTACTTGATCATTGGTTTCATGATAATATGTCGATGTTATGATTAAACCCTTGATATATTTCATTTGGTATGACACCTAGTTTCAAACATATTCACACATTGGTTAAACTATTGATATGAGTTGATACATTGGTGGAGAGTTAAATATTTGATTTTGGTTTCAAATTGAATAATTGATGGTTTAAAACTTTGGCACAACGTTGATTACGCACGTTGGTTTATAAACTTACCATTTGATTCATTAGTCGGCCAAGTGACATGACTTTTGAGTTATGCTATAATGGGTAGAATAGCTATAAGCCGACGGTTGTACTTTGGCAATAACTATTATGCATGGCAGAGATAAACTCCACCACCTTCGCACGATGGCATTTATGCCTATCCCTTATTCACCGTTTACCTCTATTAGCTCGGAGTGCCCAGCATGCATTTTACTCCTGTGTGTGCTATGACCCAAACCCTAAACTTACCATGTGTTCGGATCCATGGCACCAGTTGTGCGAATCGAGCTGAACGGCAACCAAGCCTTGTTAATGTTTGACAATTCCTGGAAAGACTTGGAGGCTAAAGGTTGGCTCACCTTCGTGTAGAGATTTGATGGTTTTAACTTATTTGTGGAACAACAGTTCGCTATGACTTTCGATGGATGTAGAGCCAAGGTGGGTGACATCCAGTTGGAAATCGATGAGGGATTTATCAGTTCTGCTATAGGGTTACCTGCCATAGGTCAGCGTTGGTTCAAGAATTAGAAAGTAGAAGAGGTTCCATGGCCACTGTTGTTTCTCTTGCGCAAAGTCACCTCTTGTGACAGAGGTATGCCCATATCTATGCTTAAACCACGATGTCACGACCTTTGATGGTAGTCAAATAGTTCGTGACCTATGAAGGTCGATACAGACTCATGTTTCTCTACCACCTGCATTTGTTAATGAATTTTATGGGATACTCGTTGAATATGCCCTTTTACCTTCAGCGCAACCTATATAAAATGTCGAAAAGGTTTAAAAAGGAGAAGGCTGATAGTAGCCTGTTCCACCATGGGCTTATTAAACTTATCATTGTTTATCACTTGATTTTACATGGTGATAGCTGGAGAGATTTCGTCGCTCGAAATGGTTTCGATGACACGGACCCTATACAGGTTGACAAGCCTGTAGTAAATGAAACCAAGGCTGGGCCACCCATGCCTTTCCATATCCTATTACCCTCTCCTAAGCCTTTGGTCAACCCTCCTATTGACTTACCAGACGTTGGAACTGAGAAGGCCGAGACTATTAAAAATCCTGTAAGCAAAAAACCCAAGGCAAACCCTACTGCTAATGCCAAGGGTAAAAAGAATGCTCGACTTATTTCAAGGATGGCTAGAAAAAAACCTAAACCCTCTGCTGAGTCAAACCCTATCGTCCTAAGTGAGGATTCAGATCTTGACGTAGAACGTTTCTTAGCCAGTGAGTACCCTTACTCACAGGGTTTATGCCCCGAACCACCTTATGATTTCATGACAAATATTCCTCTCTGCCTAAGGAACGACCCTAGATACCCTGGTATCAAATTACCTCGCGAAGCCCTCAGCAATGTGTCCAAAACCCTCACATGCTCTTTCAAAACCCACACATCCGTCATGTGACCAATGTGAGTTATGGTTGGAACGATACTACATTGACTTTCCCCTACTTCAATCGAAAATTCAATCACTGGAAAGTCAAGTTGTAGAATTGATCAGTCAAAGAGACCAGCTCCAAGCAACTGATAAAAAGCAGAAGACAACTGGCTCCATCCTTTTCAAGAATGTTGAATCGGCCACAGCCGTTATCAACTCCAAATTGTCGTGATCCAGCCATACAGGTATGAATTTTGATATCATTTTAGTTTTGTGAATGATCAAGGTTAATATAATGATTTTAATTCTATTTTCAAATAGCTCGGTCTCTCATTCAAATGCCTCTCTCATTCGGTGTTCATCCTGTACATTGTTTTTCTTTGCTAAAAATAAATGGAGTTTCATTTTGATACATGATTTGATCATTCCTAGTTTAGTCACCGGTAGATTTTTATCAGGATTTGAATGGTTTTCGATTGGATTTGATTTGATTAAGTTAACGAAACTGATGGTTTGCTTTCAATGGAATTTGTTTTGCATCTACTCCAAACAAGAGGTTTTTCATGCTCAATTTAGAATACGATCGTGTTTGGATTTGATTTCGTTATGGTTCATACGCTGTGATTGGAAAGCGATTTCAATAAGTTTGATTATTATGATCTTGCGATATGTCATGTAATCTTCTCAGAATACAAATACAACTCTGTTCGGTTTCAATTTTGAAGGAATTGCTCTGTTTCGCATGAAAATAATGCTCTCAGTTAAGCCTGTGCAAATGCGCCCGAATCGTCGAATGGTTTTGGATTCGTAATGACTATGTTAAAACCTTTTCTGTTCGATTCGCTCTTATTCTGATTGGATTATCCCATATATTGAGTTGGCAAGATTGTTTTATGAGCTGGATTCGTGTTTTAATTGCTGCTCCGTTTGATTTGTAAAAACACATTGATCAACATTCATGATTTTTGTCAAATACGATTACAATTCATTGTCAAATGAACGATTTTGATCAAAGTCAATTGATCTTGTTTGCCCAATTTGCAATAACAAATTACGAATTCTGTTGCCAATCAATCGATCCTGTTATGATTTTATTTGAATTGATTTTCGCACCAGTTTGAATTGATCTATTCATGGCATGAGTCATTTGCTATGTCAACACAGTTATAACGATTTGAAAATGATCTTGTCGGATTCATATCTCTTGTTGATAAGGCAGCATAACAATTGCTTGCGATTTGTTTTGATTATGTTGATTTCGATTTGATACGAAACGATTGCGTTGTTGTTCCATATAATTTTGCCACCCGACTTTGTGGTAACAAACAAAACAAAGTACGCCTATCTCTGTAGTCTTTTAATTGATTTGGATCCTGTTTGATTTCGAATGGTATAACAACTTTAAATTGAATGATTCATTTTCAAACAACTATTGGATGTTAATTGAATTTGATTTAAAAAAAAGAAGATTTTAATCGATTTTGATGATGATTCTGTGTCTTATTTAGACCAGCAACAGAATCGCAAGATTCTGTAGCTAGTCTATAGGATTAGATTTTTATCATTTTGTTAATAAAGAATCCTTCTAACTTGTTCATTTTTGGCCCTTTTCAGGTAAATTCGAATTGAATGGGACATGTTGGACAGGCTAGGGGAATATTTGTGTATTTTAGTTTTACTTTAGATTCTTAGTTTAGTTAAACTTGGGATATCTTCCCAGATTTTATGTAAACAGTTTGATAACTTCCACAGGGAGGTTTTACCCTGTGGAAAAACTTATAAATACTTATTATTTTTGTAATAAGGATCATCCTCACTTGTGGGAGAACCAGGCTATGGATTTCTAATACAAACTGAGACAAGAGTTGATGTTCTGCTACAACTTTCGCTTTCATAATATCAATCTTTTGTTTCATGTTTATGCTTATCAATTTGCATTTGATTGGTGACTACTTTAGCTATCATTGTCTTTTGCAGAATGATATGAATTAATTAATATGATCCATGTCTGATTTCTTTCAACATTTTAAAACAAAGCAATTACTTGGTTCAGTTTATGAATGGCAGATTTCTCTTCTTCATCAATTGAACTATTATGTATAGATCTTTGCATACAGGTTTATCTAATTGTGAAGGTTTATAAATTATAAGATTGTTGTTATTTTTATGTCTTGTTTGTCCTGTAATCAAACTTGTAGAGCACTGCAGCGTATCGTTTACGAAAATCTCCTAGATAATTCGGTGCGGGTTTCCTCCCTCCGATCAGCTAAAACAATCATCATTCACAAGACAAACCTGGAGTGTTTCCAGGTCAGTTTATTGTTGATTTGTTTAGTATATTTATTAGTAGTTTAGTTAGATATATGTTTAGTTAGATTTATAGTTAGAATTAGTATATTAGTTGTTTAGTTTAGTTAGTTTTGTTTTATTTCTTGTTCATAAAATCATAAAATCAACAAAAAATATCTTTTACTGTCTTAGGGCAGAATATAAGTGAGTTTTTCAGGTTTTATTTAAATCTGTAAATTGTAGATATTGTACATTTTGTGAATAAGTTATATTTCATTTAGTAGTTAGATAGTTAATTAGTTAGAGTTAGTATAGTAGTAGTTAGTATATTGTATATATAGAATAGTTAGATTAGTTTAGTTTGTTTTAGTAATTAGTTGATCTAAACATGAAGAAGACTTGAAAAACTTGAAAACTTATTGCAAGTGAAATGTTATGTGTTTAAAGAAAATGGATCAGTTTGCAACACATAAATTAAAGGACTACTTATGCAAATTACACATAGACAACAACATAAATATTGAACAACAGACATAAAACACAACAATTGATAAAGGAGTTCACCCTTCTTATGGGCTACATCTCCTGGTCCAGCTTCCAATAGATCATTATTATTAATTTCTCAAAAAGTTCTTAAAAACATGTCATACAATGCTCAAACTGACAAACCGACTGCTCCAATGGCTTCCCAGTGTCCCAAAACCCCTGTCTGGGCTCTTTCGGCACCTCAATCGGTCAAAAAATGAGAAAGATAGGCCTCCTGGAAGTCTCCTTCTTCAAGCTTGCTGTCTTTGGTTCTACAATTTGCACCCCCCTTCAATGAACCTGGCTCACACGCTCATTTAAGCGCAAAAACCCAGCACCGGGCGCAACCACGCCAACAGTGCAAACCGTAGGATGGTTAAGGGCACGCCGACCCCTAACCGCCTCGGTGCCTGGGCATATGAGAGCATATGACCTCAAACTTATCAAAAGGTGGTTAACCGTTACATAACCGTAACGCACTCCAGGTCACGGGCATATAGTGTAATACATGAGACCAAATGTTAAAAAATCCCGTGCACATTCCCGCGCTCTTGTTTTCAACGGTGGTCATACATAAACTATGGGCCAAGTTTTATAAACCCGCGCCAATAGTCAGATTACATTGTATATAGAACACGGTCATATAATATTTGCAAACGACCACGGGCCGGGGCTAAGCCCCGACCCGACCCCCCCGCCAATGGTTACAATATATGATTTTAAATATATTAAAACACATATAATAAACAAGCAATAAACTGTGTCCCATTGGTCGGGCGGTCGTGCGAAGGCGCTAGGTGAATGGGAGGTCCGGGGGTCGAACCCCGCGGACTCCCAAATAAGTTTTACACAACCATATGAACCAAAAAATGAGTGACACGTGGCGCCTCCGGATTGGGCCACGAGTCCTCACAACATTCGCCATGTACAGGACACGTGTCAACATTTGATTCGCCAACAATCAACCAAAAAACAACTGCCACATAATCATCGTACGGTCTGTATGGCCCTACCACATCAGACCGTATAGACTGTATGGACTATACAGACAGGTACAGTCAACATCTAAAATTTTTGCCTGTTTGGCTTGGTGAATAGATCGCGATATCTTCTTCATATGACGTCCATTTGACAAAGTAAATATACCACCGGAATCAGGAAGACGAGACAGACGCAATGACACTGTTTTCATCGCATTCTGAGCACTTTGAAAATTGAGCAAAATTTGATCCCCTGATCACACCTCCCCATTGGGAAGCTTTTGGACCTCTAAAAGACTATCTCAGTCTATGTGAAGATGAGGGTATAATTCCCTCAACCTTCCAACCAAAATCCACTTAGCCTTGCTTGGATTCGTCCCTTTAAGACCAACTCACAAATACTCCACATTTCCTTGCTTTGAAGTTCACATTCTCCTGTCAAGGATGGTGTCTTCCTGCAGTTCTGTTAGATACTCTGGAGAAAAATCATCTATGGAAGGAATCTGAACATGCTCTCCTTGATCATCAATCAATGGAGGCTCATACAACTTCAAATTCTCAACATTAACAACTGCATACATCTTCATATAAGGAGGCAAATCTAAACAAAAAGCATTGTTACCAATCTTGTCGACAATTTTGAAGGGACCATATCGAATCGGTTTCAACTTTTTACCTTCTCCTTTAAGCCTCTCCTTGCTGATGTAAAGCCAAACTTCATCACCAACTTCAAAATTGTGATCAACATGATGCTTGTCATGTCTCGTTTTATACTTGGCCTGACTCTTTTCCAACTGCTCTTGCACCACCTGATGTATCGACTGAATTTGTTCAATGAACTTCTCTGCCCGATCAATATCATATTTCCCATCAACAACAATATCTTTCCCAAAGATAAAATCTAAAGGTGACTTGGGAAAATAGCCAAAACATGCCTCAGATGGCGACGTTTGCGTCGAAGAGTGCTTAAGCTCGATTGTACGCATGTTGAATGTAGTGTAAATGTTCATCCCAAAGTTTAGGATGCTTACTGCAATAATAATGAAGAAGATGTACTAATGTACGATTCACCACCTCTGTCTGACCATCTGTCTGCGGATGAAAATTTGTGCTCTTCTTAAGATTGTTGTCCATGAGTGCCCACAAACTCGACCAAAAGCTTCCAACAAATCGAGAATCCCGATCAGAAATAATGGACTTGGGCAAACCAAAATGCACCTAAACATTTTGAAAGAACAACTGTGTCGTTTGTTCTACTGTTACCTGCTTAGTACAAGGAATCAAAATACACATCTTTCTAAAATGATCAACCACAACATAAAGATAATCATGACCTCTTCTCGACATATGTAAACCACCAACAAAATCCATGGAAATAATTTCCCAAGGTCGAGAAGGAACTGGAAGTGGAGTGTACAAACCCAACTTTTGATTACTAGGTTTACTTGTAGCACACAAAGAACATCCCCGAACATATCACGAAACGCTTTCATTCATCTTAGGCCAGTAGCAGTATCTTTGCAAATTCACCACTGTCTTGCCTACACCAAAATGACTAGCAATAAGAGAAGAATGCGCTTCTCTTATGATGTTGATTCTTTCTCCCTGTGGAATACACAACTTGCCAAG